>LPNX010969194.1:117095-137497 GCA_001517045.1 Pseudotsuga menziesii
TCCTTTGACTCCCCCCCTATTTTAGATTAATTAATGTAATGTTAATTTCTCCTATGTCATATGCACTACATTGCATATGTGATATATTGCATATGTAATATATCGCATATGTGTTATATTGGATATGTGTTATATCGCATATGCGATATGATAATCATGTTCTACGTAGCGACCGTTAGGGGTAAACCATTGTATACATAATGCATGTGTGATATAACACATATGCATTAAAATGGACATGCATTATATCACATATGTGATTTTTGTTTTATAAAAAATGTTGGGTTGTGGGTCGTGGGCCAGTGTTACTATAGAAAAAGAAAAAATTCCTCTGAAACCACGCATAGAGAACTGTTCAACCTATCATTTCATCATTTATTACACAAATACATAAGTATTTTACAAGTTTGGGTGGATTTCAATGGGAAATGTACGTAATAGAGGCCGAAAATCAACGAGGAAGGTGCTTACACTAGAAGAATCTGAAAAAAGAAAAAAAAGAGGGAAGAATCAAGAAATTGACGGCATTCAATCGATGAGAAAATAATTCCTATTCCCGCCCAACAAGTGAAGTAGAAAAATTCAATAGAAAATACAATGTTGGATACCCCAAAACAAGTGTCAAAGTGGAGGAATGTGATAGTGGACAATACCATACATTCTCCAGTGACCCACATTTAAGTATCGATTTCATTGGATGGAACACCACACTTTGCATCAAATACTTGCACCTCAACATCTCATGGAAAAGAATAGATACTTGACATAGAAGTTGAGGAGGATAATGCAACGTTAATGAAAGCTGGTTATCAGGAAGATCAAAATATTGGTGCATTATTAAGTGGACAATTTTGTGAAAATTTCAATCATTATGTTCCTGACGATGAAAATGTGTCTTTGCAACAACCATGCCAGGTGGTTCAATATCCTAATCGAAATTTTCAGCCTGTAGTCGATGTAAACGTCACTGTAACATTTCAAACAACAAAAAAACTTGCATCAACGTGAAAGAGAACTCCTAAACGCATACAAGTGCACGAGAGAAAATTGACTTCCATGGAAGGTAAGGTGCCTAAATGCACTATCCTTTGTCATTGTTCTCAAATAATGAAACAATATTTTGATAAAAAAATATGAAGCCGATAAATGCAAAGTGCTTTTATCTTTGATTAAATCTAGGAGTATGGCAACTGTTAGAAGAAATTTAGGCATAAGAAAATTGAAGAAATATCAAATCAAGTAATCACATTGTTAAATCTCTTGCTACTGCATTCACATTGATTGGTTAAAAATATCGTTCACAGGATTGTAATGTGACTCGTCGTGTCTTGGATGGAACAATTGTAAGTAGATACGCAAGAAAACGTCGTTTACTTAAATTCACTTTACAATTTGTGCCTTTACATCCAAAGACACTTAAAAAATATTCAGTAAGAAGACACAACCATTATGTAGAGGGACAAATGGAAACATTGTGGAAATTTAGCGCTAGGTTGCCTCGTAAAGAAATGAAGTTAGTCAAAGTAGTGAAGGGAATAGTGCACGCATTTTGGCATGATAACACTAGGCCTTCTTCTAACACAAAGGATTTGTTAAAATGTTGTAAGGGTTCTTTTAATAATGAACTGCATGTTAAAAATTATCTTGACATGACACAAATTCAACTATTCGAGATGTTTAAAATTTCCCACGTAGAGCTAAGGCTCGGGAAAATATCTTTTGAAAAATGCAAGCCCTAGTATGTTAGAATCAATACCATCAAGAACACTTATTGTTGTAGGTACCACTTGGAGTTTGCTATATATTATCATACATTTTCACATATACGTCATTTTTTTCATCCTAACCATCTGCAGGAATGCTCAAGTACAGTACCGCCAATGTCATCTAGAGACTTCATCCATAGCATAATGTGTTCGAGGAAATATGGGTAGACATATTACTTAAAATAATGTGTAGAGGGTTCTTGCAACAGATGTGGTGGGTTACCATTATGGTCTAATTGCATCCATGAGTGTGAAGATCAACCATTCGGGAATACAATTGTCGAGAGCAAAAATATCAGTATGAGACATATCAGCTACATGATGGGAAAGAAAGTAGGAAGATTAAATTGGTGACGTCACAGGTGACAATGTACACGAATAATATTCATTTAAATGACTATATTGTTTATGTTGTTTTATAACATTGTTTATTAACATAAATTAATATTCATGTAAATATTTTTATGTTGTTTTATAACATCGTTTATTTTGTTTCCCACCAGGTGCAAGTACGTGAATTTATTTCAGATTTTCATGGAAATATCCAACAGTACATTCAGCATGTCGATATGGCACGATGGAAAGATGAGCAATTCAGAATATGTCGAAACACCTTCCCTCTCAAAACAATAATTTTAGTTGTTTACTATGAAGAAAATTACATCCTACAACCAAAAAATGAAATACAATGTCAGTTTTATCACTCAAAGTAGGCCCAGCATAATGGTCCATATCACTTATCTACATGGGCCAGATAGCAATGAAGAGAAATGTGTGATATTCAAAGAAAGTCACTTCTACATAAGTGACGACTGGACCCATGACATTCATTACATGCAACATTGCTTTAAATTGTTCTATGATCATGTGATAGCTATGGATATACCATTTTGTCTTCATTTGATTTGGTCAGATCGGTGTGCTGTACAATTCAAGAATGCACGTTTATTTCAATGGTTGTGTTTGTTGCACAGAGGCTTCACTTGTTGACCAATATCCTATCACGTTAGTTCATATTGTGGGTTTTAAAATTATTAAAAATTTAACCAATATATTGCAGGTATTGGGGGGATGAGAGGTTTAAGGTGGGGGTGGGTAGGGTGGTTTATAAGGATTGAGGTATAAAAAGGGGTGGGGAGGGGGTTTTAAGTATTGGGAGGGGGTTTCAACAAAAAGAGATTGGGTCAATATCTCTGGAAATTAAGGGTATTCTTTAATATCCCATGATCGCATGTGCTATGTGAGATGTTCACTGAGTGAAGTCCCCATGGTTTGTTGCACATAAAATACAAGGTGCCACATATATGGAACTACTTTGAAACTGATCATGGAAAAGGTGAGCATGATGGCATTGGTGTATGCATAAAAAATTCCCTTAGAAGGGAAGAGATGAATTTTATAGGTGCTCACCTTCAATACACTACATCTATAGTGAAATGGTGTGCATCTGTGATGGGAGAACAAGCAACAAGGAAAAACATAGTGCAGAGAATATTCTGGGAGGTGACAAATGTGGATCAATCTAGCACACATTGGGTGAACACAGTGCATGGAACTCGATAGTTTCATTCAATTAGAAGATATGAAAACTTAACCCTACAAATTTGGACAATATTTAAGGCTTGCTTTTGCGGTTCCTATAGCATCGATCAATGGGATGATTGTGAGTATACATATACAGTTGATACATGGGATCGAGTGACACTTGGCACCGATATGAAGGGTGTTAATGAAATAGACAATTTGGAAGATGATCAGACGTATATTTCTACAGAATATGATCACATATTGGATATCATACAAGAATCTCATGCAATTATGTTTTTCCATTTGGTTTTTCCCTGTAGGACTTAAAGTCACAAAGTATCCCTAAACCACATTTTGAGGTGACTTTCAACTTGACATAAATTGGCAACAGGAGGTCGAAATGATGAACCGTCAACTATGTTGGTCTCTTGTCATGCGACTACATATCAGGGGGCCTCTCCACCGTGTTTTCATGGCCCAATGACTACAATGTGCAATGATTTCATAAAATAGAGTTTTTCTCAGTTTCCTTGAATGGAACTCTTGCATTGGTGGGTCAACTCTGCAAAAAACTCCACCGTGTGACCATTGGTAGTGTTCCCATATCATACTTGACCATACATTCTTGCAGGATCCAACGACATGAAATTATGCTACTCCGTTTGTTTTTTTGCTCCAGGACTGAAAGTCACCAAGTGTCCTTGAACCACATTTTGAGATGACTTTCAACTCGGCATAAATCGACAACCGGAGGTCGGATCGATGAACAGTCGACTTCATTAGTATCCTAGAATTTGAGTACATATAGGGGGCCCTCTTTATCATTTTTTCATGTCCCAATGACTACGTTATGCATTGATTTCATAAACTATGGTTTTTCTCAGTTTCCTTGAATGCAACTCTTGTATTGGTGGGTCAACTCCGCTAAAAAATCCACCTTGCAACTTGTTTATGCTAGAAATTGTTCCCAGACTACAAGAGAACCAGCCAACACAATCTCAATAATCTCAATAAAATGAAATAGAGTTTTTAAGGTTTTCAAGGTTTTTTGGTTGAGAATTTTGATGACAAGAGGGCATGCATTCATAAATCCAAATTAACACTAAAAATAAGCATAGAAAGGCTGAGATGCATAAGATAATAACCATAATCCAAAAGAAAACAATACTAAGATTCACCCACAGATGGCAAGCATTCCAAGTATAAAAACTTTAAACAAGCAATGAAATTACCAACTGAGTAACTAAAACAAGTTATAAATGAAGCCAGAGAATAAACTAAAGGGAATATAGAGCATATATTTCATATCGGTCTTTCAAATAGACATACGAGTCTTTACTTAGCTCGCAAACAAGTCTGATGACCTCCTCTTGCCAGCCAAAAAAATTGAACCATTTTTCTTCTTTGAGACTTACATTAATACTATTCTCCAAAATTGGTTGAGTAAATGAACCCTATCTGTTTTTATTCTACCCATCGAATAGTTTCATCTAAATAATATTTACAAAAATAAAGTAACTTTCAAAACTAACTAATAACTGATTATCTTAACAAGCTTTACAGATTCTTAGCTGCTTCAGCTAATAAGGCAATCCCTTCCAAGGCTTGAGCTTTTCTTCTTGCCTTCAATTGATCTGCCTCCATATATGCAATCTTCCTTGTTAGCTCTTCATTATGTTGTTGCAGGTCCTGGATGGTTTTCTTCAACATTGTGAATTGACCTTCTGTATTCCTCTTCCTTTTCAATGCTTCTCTTGAAACTGCAATAAGCTTCTGATAATGGTTGTTTACCTCCTCCAAATCCTCTCTGGGCCTTCTGTTTTCCATGACTAAGCCATCATTAGTCTCCTGCATGTACTCAACATGATACTTATATTGTTTTACACTTCTTTGTAAATTCTCTTTTTCTGAATCAAAGGTTTTATTTCCTGCTATGGTTTGCATCTCATTTGGAAGCCATGGAATATTCAATCTCTTATAAATTTATTCATCTTCTTGCAACAATTCTGTAGGTGTTCCAGGAAATCCTAGGTGTTCTTCACTCTCAGCTTTACATGAAACCTTTTCCTCAACCATCACCTTCTTCTCTGAGTAAGAACTCTTTATTTCACCTTCTTGTTGTTCCTACAACATCTGACTTCGTACTTCCAGAAATATATCAAATTTCTTTTGTATCAGTCAGGACAAACTCTCTTTTTTATTCAATTGGCCTTTTACCCTTACTGTCATCTTTATCATCATTCAATTTTTCCTCAGATGAAGAATCGTCTATCACTATTACTCTTTCTTTGTTCAATTTAGGGTTCAACAACTTCTTCATATTCAGTCTGAGTTTATTTCTAGGTCTGGTTTCAGGTCTCCAAATAGAAGCAATCTCCCCCAACATTTTTAGAGTCTTACCTTGATGAGTAACTGAGGCAAACTCAACAACTTTTATTTTCTTTCTTTTTGACAGTGCTACCTCATCACCATGGCTATGAAATTCCTGCTTAGTACAAACCCTAGTTGCATCAGTGACAGGGACTTTTTCATCATCAAATAGGCATTTCTCATCTTCTGATAGAACTGTGATAGAACTTTGTCTTTGAACTTCAATATCCTCTTTCTGATCTGAAATTGTCTTCTGAACTTCAATATCCTTCTTAAACCATAATTCTCCCTCATTCAAGATGCATGTTGCCTCAGCTATCAACGGCTTGGTTATTTTGAATTGTAAAGTATCAGAAGACATAATGTATTTATCAAAGCATTGAGCAAATTTATGGGACACCTCTACATGATAACCATCAATATTTTTGAAAAATGTTAACCATCCTGCATTTGAAAATAACTCTGCACATTCTAGAAAATTGACTACCCAACTTAGGTCAGTGGGCTCTGCTCTATTTTTTTTTCCACTTTTCTTCATATTTACAATGGTTTAACAGCACCTGTCGCTATCACACAATCTAACTATCTTCAAATCATAACAGTTTGTCCTAACACATAGTTCAGAAATATTTTGTGCCAAATTACAACAGTCTGACCCAATCACAGAGTTCAAGGAACTCCAACAAGTTATGCTTTGAATTTTACTGTTTTAAATGATGAATACTTTGAAAATATTTGTTAATAATTCATCATTCACAGTGTATTAGGTGAAAAACTCATATTCCTCCTTCGAATTTTATCATTAAGGATTTCATCAGAAAAGCCCCAAATTAAGAAAACCCTAGCAATGACACGTGGGCTACTTGTTTAGAAGACGAATACGAGTGCTACAATGCAATCATTTCAATGGTTAAGTGTCGAATTTCATGTTCCACCTATCTCTAACTATCCAGACCACTTCAAACAGTCGCTGCTAAAAAGCGCTAATTCCTCATTCAGTTGAAAAATCCCAATTTCTCAATAGTGTCTTCTCACCACGACCTTCAATATCCTTCGTGTCCTTTAGATAAGGAACATACTCCCAAAAAACTCTATCTCATTCTACTTGCTGTCATCATTCATCCTGCTCTGCATGCAATCACCATGATCTACTTCTTATGATGATCATCCACCAGTTTCAATGATAAAACTATGCAGGACATGTATCAAATGCATCAAATGATATGATTAACACCTCGGAGACAAGACACCCAAAAAATCGGACTGAAAAAATGATGATTTTAGCATTCGCGACTTTCTTGTAGCGCTCTAGTGTATCAATTTTGCTCTTGTGCTACAAGAAAGTTCAGTCAAATAATTTCACATTATTAGGCCACTAATAAGGATTAAAACTTGGTTTATGTGTTCAATTTCGACCTTAGTGTCATTTATAAAACTTATTTAATCCATATATGCCTTGTAAAACCCTTCAATAATGAAATCAAAGCAAAATTTATAAAAGCAGGCTTAAAAATCAAAATCATGAAAATTAAAAGTTTGAACTCAAAATTATCTTAATAAACAAAATTTTCTAGAAATAAAAATACTAGCAAGATTCAAAAACATAAATAAAAGCATAAAACTAAGGAAGACAAAATCATTACCTAACATCTGGCTCCTGTTGCGGGATGAAGTCCTCCTTGTGAGGCTTCAAGAACCTATAGACCAGTGCCTTATTTACTGTTAGCTACTGATCTGCAAAATTTCCATTGGGTTATGGAGTCCTTATTGTGTTTCACTCACACTGGTATATACAATGAAAACTAAAATTCACCTCAAAAACTGTAGAAATGCTTGAGGAATCGTCCATTAACTGGACTTGACAATTCCTCACCCTCCAAAGTCTGTAGAACAAAAGTGTTGTTTTCCAAAAACTTAGATACTAGGAAAGGGCCAAACTAGAGGTTATCAAATTTGCCATGTTTCCCTTTTTTCTCCTTCCTAGCATCCCATCGTAGAACCATGTCTCCTATTGAGAAAGTATTATCTTTGATTTTCCTGTCAAATATTTCTTTAATATTCAATCTGTATAGCTGTGCCTTTTCTTCTACGTTTTCTCTATTCTGCTGCAACTCTATCATTGCATAAATCCTTCTCAGCATATCATTAGGTTCTTCTTAACAATCCTGAAAAAACTTCATCACTGGGATTCCCAACTGAACAGGAAAAACTACATCTGTACCATACACTAATTGGAAAGGACAAGTCCCAATTGCTTGTTTGACTGTTATTCTGTCAGCCCATAATGCATACTTTAGAATAGAATCCCATGATCTCTTATTATGCTTCAACAATTTTCTGATACTCTGAATGATATTTTTATTGGAGAACTCAGCTAAACCATTACCTTGAGGATAGTAAGGGGTTGAATGTTTCAACAAGATGTCATTCTTTTCAAAAAATACTCCCATTACCTTAAACTTAAAAGCCTTTGCATTATCTGTTACTATTCTCTAAGGACACCCAAACCTACTGAGAATATTTTCTTCAATAAATTCCATAATCACCTTATCTATGGCATTCCTTGTGGGGATAGCTTCCACCCATTTGGTAAAGAAATCTGTTGCAGTCAAAATCCACATGTGTTGTCCCGAGGAAGATGGATTTATCTCTCCTATAAAGTCTAGACCCCACTGCTGAAAAGGGGCACTTACTGCAATTGGTTTTAAAGGTAATGACAACAACTTTTGTTTACCAACAAATTTCTGACAAGGGATGCATGCTCTTACCTGCTGATATACATCTAAAAATAAAGAGGGCCAATAGTATCTAGCTCTTAAGATTTTGTATGTTGTTGACTTCCAATACTTGTGACCTCCATAAGCACCCTCATGAGATTCAGAAATCACTCCTTCAATTTCAGGTTTATCTAAGCATCTGAGTAGAATACCCCCTGGATCCTTTCAAAACAGTTGTTGTTCTACCAAACAGTACTTAGTAGTTTTTAGCTTCAAAGACCTAGCAGTTTTTTTATCTAAGTGTTCAGGACAATGCAAATATAATAGAAAATATACAATGTCTGCATACAATGTGGATGCTGAATAGAAATCCATAATCTTCTCTTTCTCTAGCTCTGCTTGATTTTCTTTCTATGTTGACTCCTCTGCCATCAAATGCAATCCTAAATCTTGGCAATTTGATTCAACCAATAGCTTAGCTAAACCGTGTCCCTTTACTAGTTTAGTAGGTCTAATATCTACATCGTACTCCATGATTTTAGCAATCCACTTGCCTCTTTTTCCCTCGCTATCCAGCTGTGTCAGAACATCTTTTACAGCAGCATTAGGCACATATGAAATAACTTTGGAATGCAAAACATAGATTCTGAAAAATTTCAAACCTTTTACCAAAGAATAAGCCTGTTTTTCTAAGATGTTGTATTTTAATTCATAATCTCTAAGAGTTTTGTTGAAGAATTCAATAGGCTCTTCAAGACCATCCTTATTCTTCTGTAACAGAACAACAACCAATGTATCTTCTGATGGAAAGGAAAAGGTTAGAAATTCCCTGGTAAAATCTGGACTTACTAATACTGGAGCTTCGGTAAGAGCCATCTTAATTTTTTCAAATGAGTTCTTTGCTTCAGTGGTCCACTTGACTTCTTGATCCTTCTTTAGCATGGCTGTAATTTGTTTGATCCTTTCTATAGTAGCAGATTTTTTTTTTTGTAAAATTCATCTTATTAATTTGTTTGTGTTGGTGGTTTTCTCTTTGAGGTTTCCACGATAAAATCTATGTCTTAATTATTGATTATTGTGTGTTTTAATTGGAAAAGGGTCATACTGATTCACCCCCCCGCTTTCAGTATTGTGGGATAAACCAACAATTGGTATCAGATCAGATTCCTTCACAACAGCTTAACCACTGAAAGGAAGATCCCATTCAAGAAACACAATAGATCAACAAGAAGGATTTCCCACTAACAAACCTCCACTATTTACCGAAGAGAACTATGCATAATGGAGTATTAGAATGAGGTGTTATCTGATGTCCCTAGGATGGAAAGTTTGGGCAGCAACTGAAAAATAATTTAACATTGGAAACCAATACCCTACAAACACATTTGAACTAGGAGAATATGAAGGCAATACCAAATCTCTAAATGCAATCTTAAATGGTTTAACACAATTGGTATTTACTAAATTTATGCAATGCACATCTTCCAAATAAGCATGGGACAAGTTGAAAATAATCTATGAAGGAGAATCTAAGGTCAAAGAATCCAAACTTCAACGTATAAAGGTCAATTTGAAAGTCTTAACATGAAAGAAGAAGAGAATATCAGTGAATACCTTCTTCGTGTAGATGAAGTTGTTAATGCGATCAGAGGGTCTTGGAGAAAAATTAAAAGAAAAGGAAGTGGTAAGCAAAGTACTAAGAACATTACCAATGAGGTATAACCCAAAAGTATCCACCTTAGAAGAATAAGATGATCTTAAAAAGATAAAAATGGATGAGCTACATGGAATTTTCACTGCGTATGAAATGAGAACAGGACAAAATGGAACTTCAAGAAAATAAGTAGCTTTTAAATCCACTTAAAAAAATCAATCAAAAAACCCAAATGATGAGGAAGCTCTTTTCATCAGTAAACTTGAGAGAGGGACTGGAAAATACAAGGGAAAACTACCTTTAAAGTGTTTTAATTGTGGAAGGATTGGACATTTTTCCTCTAAATTCAACTACACTAAACAAGATGAGAATGAAGAAAATGAAACTTCAAAATTCAAAAGGGGTAAACCAGGAAACAAGAAAAAACCCTATGGGAACAAGAAAATTGTTTACACCATGGAATATAGTGAAGATTATGATGAAAGTGAAGTTGAATAAACTGGAGTTTTATTTTGGGTCTAGATACTCAAGCCTCAAATAGTGAATCAGATGTAGAAGGTGAAGTAGACCTAAGATCTAAACTTGTTAGTGCCCTTGAAGAACAAGAGAAACGTAGGAAGAAGAATAGACAGTCAAATCTTATCATCAGCGAGTTGGAAGCTCATCTTCTAGAAGCCAAAAATGACGAGGACGAACTAAACCTAGAGCTAAAAGAAAGAATACAACAATCTTAAAAACTTGCAGAAGAGATCATGCAATTCAAGAGAAATCTTGATGAAGGATCTATAAAATCAAAGTTTGAGAACAACTCAAGGATTCTAGATGACATTCTGAGTAGCCAAATACCAGTAAGTGATAATTCTGGTTTGGGGTTCGTTAAACAAAAGAAGCTAGAGAGTTTTTCTGTCACTAATCAAGAAGGAAGTAAGAAAAGCTATGCTGAAGTACTAAAGACTCCAGCTAAAAGGGAAGAAAGCGAGAAAATGAGCTCAATATCTCAGGATAAAAATGGAAATAATATAGCACCCTAGAGACCAAATAGATATCTACAGATCTTCTTAGGTTACTGCTATTCGTGTCATAATTTTGGTCATAAAGCTTTACATTGCAGAATTGGAAGAAAATATTCTGAAGACAAGAAAAAGCCATCAAATGATAAGTCAAAGGGAAGTAAGAAACTTTTTACACTACTCCAACGATATGACATATAATGTTATAAATTTAATAACCATTGACATATAGCAAGAGATTTTAAACTAAATGCTTCTACAAATAATACTATTACAACAAAATCTTAGAAAACCAAACAAAAGAAGTATTGGAGAGAAAAATAAATTAAGGAAAGTTCCATGATTGCTTTATGTGCAACCGAAAGCCAAAACTTATGGCACTTGGAGAGTGGTTGTTCAAAACATATGACCAGTGACCCAATAAAATTAATTACACTAAAGGACAATAAGGGAAAAGTCACTTTTGGATATAGTTTGTCCTCCAAAATAATAAGCAAAGGAACAGCGATTGTCAATAGCAAGATCAAAGCAGAAAATGTTTTGCTGGTTGAAAACCTCAAACCTAATCCTCTCAGTGTAAGTCAAACATGCAACCATGAACACATTTGTATCTTTGACTCGGAAAAATGTGAAATCAAGAATAAGAAATCAAGAAAGGTTGTTGGCATTGCTATGAGAAATACAAACAATGTATACCTCTTGGAAAATGAAAACCAAAGTTACTTAAGTATGGTAGATGAAAGTTGGTTATGGAACAGAAGGTTGGGACATTTAAGTTTTAACAATCTTGATAAAATAAGCATGAAGGAATCTGTAAGATATCTACCTAAAATTATAGTTCCTCTAAACTATGTATGTAGACACTGTCTGCATGGGAAGCAAACCAGAGCCAGTTTTAAAATCAAAGAACATATGACCTCACACCCTATGGAAATAATACACACAGATATTTGTGGACCAGCCAGAACTAAAATTCTGCAAGGATATCACTATTTAATGTTGCTCATAGATGATTACACAAGGATGACCTGGGTGGTATTCCTCAAAGAAAAATCAGAATATTTTGAAAAATTTAAAATCTTCAAGGCAATGGCTGAAAATGAATCAAGTATGAAAATTAAATGTCTTAGATCAGATAATGGGGGAGAATTTACTTCCAATGAATTCAATGAGTTATGTTAGAGTCATCGAATAAAAAGGTAATTTTCAGCTGCAAAAACTCCTCAGTAAAATGGGGTTGTTGAAAGGAAAAACAGAATAGTCCAAGAAGCTGCTAGAAAAATGCTTAATGAAGCAAAACTGTCAGATTCTTTTTGGAGAGAAGTTGTATACATAGATGTTTACATACTTAACAAAGGGAAACTCAAAGTAAAAAAGGATAAGACCCCCTACGAATTATGGTATGTAAGACCATCTTCAGTCAAATATTTTAAAGTGTTTGGAAGTAGTTGTTACATCAAAAGAAACGAGGATGACCTTGGAAAGTTTGACTCTAGGACCAATGAAGGGATCTTCTAGGATATTCATACACCAAAAAGGCATATAGATGTTTCAATAAAAGGTTACAAAAAATTGTAGAAAGTACTGATGTAAAACTAGATGATGTAAAACCAAGGAAAGAGGAAGATCCTGACAACATTAATACATGTGATGACAAGATAGAAGAATTGAAAAAGGACAAGAGCATTCATAAAGAAGAAAAAGACAAAGAGGAGGAAGATACACAGGAAGATGAAGAAGGCTTCTCTAGACCTAACACTAAAACTCCATCTAGAAGGATACAAAAGGATCATCTAGAATCACAAATCATGTGTGATAAAAATGTTGGAGTTAAAACAAGAAGAATCTACAAGGATACAAAAGGATCATCTAGAATCACAAATCATGGGTGATAAAAATGTTGGAGTTAAAATAAGAATACAACTACCAGGTTTTGAACAAGCCCTACTCTCAATAGTAGATCCCAAGAACTTTACAGAAGCCACCAAAAGTGATAAATGGGTCAAATCCATGAATGAAGAACTAGACCAGATTGAGAAAAATGAGACCTAGGAACTTGTCCCAAGACCTAAACATAAGAACATTGTAGGAACCAAATGGATTTTTAAAATAAAATTCAATCAAGATGGACAAGTAATAAGGAGAAAAGAAAGATTGGTTTGTAAGGGGTATCCTCAAGTGGAAGGTATTGATTTTGAAGAAACTTATGCTCCTGTAGCTTGACTTGAAGAAATCAAAATGTTTTTATCACTGTCATGCCATAAAAACTTCAAAGTATATCAAATGGATGTCAAGTCTACATTCCCAAATGGAAAATTAGAAGAAGAAGTATATATTGAACAACCTGAAGGGTTTCTCTTGTCAGATAACAATGACTATGTATGTAAACTAAAAAAGGCTCTCTATGGTCTCAAAAAGGCTCCAAAATCATGGTTTTCAAGACTAGATAGTGTGGAAATTGAACCCAAGTGATAGAGCAATTGCACTCACAAAATTGCTCATCAAACATGCAAGTTTACACACAAAGGATACTGAAATTGGAGCATAACACTAATATGTATTGAATAAGTGTACAATAACCAACCTTATGAAGTCATAGGCTGCTGCAATATATAATTACATGAGATATTCAAATGCATAAGGATGCCATTCGAAATAGTCAAAAAGTAGGCTTACTAAATCTAGTCAAATCCCCTATAGGTGCATAAAGCAGTTTCCAAATCTACCTAGAGGCTCATGAATTGGAAAAGTCAAGTAGGAAAGCTAATAAGTGATGGAAAGACAACTCATGCATGCTTTTATTAGGAGAAAATAATGGAGGATGATGAGGGCAAAAAACAAGTCAACTACACCTAGTCGTACTTTCCCTTTTGCCATAAATCTCAATAAAGCAGGAAACTTAGCAGAAAAAGCAAATATGCGCTAGGGAGGACCTGGAATAAAGAAGATATGATAAATATGGATTCTAGGAGGTTTCCCAAGTGCTCCATCACTCAATTTTAGCAATTTTGACTTCTATGGCATGTAGAAGACAACTTGCATAGAGTGGAATATTGGAAACTAGGCAAATAAGACAAAAATGGATTAATTAATGTCTAAGGTAGGTAACTATCGGTTGATTATTATAACACCCCCACTTAAGCCTGACTTTATGAGTAAATATCAAAAAACTATAGGGCCTAGCAACAAGTCTTAGTCACCCTTTGCATACTGCATGTCCATTTAACCAAAGAAAGAGGCAAAAAACCAGTGGGAAAACCCTCCCTTAAACATGGACAGTAAAACAAAATTTGAAAATCTTGTCATCAATCATGCTTCACAGCATGATCAGAAATCCCCAGCGGTGATTTGAGATTGCCGAATTTCTTCTCACAAAAAACTTTTGTGAAGATGTCTGCTACTTGTTCTGAAGATGCACAGAAGAGTAGGTGAATGGTGCCATCATGCACAAGTTGTCTGATGTAGTGCATATGGATCTCAATGTGTTTGGTTCTCTGTCTCTGAATTGGATCATTGCAGATTCTAAAGGTGCTCTGATTATCACAATATATAATAGTTGAAAACTCTGATTCAAAGCCACACTCACCAAGTATCCCCTACAACCATAAACATTGAGTTGTTGCATTTACAACTCCTCTGTACTCTGCTTCTGTAGATGAGAATTCTATGGTACTTTGTTTCTTGCTTGACCAGCTGATTGGTCCTTTATAAAGCATGAACACATATCCTGATGTTGACTTTCAATATGTGTTGTCACTTGCCCAATCACTGTCAGTAAACCTAATCAAATCAAGATCAGATTTAGCTTTGTAGAAGATCCCATGAGTTCTTGTTCCCTGAACAAAGTTAAGGATCCTTTTGGCTGCTCTCCAATGGATCTCATGAGGCTGATCCATGTATATTGAAGCCACACTTACTACATAATAAATATCAGGTCGAGTGTGTGTAAGGTACAACAAACACCCAATCAACTGCCTATACAGTGTATTATTTACCATAGGAGAAGAACCTGCTTCTTCAAGCTTAACTCCTGAAAGGAAGGGAGTCTTGCTTGGCTTGAAATATTTCATGTTGAACTTGTTCAAAAAATCTAAATCATACTTGGACTGATGTAATTTTATTCCATGTTGGTATTGATCAATTTCGAGACCCAAGAATTGGCTCAACAACCCCAAATCAGTCATAGAAAATGTATGGTTCATTGCATCCTTCAAGGAGGCAATTTCTTTCTTTGAATTTCTTGTAATCAGAAGGTCATCCATATACAAAAAAATAATCATCAAAGAACCATGAATCAGCTTCAAATAAATAACAGGATCAGACTTGGATCGAACAAAACTCAATGACAGTAGAAAGCCTTCAATCTTGGCATACCAAGCCCTGGGGGCTTGCTTGAGCCCATACAATGATTTCTTTAACCTGCACAAAAAAGATGGATTAGAAACAAACCCTTGAGGCTTATACATGTAAATATATTCAGTAATATATCCATTCAGGAAAGCACACTTCACATCCATGTGATGTACCTCCCACTGCTTCGAAGCTGCAATGGATAAGGCTAGCCTTATGGAGTCCATCTTTGCCACTGGTGCAAAGGTTTCATTGTATTCAATACCACATACCTATGAGTAGCCCTTGGCTACCAATCTGGACTTATATTTCAAAGGTGAACCATCAGCAGCAAACTTAGTTTTGAAAACCCACTTACATTGAACTAGCTTCCTCCCTGGGGGAAGATCAGCCAGTTCCCAAGTGTTGTTCTTCTAGAGTGAGCTGAATTCCTCTTTCATGGTTGTTTGCCATCTTGGATCATGTGTTGCATATTCATATGTCTGTGGGTCTTATTCAACCATCAAATAGCACTTCTGTGCAAACAAAGGGTCTTTCATACACAGGGCACTCTCAAACTGAGATCTAGTCCTCCCAGGATCACTAGGATTTCTAGCTAGTTCCCCAGATGCATGAATGGTATTTCCTGCCCATTTTGGTCTTGTAGTACTATTAGGATCGGCAATTAAATCATCATTATCAGACATATCAGAATCAACAAACTCATTTGTCTCTTCACTTACATTCAATGGTTCTGGTGGTGAAGAAGACTCTCCAACTTCAACTGCTGCTAAAGGCTCTTCTTGGAACTAAACACTCCTTTCAATGAAGGCTTTGTTTGTGTTCAAATTTATCATCTTGTACCCTTTTGAATCTTCATAGTACCCAAAAAATAGACACTCTTGGATTTGGGGCTGCAAAGGCTTCCTCTTTTCTATTGGAATTCTAGCCCAAGCCTTTGAGCCAAAAATCCTAAAATGGGTCACATCTGGCTTGTGCCCACTCCAAGCTTCGAAAGGAGTCATACCATCAAGATGTTTATGAGGCACCCTATTCTGGATATAGGATGCATAGTTTATAGCCTTGGCCCAAAACTTTGGTGGCAAAGTCTTAGCCTCCATCATACGGGTTGCCATCTCCTTTAGTGATTTGTTCTTTCTCTCAGCAACACCATTTTGCTGTGGTGTGTAAGGGATTGAATGTTGCATCTCAATATCTACATATTCACAATACTTAATGAACTCAGACTTGACACACTCACCACCATTGTCAGATCTGAGGATCTCGATGTTAGATTTTTATCATTCTAAGCTAGCATTATGATCTTAGGATCTTTAACTGAGAGAATAACATGCACAGCAATAAAACACAAGAGATAAGAGACACAAAGAATTTTCCTCAGGGAAACCATAAAGGAGAAAACCCTGCAACTTTCTTAGAGGTAGAATGAGCACCAATGGCAGCAGTAAAACCCGAAAACATAAAGATGATCTCCACAGCTTCTGTCTCTCTCTCTCACTTGAGAGAACTTCTCCTCTCTCACTCATGCACCCTAATGAGTGAGTGTGTATGTACAAAATAGAGAGGCTCACTCTCTATTTATACTCTTTCATTCACTTGAAGCACACTCCAACATGTCACCCTCACTTAACAATTACTTACTAGAGCCGACATCTCTAGGAGTGTCTAATAACCCTAGTGCCCCACAACTTGTGGGGACTTTTCCCTCTGCTCAACAAGGAGGGTTAACCTTGACTGAGATGGTGGGGACTATTGCCCCAACTTACAATGACTCACCTAGGGTCAAATTCACTAGGATAGTCTAATAACCCTAGGGCCCCATAACTATGGGGACTTTAACCGTTGACCAATAGGAGGGTTACCCACAATGACTAGACATGAATTTTACATTATAGAAACTTCCTGATCAAAAAATCAAGGCATGACATGACTCAAGTACATTACAAACACATCCCGGAATAAACATCGGGTTACAATACATAAGAAATACAAGTGAATACATTCCGAAGTTACAATTACATCAACGCTCCCTCTTAACTAGGAAGGTATTCTCTCGACACAATTTATCAACACAAGTCTTCTTCTCTGTATCATCTGGATCATCATCGAGTTCTCGTCATCTTCAAGTCATCTTCATCTTCAGGTCATCTTCATATCCAAGTCATCTTCATCTAGATCTGGATCATCATCACTGGATCTAGATCATCACTGGATCAGGATCATCATCACGGGATCTAGATCATCACTCGATATGGATCATCACTACTGGATCATCACTTCATTTGGATCGTCACTACTGGATCATCATCAAGTCTATATCATCACTGTTGGATCACCATCAAGTCTAGATCATCACTTGATCTGGATCATCACTGCTGGATCATCATCAAGTCTAGATCATCACTTGATCTAGATCATCATCAAACCTATATCATCACTGAATCATTAGCATCATTACTGCTTCTGCTATCTCAATCAAATGGTGCTATCTTCTTCATTCTTCTCATCACAGGAAGTTCTACAGAGTCAATCCTGTAGGCCTACCCTTCATGTAGGTCTTCATCAGTGCTTATATCTGACACTGAAGTCAAAATGGCCTGCCCAACTCTTACATTTGACCTCATCTTGTCAGAAAGGCATGCCCAGCACTCACATCTAACCTCATCTTGTTAGAAAGGCCCAACACTCACATCTAACCATGTGTAAACACATCACGCCAGAATGGCTCAGCACTTATATCCGACCATGTGCAAGCACACTGCATAGAAAGGGATCTGCACTTACATCTGACCATGTCCGAAGACACCGCATCGAAAAGGCTCAGCACTTATAGTCGACCATGCTCGAAAGCACCACATCGAAAAGGCTCAGCACCGCATCGAAAGGGCTCTGCACTTATATCCGCCATGCTTGAAAGCACCGCATCAGAAGGGCATGCACTCACATATGATCATGGAGGAACTAATCCTACCATTGCATTAGAATGGCCCCCAATCCCAGACTGAGCTACCTGGTAAGTGACCAGGTGCCTCCATTCCCAGGATGGTAGTTGCCCTTACATCTGACCTACTCGTCAGAATGGCCAACACTCACATCTGATATGGGAGGAACCTAATCCTTTAGCCATGACAGAATGGTTCAGTCCTTACATTTTATCAAGTGGGAACACATCCCTCTCTCACATCAGAATGGCTTCTCAGTCCTAGACTAAGTTTTCCTGGTAACTGACCAGGAACCTCCATTCCCAGAATGGCAATAGCCCTTATATCTGATCACTTAGGAACCAATCCTACCATCGCATCAGAATGGATTAGCACTCATATATGACATTTAAGGAACCAAATCCTCTCACCATGACAAAATGGCTCAGCCCTTACATCTGAACATGGAAGAAACCAATCCTCTCACCATGTCAGAATGGCTCTTGGTCTTCATCATCTTCTCTTGGAAGAAACCTCGATCTCGAGAACACCAAGCTTCTCCTTGAAGTACTCAAACTTCACTTTGGCCATTTCTAGCATAGAATCACATCAGGGTGGATTATGTCCAAGGATGACCTGCGAGCTTCACCAGGACCGATTACATCCGAGGGAAACCTATCTTATCAGCTATGCTAGAAATCCTTCTTTCAAGAGATTTTGATCTGCATCAGTGCTCCTCTCTGCATCATACAACAAATGCAAGTCAGATCAACCAAATCAAATATTAGTTTTCAAAAGAAACATACTACCTCCCAAATATAAAATGGAAACATCTTTTGCCTCAGTTGTACTCAGCGCCATGCAGGACTCCATCCTGCCAAACCAATAGATCATGCTTGATCCCATACTCAACTGTAACTTTTAGGTACCTCACTGCATGCTTTGCAACCATTAGGTGAACATGTCTCAATGTGTTCACAGCAAAGCAAATATCTGGTCTCGTATTTGTCAGGTACATCATCTGACGATACATCATGGCATCAACCAACTCTAATGAAGCAACACTCAATAGCTTCATGTTCGATGCCATAGGTGTGGTCATCTAGTCCATCATATTGAACCTATTCAGGATCTCTACTGCATAATTCCCTTATCCAAACCTCCATTCCTATAAAAGAGTACATCGACACATAACAGGAGCATCATTGGTCTTCCACCTTCAACCTTGAAGCAAATGTTGGAATCTGCTTTACTCTCAGTAAAGCCTAGAGTCACCAATAATCTATCCATCCTATCATACCATGTCCAACCTCAGGATATTCTACAGTCACTCCCTCTAAAGCAAAGCATCATTCTCCCTCTGTATTTTGTACTCTATGTACTAAAACATTCTATACCAAAGTGACAAGTAGTTTCCCCTGCTACTAATATTCTATGTATCCATCTAGGATCATTGGATACCAAGATCCTCTATCTTAAACTTTTTCAAAAGTTATTCTCGCACCCATCCGTGAGCTTGTCATCCTTTATCAACCTTGTAGCAAAGGTTAAGATCTTCATCAAGCTCATCATGTATGTGTTATCCCATGATGTCTTATGAACTCATACAAGCCCTTCTTTCATTTGAACACATGATTCTTCATGTCATGTGTATCTCTACTGGATGCAAATGTCTCTTCATAGTCTATGCCTCGTGCTACAAATATTTCCTTGTATCCCACGATGTTTCCATCCACTGCATGATGGAACTACAAACATATCTTCATGTATCGATACTGCATCCTAGACATCATTCTTCTTGAACCTTTCTTCCTGGAAGGTTCTGCATCAATGATGTCGTTACATTCATCACATTATTCTTCATCTTGAACTGTCATCACTTTCTCTTCGGAACAAGTCTCATCCTTGTTTTCTTATAGGTGATTGTACATGATCTTTCATACAAGTCAAATGCATTTGTATGGTTAGAAACATTTCATGAGGCATATTCATACTGGAAAGTTCTTATGCATAAATATATGATCATGCAACTACTTTAGCCAATACAACATTCATCCATATCTCACGAAAACTTTTCTAGATGCCTT
>LPNX010969194.1:137527-150556 GCA_001517045.1 Pseudotsuga menziesii
AATCCTTCTTGAGCCTTCAACTTCATCATCTTCTTCATTCATAACAGCATCGTTTCTTATCCAGATGCTAAGGTGGATAAGAGGTTCTTCAAGAGTTGAGATCTTCATATTCCTCATCGATTGAGGGATCTTCTTTGGATGGTGAGAGCTTGTTCTTCAGTTGCTCCCATATTCTCTTCTCTTCTTATGAGTTGAGTTTCTTCTTCTTGTGTGTGCTCTTCCCAGAGTCTGCTAAAAGTAATCACTTCCTTCTGGCACACATTCCTCGCATGAATGAATCCCATGATCTTGGGAGGCTATTCAAGGAGGCTATCACCACTTCTGAATTCTCCACTTCTTCTTCTACTATTTTCAAGTTGTTCTCTAATTTGAGAGACCCTTGTAAGGTATGACTGTATGGTCTCTGCATTCTGGATCTTTACATTCTTCAATTGGTTTCTTAAGATCATACTCCGATTTATGTTCTTCCCTTCAAATAGCTTGGTCAAGGAATCAAACATATTTGGTGTCTTTAGGAAATACACTTGCGGTGCAAGTTGATCTGTAATTGAATCAACAATGATCTTCTTGGCCTTGACCAAGTTCTTCTTGTGTAAGGCTTCTAGCCTCATCTCCCTCTGGAACTGGAACCTCTCTACTTTTGTAGGTATCCAAGTCATTTTCTTCAGGGAGATCATATGCTTCCATGCTTGTAAGTTGTCAACTTCACCAAGCTTATCATCAAGTTGATGTAATAGATCACTTTGAAATGAGAACCTTAAATGAAAATAGCAAAAGATTAGATCTTACTGATTTGAGGTGTCTGTCCTAGTTCTGGAGCTGGCTGATCTAGTGTTTACACTTGTTTAAGGTTTAATAATTAAAAACTTTTTAACCTAAGTTTTTTCAAAATGAAAAATATCTTAATGAACCTTAAAAATTTTGAATTAAATTAAAAATTGAAATATTGTTAAAAACCATTTTTGCAATACCTAGAACCGACATTTTAAAAAAATTTAAAACTTTTTCACAAAATTGAGTATTTAAAACCTTTCGAGTTTTTTTACTTCACCATAGTCTTAATTTGTCTCCTGATGATGATCCTAGAGTAGGGATCAAAACATTGAGAGTTTCAATTTACTAACTTAGCTCCCTTGAAATCAATCTTCTACTACGTAATGACTACATTCAAACAGGTCAAGTCCCTCCACGGAAGGGATGCCCTGAAAGACGTGAAGATATTGGAATCCACCCGCTGTAAAATAGCCCAAAAGTCAGAAAACCTAGTTTTCTTGAAAAATTGCAGAGATAATAGGATTATCCCTCAGTTCGTCGTGATCAACCATCGCCTCAACACATCCAGGAATCATTCTATGTTCAACGAGTTCAGTATATCACTCACCAGAGCCAAGCTTAAGAAGACACGTTCAATTATCCTCCAATTGTCTGAGACGACATGTAGACTACACCTCAAACTCGCCAATTCCATCAACGCGGAGCTATGGAACAGAATGGACTCTGCGATGGGTATGAAATTTGACTTTGCACTGAAGAAATCCTCCACCAAACAGCAGTGTAAGTTTGAACTCCTCCTCAACGCATAGAAGCCTAAGATGGTCGGTGACATTAAAAAGAAATCAAACATTGTTAATCTATCTCACGCTTCCTTGAAGGACAGCGATACAAAGGTTTTGGAGTACGGTCTAAATTTCTCCATCGCGCCCAATAGAATTCCTGTTAAGGAGTTAATTTGCAGTATTGAGAACGCTGTCACAAATTTATCAGAAGAAAGTGCCGATGAAGCAAGACAAGAATGTGCCATGATCCTACGCCATGCCAAACTGTCGAAACTGAACCTGTCCAAAGAGGAAGAACAGCATTGTTTGAACTTAGACACAACCAGTTAATCAAAATTGTAAAATCCGATAAGGGAAATGCCACGGTGGTGCTAGACACGGTCGATTACAACAGGAAAATGCTTGAACACCTTTCTTGTGGGAGTTACCAATAGCTCAGCAAAGACCCAGGCAAGAAATTTCATACAACAGTTCACAATGCCATCATGAACTCTAACCTAAATGAGGGTTTGAAAAACAAATTACTCCCCAAAGAAGGCAATGCCCCTCGTATATACAGGCTTCCTAAAATTCACAAAAATGGTGTTCCCCTCAGACCAATTGTGAACACAATAGGTTCTCCAACCTATAAACTAGCTAAATACCTTGCCACTCTTTTAAAACCCCTCGTTGGAAAAACAAACTCCTTTGTTAAAGATTCCACCAGTTGGGTGCAAGAGATTTGCAACAAATCCTTAGACACCAGTGAGATCCTCGTTAGCTTTGATGTTGTCTCCCTATACACAAAAATTCTGGTCGATGAGGCAATTGCAACAATTAGAGACTTGACAGATGCCGACACATCCAAATTTGTGGAGGTATGTTTAAAATCAACTTTCTTCACATTCCAACAAGTTTTCTACGAACAGATAGAGGGTGTGGCTATGGGTTCACCTCCTTCCCCAATCGTAGCTAATATTTGCATGGAGATGTTTGAGAAACGAGCTATTGACCTTGTTCTCCTCAAACCTAAAATGTGGAAACGCTATGTTGACGACACGGATGTAGTTTGGCCACATGGGAGAAATACCTTGAACCAATTTCTTGAACACCTTAACAACCAGAACAGCAATATTAAGTTCACCATGGAGATTGAAGAAAACAATAGACTACCTTTTCTTGATGTCCTTATCTCAAGAAGAGAACATGGTTTGGTTTCACACCAAGTGTATAGAAAAAAGACTCACACCGATAGGTATCTACATGCCAACTCCCATCATTTCCCACCTCAGAAAATTGGAGTAATTAATACCCTTGTAACTAGAGCCCTAAGAATCTCTGACAAAGAACATATCAAAGAGGAGATTGACAATTTAGGAAGAGTCCTTGAGGATAATGGATACAGTGATAGACAATTCAGGAAAATAGTAGCCTCTGCTAACAAACCCAAGAGAAGTAGGACCAAGGACAAAGATGAAGACATCATTAACAAAGTCTTCCTCCCTTACATAAAAGGCACCACAGATAGATTAGCCAAAACCCTAAAGAGACACAATGTCCAAGTATTCTTCACACCTCCCAACACCATTAGAAACTTGGTGGACTCCCTTAAAGACCCAATTGAACCTAAAGCATACAAAGGAGTCTACTCCATTCCTTGTTCGTGTCACAAACTGTACATCGATGAAACTGGGCGTTCCATCGAGACAAGATTTAAAGAACATAGCACTGACCTTAGACACAATAGACACAAGAAGTCTGCCCTGGTAGAACATGCGCACATAACAAGTCACCACATTTTCCTTGAGAATGCAAAAGTCATCGCTAGGGAGGACAACCTTTTCAAAAGAAATATTAGAGAGAAAATCGAAATCAACCTCAATGAGAATTGTCTCAACAGAGATGATGGTGCCAACATTAGTGATTCTTGGAAGCCACTGCTTCATTCCCCGCAATTACAAGAAAACCGTAATAAATAAACATTGTCATGTCACCCCTCTCCTTTGGTGATTTCCACACCTCTTATGTGTTGGATAATTGTCCACGCCTCTTTTAAAGCCTGTTAAGTTTCCTTTTACCCCTACCTAATGCTTCTACCCATGGTAGTTTTCCTTTTGATAACCCTTAACATGTTTCTCCTTAAAACTTTTAACCCCCTCCCCCTTAAAATTATTAAAACATTCTTAAATTTTAAATATTGTTTAAAATATAATAAAAAAAATTTAAAAATTAAAAATTTTTGAAATTCTTTGAACATTCTTAAAAAAAATTCTTAAAAATCTTAAATTTTTTTATAAAAAAGGTACTTTAAATCTCTTAAAAATTAAAAAATTTTAAAAATTACTTTAATTCTCTTAAAAGTCAAAATACCCTTTCAACATTTAACAAAAATTTAAAGGCTTAGATAGAATTTTAACATTTTACTCTTCTTGTTACTTTTTCTTCCCCTTTAATTAAAAGTTTAATAAACTATTTTCTCGCCCCATTATTAAAAATATTTAATAAACTAACATGTCTCTTGAACTTTTAAAGACCCCTAAAAACTTTAACAAGTTTTTGTAAACTTAAAATTTTATAAAAATTACAAAATAAAAACTTATGTAAAAATTTTTAAAAATTAAAAATCTTTATTATTAACACTTTACTCCAAAATCTTAAAAATTTTATAAAAAATTTTAAACCCTACACAAACATTTGTTTTTTTCCAACTTGTTAGTATTCTAAAGAGTTATTGTAAGAAAACAATTACTCTTAAAATACAAGCTCCTTACAGTTGTTTAAGGTTTAATAATTAAAAACTTTTTAACCTAACTTTTTTCAAAATGAAAAATCTCTTAATGAATCTTAAAAATTTTGAATTAAATTAAAAATTGAAATATTGTTAAAAACCATTTTTGCAATACCTAGAAATGACATTTTAAAAAATTTTAAAACTTTTTCACAAAATTGAGTATTTAAAACCTTCCAGACTGTTTTACTTCACCATAGTCTTCGTTTGTCTCCTGATGATGATCCCAGAGTAGGGATCAAAACGTCGAGAGTTTCAATTTACTAACACAACTCCCTTGAAATCAATTGATCTAGGGTTTGTCAGAAAAATCTTAATTTTCAAAACTTGGAATATTTCAGATCTGATTGGATAAAAGGATATATATCTCCAAGTCAAGCTGTCCAATGTACTCCTTTTCTAAAAACAGTGGAGGGAAGCTCCCGAAATAGGAAGCCCTAGTTTTCCAATTTCTCCTGCAGAAATGTCTGTTACTATTTCTGCGGTATCTCTGAAATTACTGCTCCTCTGTGTCTGAAATTTCTCACTGAGGTAACCTCACATTTCCCTGATCCAACACCACAAGATTCAGTAGAATTGGTTTCACCAATTTGGATTTATGATCATTTTCCCAAGGTGACCTGTTAAAGGACTGTTCAGAACAGCGAAGTTGTACGGACGTCCACGTGTCACTGATTCATCTTCTGAGTTTGAAACTTAGACCACAGAAAGTACATTCTGTTCCCTTTTTCGAATATCTTCAGGAATTTCATTTTGACCTCTACAAGCCAAGATATAGCAATTATCCCAAGTGTCAGGTTTAGGGATGAATTCTGGAAGAGGCTGGAACCCTAACGTGGAGGGATCATATCTTCCAGAATATAGAGAATATGAGGCTGAATTGGATACAGTGTACATCATGATTTTATATTCGACCTCTACAATTTTCAGCTCCTGATCCTTCGCCAATCTCAGGATATAGCGAATGTACCAAAACTTAGCAGTTTTAGTATTTTAGGGTTTTTCCAACTCGGG
Source organism: Pseudotsuga menziesii (assembly GCA_001517045.1). NCBI lineage: Eukaryota > Viridiplantae > Streptophyta > Pinopsida > Pinales > Pinaceae > Pseudotsuga > Pseudotsuga menziesii. The sequence continues at coordinate 142,865 of LPNX010969194.1, forward strand.
GTCAAACTAGGGTTTGACTTTCCTAGAGTTTCACCCAACCAAAAATATTGATCCGATCTCTAAACTTTTATTTTGATGAGGTGATAAATCCTATGTCGGGCTCACTCAAAAATTCCTCCTTTGCAAGAAGCCCTAATTTCCCTCACCAAAACTGAAAATGCTCATAATCGAATTCCGCTTTGACAAAAAGATGCGCCCTTCAATGGAGAGTCGGCCTAGCATAATTTTGCTAATGGATTGTGGAGAGAGACCCAAAAAGTAAGAATCCCTAGCTTCTGCAGCTACACAATGTCTTCTTCTCAGGTTAGCTCTGATACCATGTTAGAATTTTATCATTCTAAGCTAGCATTATGATCTTAGGATCTTTAACTGAGAGAATAACATGCACGGCAATAAAACACAAGAGATAAGAGACACAAAGAATTTTCCTCATGGAAACCATAAAGGAGAAAACCCCACAACTTTCTCAGAGATAGAATGAGCACCAATGGCAGTAGTAAAACTTGAAAACATAAAGATGATCTCCACAGCTTCTGTCTCTCTCTCTCACTTGAGAGAACTTCTCCTCTCTCACTCATGCACCCCAATGAGTGAGTGTGTGTGTATAAAATAGAGAGGCTCACTCTCTATTTATACTCTTTCATTCACTTGAAGCGCACTCCAACATGTTAGCCTCACTTAACAATTACTTACTAGATCCAACATCTCTAGGAGTGTCTAATAACCCTAGTGCCCCACAACTTGTGGGGAATTTTCCCTCTGCTCAACAAGGAGGGTTAACCTTGACTTAGATGGTGGGGACTATTGCCCTGAATTACAATGACTCACCTAGGGTTTACTTCACTAGTATAGTCTAATAACCCTATGACCCCATAACTGTGGGGACTTTAACCCTTGGCCAATAGGAGGGTTACCCACAATGACTTGACATGACTTTTACATTATAGAAACTTCCTGATCGGAACATCGGAGCATGACATGACTCAAGTACATTATAGACACATCCCGGAATAAACATCAGGGTACAATACATAAGAAATACGAGTGAATACATTGTGAAGTTACAATTACTTCAACACTTGAGTCTCCTCCTAGACTGGTTTTCAACCAAAGCCTTAAAGACTTTGAAGAGGCCAAAAACTTTAGACTTATGCTTTAGGAAGTAAACCCAACAATACCTCGAAAATTCATCTATGAAGGTCAATGCATATTTGGCTTGACTCATTGACATATGAGGAAATGGACCAGCAACATCACTATGGATCAACTCAATAGGTGCAAAGGCTCTCTCATGACTAGCTCTCTCAAATTTATGCTATGGGTGATTTCCTAGGATACAACCTTGATAGACTCCCTTGGAAAACTTAATATTTGGTTTCCCTATGACCATTTATTTTTCACTTAAATCAAAAATATACTTATAGTTAAGATGGACAAATCTTTCATGCCAAAGCTTGCTTGCCTCATTAACATGAATCAAAAGAGCAGAGGAGTTTGAGTAGGGTAGAAAATGTGAAAACATGTATACCTTCGAAGTGTGATCTACAACTCCTTTTGCAATGACTTTACCATTCGATATCTCTGTGATATCAACATCATCAGGGGAGAATATAACCTTCTTTGGAGACCCTGTGTGGGTCGTCTGATACACTGACAAGAGGTTAGAGGCAAGACCTGGAACATACAATACATTACTGAACTTACCATGGCCAAGATCAATCCTTCCTTTCCCCAAAATGTCAGTGAGAGAATCATCTCCCAGCACTATTGGTGGACCTTTCGACATGTCAAGAGAGGAGAATGCCTCCTTGGTTGAAACCATATGTCTTGAAGCTCCAGAGTCTATGATGAAGCTAGGTGAGCTTGATGTGCCAGCAACCAAGGCATGTACTCTCTCTCTGTCCTCTGAATTTGATCCTCCTTCCCTCTTCTTTGAGCAATCAGGAAGGGAGATGTTATTCTTCTCTAGGAGTTGGGTCAACATGTCAATTTGCTTCTTCATGCAGGATCTTTTGGGATGATAGCCCTTACTACAGTATGCGCACTTGCTCATTTCTCCTTTGTTCTTCTTCTTCTGGAAGTTCTTCTTGGAGCCCTGGGGCTCCTCTTGAGACTTGTTCTTGTCTCTCTTTTGCTCAGGTGGCTTCCTAGCTTTCTTCTTTCCTTTCGAATCCACCCTCAACTCTCCAGAAACCAAACCTTGGTCTTTGGAAGGTTTTATGGTGCCCATCATCACCAGTTTATCTTGTTCTTGTGTGAGGGATTCCATGAACTATGCAAGCTTAGGCATCTTCCAGGCTCAAGCTATCAACTTGGTGGCATGGAAGGTCTAAAAAAACACTGAATAGTCAGGGCCAAGATTCGGGAGTATGGCCAAAACTAGCTTCTCTTCCTTCTTTTCAATTCCACACTGTTTTAGCTGCAAAACAAGGGATTTAAACTTGGAAAAGTAGAGTTGTAGAGATTCGAAGCTGCTAGGACTCAAAGAGATCAATTCATTCTTGATTTGATGTCCTCTCATCTCATATGTCTTTCCAAAAAGCTCTACAAGATTCTTCGATACTTCATTAGGTGATGTCAATCCATAAAGATGGAAAAGGAGGTCTCTGGATATGCTCAGACACAAAAGGCCATAGGCCTCATCCCTCCTATTGTGCCATTTAATTTTCTATGTAGCTGCATTGGGCTCTACCTCAGTTGCCATAGTCACCCTGTAGAGACCCTTCTCTCTCAACAGTATCTCCATCTCTGCTTTCCATTCAAATAAATTAAATGGATTCAAGATGATCTTCTAAGATTGATCCATAGCTCTGAATTGTGCCCTTTAACCAGTAGAATGTGCTCCCAGTGAAGATGTTGAACCTGCAATAGCAATATTAAAGGAGATAAATTGATCTACAATGACTTTGACACCATGTGGAAATTGAACCCAAGTGATAGAACAATTGCACTCGCAAAATTGCTAATCAAACATGCAAATTTACACACAAAGGAGATTGAAATTGGAGCATAACACTAATCTGTATTGAATAAGTGTACAATAGCCAACCTTATGAAGTCATAGGATGCTGCAATATATAATTACATGAGAGATTCAAATGCATAAGGATGCCATTCGAAATAGTCAAAAAGTAGGCTTACTAAATCGAGTCAAATCCCCCATAGGTGCATAAAGCAGTTTCCAAATCTACCTAGAGGCTTACGAATTGGCAAAGTCAAGTAGGAAAGCTTGATGGAAATACAACTCATGCATGCTTTTATTAGGAGAAAAGAATGGAGGATGATGAGGGCAAAAAACAAGTGAACTACACCTAGTCTTCCTTTCCCTTTTGCCATAAATCTCAATAAAGCAGGAAACTTAGCAGAAAAAATAGATATGCGCTAGGGAGGATCTGGAATAAAGAAGATATGCTAAATATGGATTCTAGGAGGTTTCCCAAGCGCTCCATGACTTAGTTTTAGAAAGTTTTACTTCTATCGCATGTGGAAGACAACTTGCATACAGTGGAATATTGGAAAGTAGGCAAATAAGACAAAAATGGATTAATTAATGTCTAAGGTAGGTAACTATGGGTTGATTATTCTATAAGATAGCTACTTAAAATAACAAGGTTTTAAAAGAGGAGCCATTGAAAGTAATCTCTACCTAAAGATCGAAGATAAATAACATGATCATTGTTGTTGTCTATGTGGACGATATCATATTTGGAAGCAATCTTCAAATCCTAAGTGTAGATTTTTCCTTTGAAATGAAGAAAGAATTCGAATTGTCAATGTTGGGGGAATTAACTTTCTTTCTAGGATTGCAAGTTTACCAAACAGTCGAAGGAATTTTCATCTCTCAAACTAAGTACATCAAAGATATGTTGAAATTTTTTTAAATGGAAGATTCCAAACCTGTGGGGTACTCCAATGGTCACCGGTTGCAAGTTAAGTAAGGATGATGAATCTTTGTAAGTAGATCATACCATGTTTATATCCATGATCGGAAATATGTTATATGTAACAGCCACAACACCAGATGTGATGCAAGTTGTTGGATTGGTAGCTAGATTCCAATCAACTCCCAAGGAAACACATGTAACCGCAGTAAAAAGGATTTTCAAATATCTAAAAGGCACTATGGAGTACATTTTATGGTATCCGAAAGGACAAGACTTTACCCTAAAGATGTTTACTAATGCAGATTGGGAAGGAAGTGTTGACGATCGAAAAATTTCCAGTGGAGTAGCATTTTTTCTAGGAGATTGTTTAGTATCATGGTCAAGTAAAAAACAATCCTCTATTTCACTCTCTATAGTGGAAGCAGAATATATATTGTTTCCGCCTCATGTTGCACTTAGGTGATTTGGATGAGACAAACCCTAGAAGATCTACTTGTAAAATGTGAACATCCAACAGTGATCAAATGTGATAACACTAGTGCTATAAATATGTCTAAATATCCTATCATGCATTCTAAGACAAAACATATACCAATCAAGTATCACTATCTAAGAGAACAGGTATATCAAAAAACTGTCAAATTAGAATACATTGACACAAAATAATAGATTGGTGACATTTTCACCAAACCACTACCTAAGGAAGCCTTTGAGCATCTTAGACAGAAAATGGGAGTAATTATGTTACAAAATTACTAATAGGAGATAGCTCAAGCTCGGGGGGAGAAATGCTGACAGGGGGAGCTGTCAGACAGAAAAGTTCCTTTGTCATTGTTGTAAAAGGGGGAGAATGTGTAGAGGTTGCCATCAATGCCAAAGGGGGAGAGTGTTGAGCATATAATTGTCATTGATGTCAAAAGTGTTTACAAATGAAAAAGGAATAACCAGTGGAAATATTGGAATAATAAAGGTTGCAGGTATCTAGAATAATAAAGGAATGACAAATGAATAACCCTATAGCAAGTTCAATGAGGATCGGTTTTTGTATAATCTGCAAAATATCAAAACAGACGGTGGGGATTGAGTCCGCAAATGAAGATCTGACAGTCTAGGAGAGATCCATGACGAAAGTTGCAAGGGCGATAACATATCTATAAATATATGTTAGATCCACGCCAAAATGTAAATCAACAGTCGTAGAGAAGGCCGTAAAGATCCAACAGTTGGAAATATTGCGGAGGAAAAGTTGCGGGGAGGCAACTTTGGAAAGTTGGTTAAGCATCCCGCATCCCGCAAGACGCATGTGGAAAGAAATTTGTGGGGAGGCAACTTTGGAAATTTGGTCGAGCATCCCACATCCCGCAATCTGGAAAGATCAGATGACTGAGTTTAGTTCTGCTAAAGAAGATTGACATTGTGGAAAGGAACATGCAGAAAGAAAGTTGGGGGGAGGCAACTTTAGAAAGTTGGTCGGGCATCCCGCAACCCGCAATCTGGAAATATCGGATGGCTAAGATTAGTTTCGTTAAAGCAGATCGACGGTGGGGAAAGGAACTTGTGGAAATAAGATTGCGAAAAGGAGCGTGCAAAAAGGAGTTTGCAAAAATGAAAAACGGACAGTCGACATCCCACATCCCACAAAACACAAGATCAATTGTCAAGAAAATTCCCGACGAAGATCAACAGTGGGGATTCATTGATGAGGAAACCATGCTGGGGAAATATGATTTCAAGAAGAAATATGTAGATTAGATCAACGGTCCGAAGATATTTGAATATAAGATCAACGTTTTGGATTGTATTTGGAGAAGGAGAGTGCAGAAACACCAAATGACGATAAATAGGGCTGCGGAAACGAATTCTGAGCTGTGGGAAGAACAAAACGTTGCCGTTGCTGAGGAAGATATGATGATTGAGCAGTTGGATGATGATTGGGTGTGTCTGTAATTAAACAATCATGATCCAAAACGAAAGAGTGTAGCAATGAAGAGTTACGTTGATACGAAGTAAGTATAGGGTATTTAAATGAATGAATATGTAAATAATTAATTGTCTCCATCAGTGAGTTTGATAGAGTCCAAAGTGAATAGTTTACAGCTATTCCAAAAGTCTGATAAAATCATATTAGGTTGGCAGGGTGGCACTAGGGCAGGCCACAGGTATGGAGGGGGTCGAAGCATCCTTTCCAGTCGTAGCTGGAGAACAGGGTGTCATAGCATCCTTGTCTATAGAAGCAGGAAGAAAAATCATAGGAGTGTTGCAACATCCTAGTCTGTAGTTGTAGGAAAAACCTAGGGTGTAGTTTGCATCATTTTTGTAGTAGCAGATAAACAATTTTGTAAAATTCATCTTATTAATGAGTTTGTGTTGGTGGTTTGCTCTTTGAGGTTTCAACAATAAAATATGTGTCTTAATTGTTGATTATTGTGTGTTTTAATTGAAAAGGGTCAATATTGATTCACCCCCCCGCCCTCTCAATATTGTGGGATAAACCAACAAAAATCCACCATGCGACTATTGGTAGTGTTCCCATATTGGCCTTCCCCATACATACCTACAGGAGCCAATGACATGCAATTTTACTACTCTATTTGGTTTTTCTCTCCAGGACCGAAAGTCACCAAGTGTCCCTAAACCACATTTTGAGGCGACTTTCAACTAGACATAAACCGACAACCGAAGGTCAGATCTACAAACAGTCAACTTTGTTGGTTTCCTGGCATGTGAATACATTTAGGGGGGCCTCTCCATCGTGTTTTCATGGCCCAGTGACTAGGTTTTGCATTGATTTCATAAAGTAATATTTTGCTCAATTTCCTTGAATGCAACTCTTGCGTTGGTGGGTCAACTATTGCATTGGTGGGCCAACTCTTACATTGGTGACACACATGTTCTATCATCTCTCTTTGATTTCCTTGTTAATATCATGAAAACCTCTAGGAAAGAGGTGAAATTTCTGAAGTCTCATTATTTTTCCCTAGTTCAAAACTTTTCTACATGGCATCATAGGTTTTTTTGGTTGGGATCACTCTATAGGTGAAAGATGGATTTGGTATTCCAATTGTTGTGTACTTAGATGAGGTGGTTGAATTTTTTGATATTGTTGGGTGTGATACCCTAAGTTTCTTGGGAGAAGCTCTGGGACCCTAAAAAATGTTTTGTCTTCTTCATATTTTTGGTTTTTTAACATGGATATGGTTATGGTGTCTTGCTTATATTTTAAGATTGTGTCTATACTTGGATGGTATGTGTACATTGGAGCTTTAAGAGGTGTGGCATATGATAGGTCATTATTCAACATGTTTGAAGAGCAAGAGGGAGGTATGAGTGTGTATCTTGGTGATGATGCTACTTATCATGTGTGATGAGTTGGCTCCATTTCCTTCCAAATTCCACAGGTGTTGTTCTTTATTTGAGTGATGTTATATTTGTTCCTAGTTTGAATAAGAATGTTTTGAGAGAATTCCTTATATGATATATGTATAGTATAAAGCTCCATTTGAAGGAAAATAGTGCACCATCAATTATTGTAGTTTGTTGAGAGAGGGTAGTCTTTACAAGTTTCTTGTTGATGAAGTGGTACTTGAACATTCCATTCAGAGGAAAGATAGGCCATCTATTTTTTGTGGAGGCATATGTAGAGAATGCACGGTGAGATGCCATGAAGATAGGTTTAGAACCTATAGAGGAATTGTGGAGTCTATATTGGTTCTAGGCTTGAAAATGATGAGAGTGTTTTCGACTATAGGGATAGGGTTGTTGGAATTTCTTAGGTAGAGGGAATTGACCTTGATGATACTCTTTCTTG
>LPNX010969234.1:0-35186 GCA_001517045.1 Pseudotsuga menziesii
TTATCTTTATTTAATTCATACACATCATTGAACTGCTACTAAGGATTCCAGATTCCTTAGTAGGTGCTCATCAGCACAAGCTAGGGTGAAAACCCTAGCTATAGGGATTCTATGAAGTTGTCATTTAGGTTATCATTCAAAGAAATTGCTGCAATAAAAAAAATAACAGGTGTGGCTTAGTGCTTTCTGTTCAAAGGAAAAAAGGCCCTTGGTATATTGACAATGGATTTTTAAACACGTGACTGGTAATAAAAGTATTTTTATGTCTCTAAGTGAAAATAAATCAGGAAATGTAACTTTTGAAAATGATGCTCTAGGGAAAATCAAAGTAAAAGGAATGATAAAGTTGAGTAATGGCAAAAGGAAATCCCAAGATGTGTTGTATGTAGATGAAATAAAACATAATATTCTTAGTGTCACTTAGGTTTGTGACAAAGGATGTGAAGTTTTTTTCAATTCTAAATATTGCAAGATAAAATCTATACCCTCAAGACAGTTGGTTGCAAAAGTTATAAGAACTAAAAACAATGTCTATGTCTTGAAAGAAGGAAAAGAAGAATTTCATCTAAGTATGATGAAAGTTGTCTTTGGCATAGGAGACTTAGACATTTAAAATTTGATCATATAATCAAGCTTATGAACAATGAAGGTAGTAAGATTTGATAGAGGAGGAGAGATCAGTTCAGGACAATTCAAGGAGTTTTGTGATAAACATGCAATTAAAAGAGAATACTCTATTCTAGGGACCCCATGGAATAACGGAGTAGTTGAGATATAGAATAGTTCATTACAATAGATGGCAAGATCAATGATGAATGAAAGGAATATTTCTCAGACATACTAGGTAGAGGCAATTCACATAGCTGTCCATATTCTTAACAAAGCTCACCTAAGGTCAAAAAGTGATAAGACTCCTAATGAATTATGGTTTGGAAGACTTGTTTCTATCAAACACTTTAAAGTGTTTGTAAGTAAATGTTATATTAAAAATAATGATGAACATCTTGGGAAATATGATGATAGGACTGATGAAGGTATCTTCTTAGGATATGTTGCAAAAAGTAAAGGGTACACTTGTTATAATAAGAGGCTACATAAATCGATTGATTGTATTGACATTAAAATTGATGAAGGAAACCCTGTAAAAGATATTCAAATAAGCAATGTTGAACCAGATATAGAAGATATAGTTGAATATAAGTAAGAACAGGTCCAAGAATCAGAAAAAGAAGATTTAGGTTCAGATGATGAAAGTGCAAACACTTGTAGCTAGGGTTTTACCCCTAGCTTGTGCGAATGAGCACCTACAAAGGAAAATGGATTCCTTAGTAGCAGTTCAATAAAATGTAAACTAAAAGCTATAACAGAAATAAAAACTAAATCTAAACATGTGCATGAAACAAACAACAAAATGTAAAGAATGGTTTTTTATTGATAATACCTCCAATGTGGAGGTTGGTGAAGCCCTTTGAGCTGATCGGAGAGGTTGCTCCGAGCTCCAGCTGCTCCTTCTCTTTCTCCAATGGTGGAAATGGGCCAAAAGGGGGCTCTCAATGGTGAAAGTAGCTCAAAGGGTGAGCTAGGGTTTCAAGAGCAATTTTGGCAGAATAAGGATGGTTGTGATTGTGGATGATGGAATAATGGGTCTCCATCACTTATTTATGGTTTTTTAGTGGTGGAGTGCTGGCCCCTTGGTTTTTTGGAAACCATATGGTTTAGGGCAGCTTTTTAGGGTTTTTTCCTCTTTTCCTCTTTTTTCCTCATTATTTTATATTTTTTCTTCCCTTTTTGGGGATTTTTCTTTTTAGAGGAATTTTGGATATTTTTGGAGGAAAAAGGGGTTTTTTGGCCTTTTGGAGGCATTTTAAATGGTTTTATGGGTTCTTAAGGGAAATATGGTAGGAAAATGGACAAATGAGCCATGCAATGGGATAGATGAGGTAGTGAACACTTTTTGGGTGTTAACAGATTGCCCCCTGATGTGCGAGGGTAGGAGCTCATCGTATGGCCGATGGACATCATAAGTCATAACTGGTTTGCAATGGGGTGTGGAGAAGAGAAGAAACGAACTGAAGCCCGGAACAATGATCTTGAACCAACTGCAAGGACTAAAAAGTACATAACCTCAATAATGGATGAGGAATCATCTGATCATATGGACGAGGCGGGCATTCCCATGCTCGTATCAAGATACATAAAAGTAACTGTGAGGCCCGAAAAGAAGGACCTGTAGGATACGTAGAAAACCACTGTGTATATCATAAGGGTCCAGAAGGGACAAAAATCTGGAACATACTGCTGGGCTGACCATGTCTGAGCTGAACAACTGTTGCACTGGAATGGTAGCAGTGCTACTGAATGTGGTACCAAAGGAACTGATGAGCTACTGGATCATAGTGACAAGGGTCATACTCGCAATGGTACACTGAACTGGAACTGAACTGGGTACTCAAGGAAGCATGGAACTGGATGGCTTCCGAATACAATCGCCAATGCGGCCCATACATCCACGGGAACATATAACTGGGAATTCCAAAGTGACTCACCAATGTGCTAGAGTCGGGGGAAATCTAGGGTCTTCAACACATAATGGAAGGGATATACATCCTGTGCGATTCTCAATGATGTGATTAAGGTGATGAAGTCGAGCATGTGAGAAACAACCATTCGGAGAGGCAATGATGACTCTTCCCAAAATGGTCCGTAGGCACTCACCACAGATGGTGATGGGTCCAAGACGCAGGAACCTCTGGGTCTATCCTCTGGAATAGAGGGGCTGTCGTCGACAGAGGGAGACCTGCAACTATCAAGGCAATGATGTTTCCTTGACAGGAGCGCGAGGTGCAAAACTGAAATGTGATAGTACTGATGGCAGGGTTGATAAACTGGGGTAAATAACTGGGCAAGTAGAGTGGGTGGACTCAAACTTCCTTTGTTCAGAGTATGATGGTGGGGACGATCGGGTAGCATATGAAACTGACTGGTGGTAAAGGGATCATAGCTGTATGGGATCTGGGAGGGTGACTAGGCCGAGGGAGACTCAATGCTGTGGTCAAATGGCAGGAGACTGCAGAACACTCTGAACAAAGGCGACCTGATTGGGGGTGCTGCCGAGAGGATCGATCATAGTGCCAGAAGGCGCGGGGGGACTTCTTCATGGGTTAGGGAACTAGAAGAAGTGTGTATATAAGATGGTATTGTCATGTGGATTTTCCGAGCCCAGGACAGTTCATTCTCATGGTTGCTTTCAATTTTAAGGAGTCTGAAAGCAATAAGAAGACTCTGAAGTAGTGAAATGGTACTGTCATGTGTATTTTACGAGCCCAGGACAGTTCATGCTCGTGGTTGCTTTCAATTTTAAGGAGTCTGAAAGCAAATAAGAAGACTCTGAAGTAGTGAAATGGTACTGTCGTGTGGATTTTACGAGCCCAGGACAGTGCATGCTCGTGGTTGCTTGGTTATAGGCGAGGACGAGGTCCCCTTCGTGGAAAGTTCGAGGGTGGACATGTTTGTCAATATCTTCTTTGACAGCTGGGAGTTTTGAGGGATGAATGGGACGTTGTTTCTGATGAACGGGGGGGTACATCAGGCCATGTGTCAATGTGGTGCTCTATAATGGCAGGGTCAAGGTCGGGCATGTCGGTATAGGACCAGGCAAAGACATCACAGAATTCTCTGAAGAGTTTTTTGTAGTCCTCAATCTCTTGCTCACTGCAAGAGGCTCCTAAAGTAATGAGTTCGGGGGTGCTTCCTGGAGCCGCGATATCAATTTGGATGACAGGTGAGATGTTGGCCATGTTATCCTCTTCGAAGGTGTCAGGAGCAGGAATAGGGTCCTTGAACCAGTCGACCTTGTGGGGAAGGAAGTCTTTGGATTCAACGGCAAATTGGGTAGTAGTGTTAGAGAAGGATACCTCTGGGAGGAAGTAGGAACGATGGTGCATGTCATCCCAGGGATAATCCAGGGCAGTGAGAGCCTCGAGAATCTCCTCATCAGTATGAAATGTTGTGTTGTCAAGTCGGTTGACGAGGGGGTAGTGACGGAAGAGATCATATAAATGGTATTAATCTCTTCGGAAGGGGAAGAAACCGGGGGGTGGATCTCCTCAATGGTGGGTGGTGTCGTCTCAAGATCCAGATTGTTCATCTCAAAGAGAGTTGCTCTGTAATCAGGGAGATCGGGACAGTGATTTGTGTAATGCCCATAGATACCGCATATGGCATAGGAGTGGTTAGTGCGCAGGGATTTGTCGTGAGGCTTAGGGGTTGAATCTAGATGGACAACCGGGATAGTGGGGTTGTCGTCAAGCATTTGCATGTACTCCTGTAATGCTGGTAACTGAGGACATAGGTGAGTCACATGGACCAACTCATCGCACAGTGCGCATTTGGGAGGAGCACGAAACACAGGGGGGTTTTTGACTATCTTACGAGGTGGGACAGCAGTGTAAGGTTGGGGGCCTCTGCCCCCAGTGGGTTTGGTAAGAGGAGGGGGGGCTGTTCGTGGAGGACAACGGGGTAGCGATACCGGGAGGTGGTTGACTAGTAGTGACAATGGGTTGCACCGGTTGCAGGATGACATTTGGTGTCGACGGGGGAACGGGAGGCGAAAGATACCAAACGGGTAATCCTAATGTTAACACCGGGAGGCTGAGGGTAGCCATGAATGGGGCGCTAACTACTCCTGAGGGAGGGAAGAGGAAAGGAATGGTATGGATGGGTGTAGCACCAATGTGACTAGGGACTAAAGGGGGTTTAGGTAATAAGGGCGGTTGATTAGTAGGAGTTTGCGTGGTATGGGACAGGGTACATAGGTCAGACACGTCAGTGTCGGGCGACGGGGGTGGAATAGATTCGAAGGTCGAGGTCATTGGTGCATCTGAGTAAACTCCAAGCCCCATAGAGGAAACAAATGAGGTGGTGGCACCCGAAACAGGTTGTTCAATCATGGGGAGAACATTTTCAGGTGCCGCGGGGGCATTGGGATCATGGTAGGTGAGTTGGTCAACCTTGACCACGCGTCCCTCATGGGGGGACATCATGGTACGAAAAACGGTAGAAGCAACCGCCCGCATGGCATACATGTAGCTGCGGCCAAGTAAAAGGTTATAATTAAGCGGTGCATTAATAACCTCGATGTTTATGAGGACGGTTTTGCCCGCCAGCTGGACGGGGACGTTAGCTAATAGGCCTTGTGGTTGAGCCGAACGGCCGTCGTAGGCTCGCAACGCAGTAGAGGACTGCTCGAGAGGGGGGGATCCCATTTTCTTCCAGATGGAGGTGGGCATGACACATGTAGAGGCACCTTCATCAATAATGCATCGATGGACGAAAAAATTCCGAATGGAAACAGAAACTTGGAATGCTAAAGTGGAAGGCAGGCAGGGTTCGGATTGGGCCAAATCGAATGCCATTAAACTCGAATCATTTGGATCGATAGCCCCAATGGCTGAGAGTAAATTATTGCGCTGCGAAGGGCAGTTTTTTAAGAATTCTAACGCAGACATGGCTGCGGGGGATTGGGCTAAGTCATCGACAATGTTGTAGTTTGACGCAGCCCGCGCGTTGGGGTTATTGTTGATACGACGAAGTGGGAAACGAGGTGCTTTGGGAGACCATCTAGTGGAGGTGGAGGTATGTGTAATGCCTGATCAGTGGGATGAGCGTTGGTGGGTTTATCAGCGGGAGGGGCTTCAGGGGTGGAGCCATATTGGTTCCGCCGAGTCTGGAGGTTGACCTCATCGGAGGACATCATCAACAAGTGGTGGGTACCTAAGTCAAAAATGGGTTGATCAGGAGCAGCGTAAGTGATTTGTTGTTGGTTTGGCGCGTTGGCTTGAGGGGGAGCCAACGGTTCAGTGCTTACTACGCCTTGGTTTGGTAAGGGGTTTTGCAGCACCAAAGGTGGCTGCTGAGGTTGTGGGGGGTTGGGTGGTGCTTGAGGAGCCGCATGCCCTTGGCGTTGTGCATCAACAGCCCAAAGTTGCCAAACTCGCTCCATGTGTGGACAAAAATGTGTGTAGTGGCCATAGACCCCGTAAATAGAACAAGAATGGTTTGTTCGTAGATTGGGGTTTCTAGCCTGCTTGGGCGGGCGATCAGGGTTTTGGTTAGCAGGGGCCGCGTTATTATTAGCGGGGGGATTAGGGGGTTGACCAGCTTGCTCGGTAGGTTGGTTGTTCCCATGATTTCGGCCCCTACCGCGGTTTTGTTGGCCCTGGTTGCGTTGGTTGTTCTGGTTTGGCTATGGGTTTTGTTGGGCGTAAACTTGCCCTTGGGCAGCGGGTGGATTCTGAGGTTGCGCAGGTGTTGGGGCAGGCAGCGGTGGATGATATGTAGGTGGAGGCTGCGCAGGTGCAACAACTTGAGGGGGTTGCTGATGGGGCTAAGGAGCGGGTTGTGGGTGGGCCGCAGGGGCTACCTGTGGCTGATAATAAGTGGGTTGGGCTTGTGAAGGTGCAGGAGCTGGTGCAGCCTGTTGGTGGTAGTAGGGCTGAGGTGCGGCTGGGGGGGCGTAAGCCGAAGTCACATGACCGAAATACTGAGGTGGACATGAGGGTCCATGGGTATGGTGGTGATGTGTCATGGGAGCATACGAGTTGGTGGCTCCAGGCTGTGAGGTAGCCCGCGAGAGTTGTCCAACAACTCTTTATTTTTATTTTCTAATAGTTTCCTCTCTTCCTCTTTCATTTTTACTGCATCAACTAAGTTTTGATTTTGACTCTTTAAACCAATTAACTCTTTGTCTCTTGAGCTGAACTATGACATAGATTGTATAATGGCCTTAATATTTGTTTCAGTACTTGGTTGTGTTATTGGTATTGCTACTCTTTCATTGCTGTCTTCTTTTTACCTCTCCAAAATCATCTGGTTCTCATTTAAATTTTCTATTTTTGCATTAAGGAAACCTATTTCCTTTTCCCATTGATTTTTCTCACTAATAAACTTCAATAATTTAGGTTTGGAATCCTTCAATTCCTAAGATAACAATTCTTTTTCTTTTTCTAACTCTATTAATTTAGAGGAGTGAATTAACTGGGTTGCTGGAATTTTCAATTTCTTCTTAAGAAACTGGATAGTGATGTCCTTCTCAGCCATAATTTTATGTTTCACTTTCCCTTTATCAACCCCATTATCCATAGTTAACACATCTTTGTGAAACTTTTTTATCTGTTGCTGATGCACTTTATTCTCCACATTTTCTTCTCTCAGCTAATTTTCTATCTTAGACATTGTGGATTGTAGCTTTGACACCTTCAGAGTAGATTTCATTAAGTCAGTATAAATGACTTCCTATATTTGTTTATGTAAATGGCTCATATCAGGTATTGGGATTTCTTTCAAGTTCTGTTTCATACTAGATGTGGGATATACACAGAGCCAGCCCTTTTTCATATTGGACGTGTCTTCATAGAGCTAGTCCTTTTTCATACTAGATGTGGGATCTACACAGAGTCAGTCCTTTTTCATACTGGATGTGTCAACACAAATCTAGTCCTTTTTCACACTAGATGTGGGATCTACATAGAGCCAATCCTTTTTGCCTTCACAAAGATAGTCATTTTTCATACTAGATGTGGGATCTACACAGAGCTAGTCCTTTTTCATACTAGATGTGTCCTCACAAAGCCAGCCCTTTTTCATGCTAGATGTGGGATCTACATAGAACTAGTCCTTTTTCATACTAGATGTGTCTTCACAGAGCCATCCCTTTTTCATGCTAGAGGTGGGATCATCACATACATCTGACAATGGAAGGAACCAATCCTTTCACCATGTCACAGCTCTTACATCTGACCATGGAAGGAACCAATCCTCTCACCATTTCAGAAGGGAACAACACTTACATCTGACCATGGAAGTAACCAATCCTCTCACCATGTCAGAAAGGCACATCACAAACTCATCACTTTGTCTTGGAAGGAACCTCAATCTAGAGAACACCAAGCTTCACCCTAGCCAATGGCTTAGTCAACACATTAACTATATGTTCATCCATCGCAACATACTGGAGATTCACAGCTCCTCTTTGCACCATATCCCTGATATAGTGATATTTGATCTCGATATGCTTCGACTTGTCATGGAACACTGGATTCTCTGACAAATTCACGCAACTCTAGTTGTCGCAATATATACAAGTAGCATCTAACTAGAGATCAAATAGATCAGACAATAGCTTCCTCAGCCATACTACCTCACAACTAGCTAAACAAGCTGTGACATACTCTGCTTCAGCTGTACTCAATTCCATACAGGATTGCTTCCTGCTAAACCAAGAGATCACACCCAATCCCATACTGAAGCAGCACCCTGAAGTGCTCTTCCTATTGATGGCACTGCCTACCCAATCTGAATCAGCATAACCCTCTAGGTTAATCTTCTGATCAGCCTTATATTGAGCTCATAATCAATAGTACCCTTTAGGCAACTCAGAATATGCTTTGCAGAAATCAAGTGAACATGTCTCGGATCTGTCAGGAACTGGCTCAAGGTGTTCACAGCAAAGCAAATATCTGGTCTCATATTCATCAATTACATCAAGGACCCAATAATCTGACGATACATTGTGGCATCAATCGACTCAGATGAAGCATCACTCAATAGCTTCAGGTTCGATTCCATAGGTGTGGTTATGGCCTTGTAGTCCATCATCCCAAATCTCTTCAGGATCTCTACTGCATACTTCCCTTATCCAAGGAAGATTCCATCCACATTCTGCCACACCTCCATGCCTAGAAAATAATGCATCATACCCAAGTCCTTCATTTCAAACTCGGCAGCAAGTTTTCTCTTCGTATCAGCAAGCTTTTACAAACAGATCATCTACATATAGTAGGAGTATCACCGGATTTCCTTCTTCAACCTTGTAGTAAAGGTTGGAATCTGCTTTATTTTTGGTAAAGCCCAAACTGGATAGAAAGCCATCAATTCTGTCATACCATGTCTTGGGTTCCTATTTCAAACTATACAGGGATTTATTCAATTTACACACATGAGTCTCCTTGTCATGTGTCTCAAATCCAAGTGGCTGCTCCACATACACTTCCTCTTCCACTACACCATTCAAGAAAGCAGTCTTGACATCCATCTGGTGTATCTTCCATTTCATCACTGCAGCCATAGCAAGTATTGATATGATGGAAGTGTATCTAGCTACAGGTGCAAAATTTGATTCATAATGTATTCCTTCTTTCTGGGAGAAGCCATGAGCCACAAATATTGCTTTATATTTTTCTATGCAGTCGTCTGCAACATGCTTGATCTTGTAGATCCATTTGGAAGTCACCACAGACTTCCCCTCGGGTCTTGGGACAATATCCCAAACATCATTCTTCATGATAGATTGGTATTCTTCGATCATAGCATTCTTCCATTCTTTCTTTTCTATTGCTTCTTCATAGTTGGAAGGTTCTTTATCAATGAATTCACATAATAAGGCTACATAATTGGAACAGGACCTAGTTATTTTCCTTTCTCTGTGTGATTCTTCTGGAGCCCCATATCTTTCTGCACCTTGGATAGCTTCTCATACCCAAGAAGGTTTCCTCTTATGAGGATTCTTCTCCTGAGGTGGATCTACAGGTTCTTGAGGTTCTTCTATTTCTCGGTCTTCTTCTTAATATTCTTCATTCATGGTTGTGTCATGAATTATGGGTGCTTCTATTTCTTCAAGTTCTTCAGCGGGTCTCTTTCTAGATTTGTTGTAAGCTGAGTCTTCGTCAAATGTTACATCCCTGCTGATGTCGATCTTCTTGAATTTTGGGAAGAATATTCTGTAAGCCTTCAAGCTTTCAGAGTATCCCACAAATATACCCTTCCTTCCTAAAGGATCTAACTTTGTCCTCTTTTCTTTCAGAATGTGTATGTACACTGGATAGTCGAATATTCTAAGATAGCTGACTTCTAGTTTCTTGCCAGAAAATACTTCTTCAGGTGTCTTATTCTCGAGTACTATGTGTGGAGTACGGTTCTGTACATACACTGTTGTTCTGGCAATTTCTGCCCATAGATGCATGGGAATATCTTAATCATGAAGCATAGCCCTTGTAGTTTCCATGATCATTCTATTCTTCCTTTCTACAACTCCATTCTATTGTGGATTATATGTATTGGTTAACTCCCTCATAATCCCTGAATCTTTACATAAGTCTTTGAATTCATTCGATGTGAATTCTCTACCATTATCTGATCGAAAAATCTTGATTTTATTTTTTGTGTGGTTCTCAATCAAGGGTTTTAATTCCTTGAACTTGCTAAATACTTCATCTTTGTTCTTCATAAAGTATATCCATGTCTTCCTAGAAAAATCATCAATGAAAGAAACATAGTATACATACCCACTTAATGACCTGGATGACATCAAACGACATACATCAGAGTGGATGATTTCCAAGATTCCTTTTTCCTTTCTCTCACTACTTGGAAATGTCTTATTTGTGTTGTTTCCTTTTGCACACCCTTTGCAAACACCATCATGTTTTGTCTACATTTCTAGAATACCTTCAACAGCTTTGCTTGTAAGTGGTAGTGCCCTATAATGCACATGTGCAAGCCTTCTATGCCAAAGTTCATTTGTTTCTACTGAGTCATGAACCAAATCTTGTTCGAGTTGGCCCTTCAATTTGTATATACCTCCTTCTTATTCCCCAATCACTATTGCACCATCAAAAGTCTTTGCCTTTGGCCACATAAGAACTTGTCCATCTACAAAAGAAACCCTCATTCTTTTTGCATCCAATGCAGATATGGAGAGGAGTTTCTTCTTTATTCCTGGTACAAACAATACATTTTTCATCTTCATAGACTTTCCAGAGTCTAGATTATAGGAGGATTCACCGCTACCTTTTATTGGATACTGGTAGACATCCCCAAGTTTCACCTTGTGAGGTGACTCATGTTCAAATAGTTTCACAAATGATTCTTTGAATCCTGTCATATGTTTGGAAGCACCACTATCTATAAGCCAATCATTGATTCCATGTGAGATAGTTCCCATGAGAGCGGAGATCAGCACATATTCTTCATCACTTTCTTGTCTGATTCTCTTTGTGGAAGGTTCATCAACCTCTGCAGCATGAGTATGATGTCTTCTCTTGTTTCCCCTTTTCTTCTTTGAGTACCCTTTGTTAGGGAAGTATTTGGATATATTACCTTTCTCATCACATGTGTAACATCTAATAGTAGACAGATCTCTTCTAGAGTGTGAATTATTACTTTTGGAGTGATGATGGTCCCTTCTCATTTTCTTGGTGTGGACTGTGAGAGCTTGATCTTCACTTCCCATATTTTCTTCTTGAGCTACTATCCGAGCTTCTTCTTGAGAGAATTCTTCCCATAGTCTATTGAACTTGACTAGCTTCTTTCTGGCACAGATCCCTTGAATGAAAGAGTCCCATGCCCTAGGTAGACCATTCAAGGTGGTCATCACAATCTCTACATTCTCCACTTCTTCATCTACTGCTTCCAGTTGTTCCTTGATCTGAGAGACCCTTGTAAAGTAAGACTGGATGGTCTATGCATTCTGGATCTTTACAATCTTTAGTTGGTTTCTTAGAGTCATCTTCCAGTTTATGTTCTTCCCTTCAAACAGTTTGGTCAGGGAATCAAACATAGCTTTAGGTGTCTTTAGGGAGGACACCTGTGGTATGAGGTGATCCTTGATTGAATCAGATATAATCCTCTTAGCCATGACCAAATTCTTCTTGTGTAATTCCTTAGCCTCATCTCCCTCTGGAACTGGAACCTCCTCATTGATATAGGAGTCCAACTCATTTTCTTCCAGGACCAAGGAGATCCTATACTTCCAAGCTCAGAATTTATCATCTCCCTCAAGCTTTTCATTAGTCTTGGTATGATGAGACATCTTGACTGAGAACCTCAAATGGAAATACAAAAGATTTAGATCTTACCAGGTCAAGATGTCGGATCTGGATTTGGAGCTGAATTTCTATAGTGCTGGTTCAGGAGTAGATTAGGGTTTGACTTTCTTGGAATTCTGTCCAACCAAATTCTTTGATATTGATCTCTAAAATTTGATTTTGAGGAGGATATCAATCCAGGCTTGGGCTCAATCAAAAATTCCACTTCTATGGAAATCCCTAATTTTTGGTAGTAGTGTCGGGTCAAAAACTAAAAATGATCAGAATCAGATTCTGCTTTGACAAAAAGATGCACCCTGGAGAGGAGAGTCAGCCCAACCTTCTTTTGTTGAAAATATGTGGAGAGAGATCCAAAAATTAGGAATCCCTAGTTTTCGTAGCTACACAGTGTCTTCTTCTCAGGTTAGCTCTGATACCATGTTAGATTTTTATCATTCAAGCTAGTATTATATTAGGGTCTTTAACTAAGAGATAACAAGCACAACAATCAAACACAAGAGACAATGAACACAATGTTTTTCCTCGGGGAAACTATAAATGGAGAAAACCCCACAACTTCCTCAAAGATAGAATCAACACCAAAAGTAAAGCCCCAAAACAATAAGATGATCTCCCGACAACAATGGCCTCTTTCTTTCTAGCCCCAACAACTTCTTCTTACCCATCTATGCGCTACAACTGAGTGTGAGTGAGTGTGTGATAAATAGAGAGGCTCACTCTCTATTTATACTAATTCTTGACTTGAAAATAACTCACTAGGGCTGACTTCTCTAGGAGAGTCTAATAACCCTAGGGCCCTGAAATTGGGGGACTTTAACCCTTGAACAATAGGAGGGTTACCCACAATGACTTGACATGACTTCTTTACATTACTGCATCTCCTAATAGGAACATAAGGGCATTACATGACTCAATTAAATTACAAACACTTCCTAGAATAAACATCAGGGTACAAGACATAAGATATACAGGTGAATACATTCCGAAGTTACAAATACATCGACAATTTCTAGCACTTTTGGCGAAACTCTAGACAGCTTATTCTAAAACATTACCCTGTAAATATCTACCATTATAAGGTTCATGTAACTGGAAATATTAGTGTTGGCTTCTACTGTAAGAAACATCGCTTGAAATTGCATATTTTTCTCATCGAATAATAAAAACATCCAAACCAAATATGACTGGAATCTAAAATGCCTAGTTGTCTAGAAATTCACTAGCTAAGAATGGATATTCTCAGCCAGGAATTCATCATATTTAAGATAGGGGAACTGATGGGACTATGGCTCTAGTTGACTTATCCTGATTTTAAATAACAAACTTAGTAACAATTCTAGGAAAAATCTATCTACATCCAAACCTAAAAACCGACTTAACATGGAAATAACTAGTTGGGATTTTCATTAAACAAGTTGATATCAAGGGGAAAAGGTTGATATACAAGGGACACAACAGTTTGAAAACATTTAGAGAAAAATGTTTGTTTCTCCTCAATGGTGGCAAGTCTAAATTGTTGAATTAGGTCTTCTTCAACAAATTATTCCTGATTCAAGGTAAATGATGGCAGAACCTTGAGGGAATCTCTAATAACAAGGAAATTTACAGGGGAAACATATTTTAGTCTTAGCAGCATCCATTATCACTCTCTCAGAGGAAGAATAATTTGACGTGCACTAGGAAACAAAGTCAACGAAATTCAGGATTTAGTCCAGGAAAAAGTGATGGAATTGGTACTGATAGACACCGTGCAGGTCAATGCCTTAGTATTTAAAGGCCTGTAATTTAGCTTCCAATTGATATATTGGACCAAAGGAAAAAATAGTCTCTGTTAACACTAAAAAGTGTTCACCTAGCTCTACATGGTCTGAACCATATACATACATCATATTCCTACCATATTTCCATTTCTTTTGACCTTCACAATTGTATTTCCACAAAAAATGGTCCAAAACATTATTATTTACTATGGTTTACCCTCACTCACTCCCAAAAAAGGGTTTAAAAACCCTAAAAAAGAAAAAGGCTTAGAAAACCACAGGAAAATACCATGGGTCAAAAAATACCATGGGTCACCACCTTAGGTTAAAAAACCCTTGGACCATACTATAAATAAATTGTGAAGGGCTCTCCCAAAATACTTTTTTTCTCATTTTCATTTGTGGGTACACTGTGAAATTTTTTCTCTCAAGTATTCACATACTCCCTTGCCACCTTCCCGTCACCATACCATTCCCACGGTGTATGTTGAGACATTCACCATACCCATTTTGGATCCATTCCCCATTTGACAACTGTATTTGGACACAACTGGAGAACCAACCCATGGAGCTGCAGAACCACCGCTCTCTGTGCCTATGATGGCCGCTCTACTCAACTGCAGGGGATTCTCATGAACATTCCTGTTGAGTTAGATGATAAAATGGTTTTGATTGACATTGAGGTTGTCAATACCCAACTTGATTACAACCTCCTGCTAGAACGTAGCTATATGTATGCCATGTGATCTATGGCCTCTACCGTATTTTGACTCTTGATGTTCCCTCAAGATGGGAAGATTGTGAATGTCGACCAGTTGACATACCATGATCCTAATTTGTCGGCCATGCTAGAACATGTATTTCCAACTATCGACTCCAACATTGAGAGTGCATCCATTCCATCCTTATTTGTTGTTGGCCCAGGCTTGTTTTCCAACACTCCTATGATGGACACCATTTTTTCCTTACCTCCCTACCTACTCTGACTAAAGTATTGGATTTATGCACCATCATGCTCGGTACCATTCCTACCACATCGTAGCCTTAGTCGCAACCCCAAAAACTGTCATCAGGGACTATTGGGGTTCCTTCCCGGTACACATGATTCCATTCCTTTTTCCATCATCTAGTATCATGAGAAATCATGTCATGGCTACTCTCAAATTACCTAATTTCCCATTGGGAATCCCTATATGGTACCTCGATCCCCCCACCCCACCCCCGACTCTCCAAGTTGTTTTGTCTCCCATCCAACCCATTAAGACATTTTCACAACCACCTCCTAGTCTATCGAAGACATCTTTCATCTCCAAACTTGCCCCTCCTCATCCAAAGAAGGCTGGGGGAAAGGCCACCAAAGAAATGACTGAACCACATCCGACCCCTATTTTTTCTTTGTGCGATGTCTAAGTCCATGCAACAGAAAACTATCCCAAGTTTCCTATCCTTCGAACCCACATGGACATTATAGATGAGGTCGATGGCACTCTAGTGGTAACAATTTTAGATCCATCAGTGGTCAAGAACAAGTCATTGCAAACCAACCATCCTTGTGCACTTTGTATCTTGTATGGTCATTACCCTCACCATTTCCCACACTTTCCTGAGTATCAGTCCCTCCTTTGTGACCTTCGAAAGCACTCCCACGAGTCTGACATTATTGTTCTTGAAGAGATCCACTATTTGGTTTATTCCTTGGACACAACTAACACCATATAAACGATCTCTACTACCAATAGTACTTTCCCGTATTCGATCATGGAAGATCCAACTGATCTATCCTACTTCCACTTTCGTGATGATGGAGAGATATGAGATACCACCATGGGTTTTACCCCATTCTACTTAGTCCATGGTGTGTAGTCGGTTCTTCCCATTTAATGCCAGATTTCATCATCTCACCTTGTCGATGAACTTCTACCTGATTCTTCACTATTAGAAGAACCCCTAATTATTCTCGAATATACCAATGAGGACCATCATGCTAGCCTCCTAGTGATCAAAGAATATAAGACTCGGTTGAAGTCCTACTATGAATCCCATGTCCACCTTCACAACTTTAGTGAGGGAGACATTGTCATCATCTATGATCAAGCCAATGATAAGTTAGGGAAAGAGAAGTTTGATTTCATGTCGTAGGGCCCATATGTCATGCATTAACGTCTTGGAAAGTGGGCATATCTCTTTGCTGAATCTAAAGGTCATCTTTTGAAGAATACCTACAATGGGATCTACCTCAAGAGGCTCTATGCATGAAGTCACCCACCATGAGTACACTTGTGATAGTTTTTCATTTTTGTTTTACATCATTTTTACAATGAATCGGTGACCCCCTCCAGTAGTTTCTCCATGTCTAGTCGCAGTGAGTCAATTATAGAACTTTGTTCCATCATTTGCACATGAGCGAGTGAATCTACCACATCTGCCCTACCTCTATTCATTCAGTATAGGTTTAACCTTTTTTGTCCTGGTTGGACTATCAATGATAAAGAAGTCTTCCTTCCCCAAATGTTGGAAGAGCTCTCCTTTATATAATTTTTTCCATTTTCTGGCTTAGGAGACTATCAATGAAAAAGAGAACACATTGGATTCTTCTTCCTATTTTTAGACTCTCTAAAAATGAAAACACCATCGATCATTTACTTTCTCGGGCTCACTAAAAATCCATGAGATCATGTCATATTGAGCTTACTTCTATCCCTTCTTCATGCTCCTTAAACTATGAAGAAATCCCAAATGGTGTCTTTAGGCTCCACCACATATGATATCATAGTATGGCAGCTTCCTCACATTGGGTCACCTTTTATCAGAGTATTCTATGATGAGTCTTCCTTTGATCCCCTGGATATCACTAGTCCAGTTACCTCCCTCGCTATTTCCCATTGTAGTTATCTTCCCGCTATTACAACTATGATCCCTCTCCCATGAGTCAATTTGATTTTCTGCCAGGTCATCCCTGTCATCATACTCTGAAAGGAATTTTTATTCCCCCATGCTCCACTGTCCCTGTTCCCCCATTCAATGTGACAGTCCCCAAATTGTTCCACCTATTTGGTTATCCCCCTCGTGATTCTAGTCAAGGACACATCATTTCCTTGATTAGTTGTAGGTCTCCCTTTGTCAACATCAAAAAATCTATTCCAGAGGATAGACCTAGAGGTCCCTACATCCCAGTTTCATCAACCTCGTTGATGAGTTCCTTGGACCACTTGAGAGGATTCATTAGTGCCTCCTAGGATGGTTGTGTCTCACATGCTCGACTTCAACTACATCATCGCACCATTGATATTCATACATGGTATTGGTCCGTCCATTATCTGGTCAAAGACCCCATTTGTCACTTGAATCTAGCACATTGGTGAGTCTACTATGGGACCCACATAGTTTCGTGTCCCTTGTGATTTTCGAGTTGCGTTGGAGAGAGTGTTCGAAAGCCCCTAGTGTTGTGCTTCCATGTATCTATAGTACTTGATGTTGCATATTGTACCATAGAGATTCTGACTCTCAGTCATTGAGTCCATATATATGTACCCCTCCAGATTCAACAGAGCACCAGTTGTTATGATATTGCATTCCATGATAATGTCATTGTTCCTATGTATCAGTTCTTCAAATCAACATTGTATTGGGCCTCCCATTGAGGCCACCATTATGTATCATCATTTGTATATGTATTGATCGGCTCCCATGTTTTGATTCTTAATCCCATTATTTATTCTTTTGATAGTGTTACAAGCATGGGTATTCCCTCCTCGTACATATAAATGTCACACATTATATGTATCTCATCCATTTTTTAGAACCCATACTAAAAAAACAAAAGCCACCATCGTTTGAATGAGGAAGCTATGCTTCTTTGTGGGTCTCTCTAGTCTCTCCACTGTTGTCACCATTATTACCATGATCCTATGATGTCCATCGGCCATACGATGAGCTCATGACCTCACACATCAGGGGGCAATTTGTTAACACTAAAAAGTGTTCACCTAGCTCTACATGGTCTAAACCATATACATATATCATATTTCTACCATATTTCCCTTACTTTTGAATTTCACAGTTGTATTTCCACAAAAATGGTCCAAAACATTATTATTTACTATGGTTTACCCTCACTCTCTCCCAAAAACCCTAAAAAGAGAAAGGGCCAGAAAACCACAGAAAAATACCATGGGTCACCACCTTGGATAAAAAACCCTAGGACCATACTATAAATATAGTGTGAAGATCTCTCCCAAAATAAACTTTTTCTCATTTTCATTTGTTGGTGCGATGTGAAATTTTTTCTCTTAGGTATTCACATACTCGCTTGCCACCTTCCCTTCACCATACCATTCCCACAATGTATGTTGAGACATACTCTATACCCATTTTGGACCCATTCCCCATTTGACAATTTTCCGTGGAGACAACTAGAGAACCAAACCATGCATCTACAGAACCACTACCGAGGACGACTACGGTGGCCCATTCTATATGAAAAGAGGTGTGTTTTTATTTAATTTCATTAGTTTAGTTTTCCCGATATATGTTGAAAAATGTTAAAAAATACTTACTTTCTGTTATTAGATTAGCATGTTGTTTTATTTTCCATTAAACTCTTCCTTATGATCACAACGATCTAAGGTTGGTGCTTTTGCACGTAGTTGGGGAGAAATCCCCACTATAGTGTCAAAAACATCACCATCCCTATCTTCTAATCCTTCCTCTAGTTTCTAAAATTCCATGTCATGTGCTTCAATTTCCGTGCAATTTCCCCTCCACACTCCATTTCAAATAACAATTAGCGAGTTAATACATGGCCTACCTGGGTGACTGGTGGCTAGAAATTTATTTGTCCACGCAGAGACGCATTCTTCTCTAATGAAAAAAATACAAATGAACCAAAACTCGTGCACCTTTCCTTTATAATATTCTCGTATTGGTGGTTTCGAGATCGAGAGGAGTGGTTTTCTCCTACCACTTTTCTCCCAACAAAATGCTTCTCCACCCACCACTTGGAAGGCGTTAAAAATTACGATGGGTCGAGCTTCCTCTATTTCTTATGCATGTTACGGGATCAAAACTCATATAAACTGTAGATCTAATTGATTGCTCATTTTAGGCCATCCATATTAGACCCCATTTAACCTACGCATTTTACATTCTGCTGCTCACTGACCTTTTTTCCTGACGTGCATATTCCTCTAGTGGATTTCCTACATTTCATTGATCTACTTTTCCCTCCATCACAAGCCATTGATTACATCCTACTTTTAACCTTTACCTTTATTTTCTACTGATTGCTTATATTTGATTTTGGTGTGTAGATTTCCCCAGCGGATTGTATGTTCGCCATCGATCTTCCTTACCCTTTATTTCAACCGTAGATCTATTCTGACTGCTAATCTTTCCTCTGATCATCAACATGATCTTTCACCTTGAAACTTTTTCTAGGAGATCCCTTTCTCACCATTGATCTCTCCGCTCACAATATCTTAACCATCATACTTCTTCAACATATACCAAAAGTGATTTTTCATTCCTTTAGCCACTTTTAAAAAGTCTATCACATGGTTTCATGGGAAACCATGATCTCTATTTCACCTCTATTCTACCACCCACAGTCACATTAGAAAAGCTCTAAAATTTTAAGCCTCTTATTGGGACTTAAGCCCCTCTTCTCACCTATAAACCAAATCAATGCTAACAGTAAGTTTGAAAATAAAATTAAAAGGAATTATTATATGAGCTCAATCAAGGAATTATTTAATCCCTTAATCAATTTTTTGAAATCTTGATCGAGGGATTAAAAAAATATCAATGGAGTTCTATTTTCAACATAATTGCGCCCTCTTCTTGCCAAAATGTGTTATCCAACTTCATGGGAACACCCCAAGGGAATTGACATATATTCCCATTGAAACAAGCTTGATGAAGCCATGGATATGATTGTCTTGCATGTTTTAGATATTTTGTTGTTCCATATTGATGTATGTAAAAATCTATAAGCATGTTGGGACAAGTTAGATTCCTTATTTGGAAAAGTCAATGAATTTTGAGCTTTTAAATTGGAACGAAAATTGTCATCACTAATGCTTGATGAGAATGCATATATTGAACTTTATGTTTTCAAATTTGGTTCATTGGTGGAACAATTGAAAGGGTGTGGAAAATCCAAATCTGATGATGAGTGCATTTTCTTGATTCTATCCAAATTGAAAGTTCCTTATTAGGTAGTCTCTTCCACATTTTACTCTGAGATGGATGCACTAGGAAATGAGTTTAAAATGCCTTATTTTCATCTCTTTTGTGAGCGGCTAACCAGGGAAAAATCCAAACTTATGTAGCTAGATTCCACTTCAAAATATAAAATTCAAGCTCTTTTGGCCCATTCCTCCAAAGGTAATCATAAATCCACATATAAAAAGAAGAAACTTGAGGCATTGAATGAAACCATGCAACAACACCAAATTTATGTTTCTAAACATTCTCAAATAGGTAAAGGGAATGCTTTATTTACTTGAGATTTATATGTATCTTCTTATAGATGGATATTTTTTTTTAAAGAATCTCATCAAATGACTCTTTCCAGTGAGTTACTTCCTTCAGAACCTTATTGTAGTATTTCTCATATTGAAATTGGAGACTCTACATAGCTTAATGTTTTAATGATCATGCACTATGAAATTATAAGAAGGGTGCATCAATAATGTTCTTCTTGTCATTGACATCACTGCTAATATTATCTCAAGTTATCATATCTACCATTCTAGTGATGGGGAAACAATAGTTTTATCTCCTAAATACGTAGGCGTTGAAGAAATACATAATCCATACATTGTTGTTTCCTCTAAAAGAGTTGATCATAGCTCTAGATTGTATAGATTTTATGGTTTTGATCATTTTTTGACTCCCTCTTTCATTTCATGTGTAGACTCTTTGAGTAGGATTTGGCATGAATCATTAGGACATATAAACTACAAGTACTTGCTATAGATGAGAACACAAAAATTGCTTCATGTACTTCCTAAAGTCTCTTTTACTAATGGAGTTTGTCCATGATGTATTCTTGGAAAACACCATCAAGATCTATTTCCTAAATTAATGTCTTTGATTCTACAACACCTCTTAATTTGGTTCACAATTATCTCAAGATATTTCTAACTCATTCTTTTTTAGTGACCAAGTATGCAAACACTTTCATTCATGACTTCTCATGTCACTCTTGGGTGTACTTTCTTAAGTTCAATAGTGAGGTATTTTCCACTTTCAATACCTTCAAGGATTTTGCTGAGAACTAGTTCTCTTATTCTATAAAAAATTTGTGCACAGATAATGGGGAGTAGGGGGGTATATTAGTAAGGAATTCAAATATTTTGGTATATAACATGAGATTTTGCATTGGCACTGTGTTCCCTACACTCCTTAGAAAAAATGTTGTTTCTAAAATAAGGAACGAGGCATTGAAAGGAATGACTAACTGCATGATTCAATCAAATAACATGTCATCTTCTTTTTGGGATGAAGTAGTGAATTGTGCCAATTATATTTAGAATTAGATGCCTTGTAAATTAGTGTTGCGTATGAATCTATAGGAATATTAGAGTCATGTTAATATCGATGTATCTACTTTTAGAGTATTTGTAAGTGTGGCGTAAGAATTAATTCCAAATGAAAAGCACAGATATATGGAGAATAAAATCCGACCACTGATATTTGTAAAATACATCAATCCGGTCAGTATAAGTTTTTTATTTTTGAATATAGTCCAAAATAGTGTCACTTTACAAAATATCATGATACAAAATTGGGTCTTTAAGCCACCAAAAACAAACTATACAGTTTGTACAAAATGTATATCTAGACCTCTATTCCTATGGATGAGGCTAATGGTCATGGTAACAAACAACTTCATTTTCCAACTGCTGAAATAGTCTAACCCACAAACGAGGTACTCCCACTACATGTCTCTGCACAGCCTTCGAAAAGTCTTCGAATTGCTCCATGGGTACCATGTATGTCATCCTGACGAAGTTGGTATGTATTCTTTGGAGCGTACACTCTGCATCTACACCATGTATGTCATCCCCTCGTCCCCTCCGACGATGTTGAGGGTAACCATCTGGCATTCTAGGACCCACATCTTCATATGCATGATCAATGTCAGTATGTGATACCACCAAAAACATGTTTTTGATTCCATTATATCAAAAATACAAAAAAATCAAATAATTTATAAATACATTTGGTATTATTACCTATGTCACAGTATGTGGAACCCGGTGTTAATGGCATGTCTGGGTCTCTGCGAAAGTCGATCCTTGCATAGTTATATTCGTCCACGACCATGATCTATCACTTCCACTAGTGGTATAAGTTTGGTGGGAATGAAGTGGGTGTCCTACCTCCCCCTAATTGTCACATCACCTGCACCCAATAGGTTTGTGTTGGATCTAGTAGACTATGTGGAGGAACCTGAACTCTTGGGATAAGGCCCCATACCCACCCAAAAACACAAAAGTACTAAGTATGCTGGCGAACCCAAATTTCTTTGTCCTTCCCAGTTTACAACCTATTAGTTGTTTTCTCATAGCGTTCAACAACAATGTGCTCCAATCATACACTATAGGCCTCATACACTCTACTACATAGAACATGAGAGGCCTGGAGTCCTCATGTAGTGATGCCAAGCATGCTATCCTGGATAGTACCAGAACTATAACCTTGAGACTGAGGCTCTGGATGGCATTCGCTAGAACCTAGATTTCAATCTTGTCAGTATCTGAAAGGTAGTAAATGACTATATACTCCTCGATGGTGATACCTCCTTCCACCCCATGATCCCATAATTTTATTACCTCACCTCGGCAGGAGAATCTGGTAATGAGGTAGATATATTCCACTCCTAGTCTCAGGTCCATCCCATCTATTTTAAAAGCCTCTGTGTCTGGGTCCCAGTAGTCAACAAGCATTTGTAGAAGCCTTAGTTGGGCTCTCAAGCCCCCAAGTTTCCAAAACTTTTATAATCCACATATTTTTAGAGCTTGTTGAGCATTTATATCACGGTGGATTGCCCTATCCACATCCTCATGTTCACTCTCCCTCCATTTTATTACCATCCTGAAAGAAAAACATTGATTTTGATGAGAATTCACCTTTAAATTGGATATATGTGACCCTATACCTGACTTTGCTTGGTGAAAGTTATGTATGTACATGGTTTGGTTGTGTTTTTCCCATGTACATTAGGCCTTATACATAACCCAATAGATTGTGACTCATGTGGGTCAGGATACCCATTTTTGGGTTTCTTCAAACTGAAAAATACACCATGAAAAAAGAAAATAAAGACATGAAAAAGTTGAGGTGTGATATGAGGATCTACGTGGTCCTAATGGCTTGTTATTTCGTTGCTCCTAGCTCCTAGAATTAATAGTTGAAGTTGGTGGTCCAAATGGATCCAGATGAACTAGGTGTGGTTATAAACAAAATGGTATGGTGAAAATGTGAATTTTTACTACTTATCAAATTTATTTTGAAATTTTTACCCACTTAGTGTATAGTTTCGACTTTTATTAACTTTTGTGAGTTGTTTTGGCCTAATATTATGGTGTAGGGACTTGTTTTGAATTCACTTATGTCAAGGTATTGACCCATTCACGCCTATAATAGGTATAATTTAAAACTGGCATATAGGATAGGATCACTTTTTCGTATGCATTATGCATCATCCTATGACCATGTTTCCTTAACTATGGGTACGAACCCACTTCGTAATGTTACAGAACCTTCACAGTGCTACTAGAAGTGGATTGATGTAAGTGGTTGAGCCTTCCTACTCATGGATGCCCTAGATAGATCCCTAATTTTCCATTTGGTACCCATGTTGAGAGTCCTCCCTTAGGTATGGGAATCCCTCGTAGTCCTGCCATGTCTTTGAGCAAGAACCTCATATTCTTTCTTGAATTTTATGTTGGCCATATCCCATAGGGACTCTTGTTTATATCAAGTTTTAATTTCATTTCATACGTCTGCTTGTCGTATTGAGATTTATGACGACTCCTTGCTTCCGTTTTATGATCCATATGGCCCGATCTTGTCTCAATCCTAGCCAATCAGATACTCTCATATATATTTTGTAGCGTGATCAACCCATACCAGGAGGAGACATCCCCCAGAGTGTCATTATCCTGCATGTGCTTCCTTGCATTGAGCATAGGTATGTTCCACTACTTGAAACTAGTTTGCTTTCCCGTGACACTCGTTTCCTCCTAGTTCTGTATCATAATAAATTTTATTCTTTTTCAAGCTTTCCAATATGAAAAAGACCAAAAAAATTAAAAAAACATAAAAATATGGACAAGAAATGATATTACTTTGGCTGATGTTGCGTTGTGTCGCCTTCGAATAGAGAACTACATATTTCATACATTGGTTGGGTTATTAGTATAACTTTAGGAGTTGTACTCATTATTCTGATATTTCTCCATCAACTAGTTATGCTTCCAGTCCCTATGGAGCCTCTGCAGATGCCTCCTGTGTCATAGAGTTGTAATGGTTTTCATGTTGAGTATATGTTGCCTATGAGTCTTCATTTACCTTATGCTCTTGTTCAAAGGAATTTTTAACCTAATTCAACCACTCCTTGGTTATCTTTTATTTGCATGTCGGCCATTCTCGATATAGTTACTGGTCTGTGCACATCTTCTTTGTCTTAGTTCTTCCAAATTATCTAGCATTGTTATGTACTTTGTGTTGGTTGATTGGGGATGCCTTAATTCCATCCTTCTAGTGGATTCCATTCCATCAACTTCATATCATTTATTCTGGAATAGGGATCTAGAGTCCATTGAGTGCCTTGAGACTTGTAGTCATCATTGGCAGGTTTTTTCACCATTGACATTTTTTGGAATACATCAATTTCCCCTAATCGATGGACTCTCTCAAGTGTTCTACCTCAACACATATATTCACACTTGTTTAATTACACTATGTACCTTGATTCCCATTATCATTATCGGTGGGATATCTCGTTTATGTTAATGGTATACATCAATGACCGGCAATTAGACGATGGTCCATCATGTTCGACCTTGACACTTGTATTTGTGTGATGGGACATGTACTAGTGGTGATTTGTATATAATACCTCCAATCTTGGTGGCATTCCATGTATGCTACCTCCTTGATCATGCCAGTATCTATGAGTTATCAGTTGTCATGCACAAATTCAAGTGTACTATCAGATGTCTTCATTCAGTATGAAGATCTTATTTCAATGTATATTGTACATGTTGATGACCACATGTGACATATGTCTATTATGCCTATTCATGGCCATTGTAATATTTTGTATCCAAAGACTGCCATACTTCATATTTGCAGTCACATGCTGAGATTTATCATTGTATTGTACTGATGAGTAGTTGGTTTTTCCACCTGGCTCTTCATTACTCCAATTATGGGATTGGTATAATGTATTTTGTTCATCATGCTACCCCTCTGACCTCACAAATTATGGGGCATCTGTTATAGTTGATTTTACCACACTTGGTAGATCATGTTTTTATGGCCTTCCATGTCCCTATGCAGAATATTTGGACCCCCTTTGCTCAAAATAAATTGTGATGCTCTAGAAAATACCCTAAAAAAGGTAGTGTTTATGGGTATACATGGGTCACTAGCTTACAGGCCGTGTGCACATGCATCTTTTTCCAATATGACCCGCGTACATCGACAGATGTGCCCAAAAATAAAATATTCATAGTTTTCCTCATCAAGTAACAAATAAATTTACTATTGGCCTTCCATACGCCCAGAAATGCTCAGACTCGACCTTTCACTTCCTATTGGAGGGATGTATATTGAGCTACTTGGATGCATTATAGGAGGAGAACTTGTGAGAGAAAACAAACTATAGTGCATTTTTGCATTCTTGCATACTTGAGTCGACATCCCTTTGTCCTTTGAGCAACCATTTATGCTCTTCCAAATATTTCCATTGTCTTATGATCTTGCCATTGATATGGAGGATTGAAGTGGTGGAGGCTTGGGTGGAAGACTTGGTTTATCAATTTCGATGAGTTGTCGACAAATTTTGTCACTTATATATTTATTTATACTTAATAGAAATATCCATTTCTCATCCATTGTATTTGTGTAACTATGAATAATGTTGTCCATGGATGTAGTTTCTTTGATTATATATGTATGGATTTATATATGCTAGAGTAGGCCTAATGCTTAATATCTATCATGCGTATATATTTCATTGTTGTTGAAAATGGAATGTAGGTGCAAGTTTGGTTGAAATCTCAACGGGGATCTACTACAACCGTCTGGAATAAGGTACACTTCTCATCCCTTAGTGTTATCCTTTTTTATCTCTTTTGCATATGGAAATGGATCAATTTCTGGTGTCATATTGTCTGTTGTGGTCCACCCCAAGGCATAGGAAGTTTTCTCCATAACAATGCTAAAAAAGGGAAATAAAATTAAGTGGTCAAAGGAAGCTAAAAGTTCATTTCCTTCTATCAAACAATGCTTGGGATAATCCCCTATACCAGTAATCCTCAATTATACCAAATAATTATTTTCTTATCATTTTATAACATCCCAATTATTTAACACCGGTTTAAAATGTAAGTTTGTAAAAGACAATGAGTGTAGGAAGAATTCATGTTGTATATTTTTGTTATTATAAAAAATTAAGCTGGTGATGGCATCGAACCCATTGAATGATCAGGGACTCATGTATTGACCTAGGTCAATGAGGGGGGTGGCATAAGTATCACCCTATTTAACCACGATTACCTTATAATTTTGATAAAACCATACTTTTTCCTAATTAAAATCTGAAACCTATTTTTGAATTTAAAAGGGGAATTAAGAAAGGGATTAAGAAGTTAATGGAAAATTGGACAAGTATTGCAAAGATGTGATAAGGACATGAAATATTGATGGAATCTTGGGGGAAAGGAGGACAGAAAATGTATAGGGGGAGCGAAGGAAAATGGCAGCAAGCAGAACGTGAAGGAACAAAAAAAATTAACATGAAATTTTTAGAAGGGAAGGGAAAAAAATGTAGTGGATAGCATGAGAATATGGTAGCATTGAAGAGAATTATGACCAGGTGTAGAATTCATGGTAAATTGTAATTGCTAGAGGACATAGAAACAAGTGAAATTCCATAGAAAAATCTCTAGTTTTTCCATATTTTGTGGTAGTTGGGTTGGCTTAGAGGACCTATAATACCAAGCCTATTTTGTTAACTTTTTGGTTGATAAAGCTCTCACATTTTTCCTCTGGTTGCGCCAGCGATATGGAAATGGTGTAAGAAATGATTTTAGTAGAATTATAAGCACAAATGTAGTGATGGGATTTCACTATGGTTCTAGTTAGAATGTAACTAAGGGAAAGGATTCCCCCATGATGAGTGTCCAACTGAGGGTACCCTCGTCCCATGTAATTATCCCTTTCCCTAGGATGGTGGGTGCTCCATACACGAATCCACATGACACATCGACCTCATCATTATGCCAGAGCCTCTCACCTCATGATCAGTGATATGGTCCACATTGTCCTTGTACGACTGTAATATTTCTCTCCCATACAAGTTATCATGGAAATTATGCAGAAGGTGGTAGAATGGAAGTGTTATACCACCAACATGTCCTCAAATATAGTAATTAGGGGCTTCATCATGAACAAGAACTCATATTTGCAAACATTGCATTCATACCCCCTCTCTGAGTTATATTCAAGTGAGTAACAAGATGCTCCATATCTGCTATTTTTATATTTGGATCCTTCTCACGCAAGAAAGCACCATCACCAGGAGGAAGGTGACTCATCAAAAAATGAAAGATGACCCTCGTCGCTTCCATGCGTCGCCAGCCTTGGATAATATGAGGCAGGTACAGAGATTCTTTGAGCAGGAACTCTCAGAGAAATCCAGAGACAAAACCATTCATCTAGAAAATAGATTGGAAAATAATCATGCTTACCCCTCCACTAATCAGCTTGAATCAAATTACAGTAGCCTGATAGAGGAGGTTGGGTGTGCTCGCACCAGGAAAACAAGGCATACAAATACATTGGGAATTATATGGACTTCCAATAACCTAATGTATATGGAAATGGAAGACTCTATTAAGGTAATTCTTATCCTGAAAGCAGAGGAGCTCCCGCCAGTTAATAGAGTCTCCCACATTGAAGCTAGTGTGTTGGATCATATTCGTCAACAACACGCAAAAATGGAAAGGATCAACATCAATATGGACATGCTTGCTAGAACACTAAATGGAAATAATTTCACTAGGCCTATGCCTGATTCTATTTCCAACACACATCTAGCTTATAGGATTTTCCCCTCATCCATGAAAGACAATGGAAATGGAAGCAAGCTAGGTAGTATCTCCACACTCTCCCTCCCTCTAATGTTGATTAACATGTTTAGTTATTGTTAGTTATGGGTCAGTCAAATAAGGGATAAGTCTAGACATCTTTTGAATGCATCGACCATAACCCTCGGCTTGTGGGGGACCCTCTGTCATTTTGACTTTGAACAACTTAGTGGCCTCCCCATCATAGACAACTTAGACGCTCTAGATGTATTTTTTTGTGTTCACCATGGTAGTGTATGACCAGATTTTTGGAACTCTATGGATATGTATTTGTACAGTTTAGTTTTCTCAATTCAATAAATTTTATGAATTTTCAAACAAACAAAAATAAGCTAAGGGAAAAGATTGCACAATTGGCATGGAATTGGTAAAAAACCAACAAATCATGTTTTCCAAGTGAGGATATCGTGAGAGAAACCTAGGACTAGTGAGAACCTATGGTGAATGCATAAGTATCAGCTCAGGGATGGATTTATTCTAAGAGAATAATGAGTGGAACTACCTATGATTGGGTGGAGTGTGGTTTCCATGAAGTTTTACACACATTTCTCGTCATCATCATGCAATGGGATCAAAGTATCATGGTTTTCCTTAAATCCTCAATTTTTGAAGTTAAAAATGGAAAAGAATCAGTGATTTTACACTTTTTGCCATCGCCGCACTTTCCCTATGGTCAAGGTGCGGTACCTATATCGGTAACACTCTTTTTCCTTGAGCAGTAAGAGCTGCCACCACTAGTTTCCTTTATACAATGAGTGGTGCTCCCCTAGTAATGTTATGTCCCTTTGGACAAAGAGCGATGTTCATGTTTTAAAGGAAAAAATAGAAGCTTCAAGAGGCTTCTCGAAGCTTGAATTCATGGAGCCTCATGCCTAAGGTTCAGGACCACCTGTAGCTTGAGATCCATCATTATAGGATCCTTCATCCACCTCACCCATGAGATCCTTAACCTATTCTATCCTCCCATGGATTTAAATACTAGCTCACCCCCCATGGGTAAGGATAGGAAGATTATGTTATTGCATCTAAACTATGGCCAAATTCAGCCAAGACTAGTGAGCAATTGGTAGGAAAGCTTGAGTATTTAAGGAAAGGTTCACTTGAGAAGTGTCACGTCCCCATGCCTCCGACCAGCGTAGAGGACGCGACCCAAACTTTAATCATAGCGGGCTAAGAGCCCCATGAACATATGCATACACAAAATTGCTGAAACATAATGCTTAAACTTGTATATTGAACTAGAATATGCTCACATGAATATTTTTCATGTACAAATACGATCATCTATCAGACACAGCGGAAACATCATACATTAAAACAAGCATTCATGCAACATGTTCATCATATCATTAACAGAAATTAAGGTTGTAGAAGTAAAAATGGACAAGAGCACTTATCTTTTGATGAACTCGTTTCGCAACCAGCTACGTCGCTGCAACGTTCCACCCACCCATAGGCC
Source organism: Pseudotsuga menziesii (assembly GCA_001517045.1). Taxonomy (NCBI): domain Eukaryota; kingdom Viridiplantae; phylum Streptophyta; class Pinopsida; order Pinales; family Pinaceae; genus Pseudotsuga; species Pseudotsuga menziesii. The sequence continues at coordinate 29,489 of LPNX010969234.1, forward strand.
AGCGTGCTCCTTAATCTCTCAGCAACGCTGCCACCCCCGAGCTGGGCATGACTCTCCAAGGAATAAGGGAGAAAGCAGACTTACACATAGCCAAGGATATACAAAACACACAGCCAAGCCAACACAGTTGGGTTTACCAGGCCATTAAGGAGTTGGGAAAGGCTCAATGCTAAGTTGGTGAGCTCATTACAAAGCCAATAACACCCACACCAGAACTAGCCTGACCTCTATGACACCCAACACAAGGAATCAGTCCCTTCTCTGCTACACAGTCCCTCGGGCCCTGCATTCCCTTCTAGTGCTATTCAGGGGTGATGGAGAAGAAGGCCAGCCCTCTAGCTCTATCTGTGTGGCTTCCAGCCACCAGTTTTATCAAGCAAATCTAAGCCAACATCCCTGCTCCTCTCACAGTCCGAAGACCAACCATTGCACTCAGGCAATTAATTTAGCTGTCATAGCTTAAACAGGGGAAATGAATTCAAACAGTCTTCAGCAGCCTCAAGGCATAAAAACAACCACAGCTCATGACATGGGGAAATTAACAGTCCCGAAATGTAATCAGTGAGCACAGCTCATAGCATGGGAAGCCGAATCCAATCAGTCTGTGCGTGAGTGAAACTCTCAGCTTGTGCATGAAATTGAACAACAACGCGGAACCCACAAATCATCCCGTGAGGAAAAGATACGGCCACATCACCCGCAAATCCGCAGAGGAAAAACTATGTGGGTAAAACCAGGAAAATTCCTGTGCATGAAAACAATGAGCAGACAATTGGAAGTGCGTGAAGGTGAACAACTACAGGGGAGACATGAAATTGCAGTGCGTGGGTGTTTAGTGCACTCGTGGAGAGAGTGGTATCCTGCGTGAGTGATTAGCAGCTCTACCTCTGTGCGTGGATGAACAGACAAAACCAGCGGACGTGAATTGGAAGTGCGGGAGCGTTTTTTCCATTATGGAGTCAACCATGGGTGGAGTGTGTGTGTGGGTGAGGAATGACAGTCCTGCCACCCCACTCCCAAATACCATTAACTACCTCAACCACCACCATCCATTTTTAATGAAAGTGGTTGGAATAAAACAAGGGAAGATGGCACATGGGTTTTTCTCTCATTGGCCAAGGTTTAACAAATTCCCCACCCCTATCCTTGTGAAAATCATGCCCCTTTCTCATTTTAGTTGCTGCGATCGTAGCTGGTCGGGTTCATTTTTAATTATGGATGCATATTTACATGATGACCATCATAATATATGCCGCATGCCCCGATATACCATCGGTGACAATTCAAATCCAAAACATAACATAACCGATCAATGGTGGGGCCTTGGCCTTTAGCTCCACACCCTGATCATTTACAATTTATACATCATATACATCTAATGTAATGGGGTCAAAACTGGGACATTACATTCCCCTCCCCCTTCAATAGCACTGTCCTCAGTGCTTTACAAAATTTGAACAAAATGCTACACTGGTATCGCCTCAGTGTTCCGCAGAATTGAAAAAAAATGGATGTGCCACTCGCATGGCATCCTCCAGCTCCCATGTAGCCTCTTCATGTCTGAAGTGCTCCCATTGCACCTTCACCTGACCTATGGCTTGGTTCCAGAGCATTATGACCTTCCTATCGAGGATGCGCATTGGCTCGATTCGAAACTCTCCGTTGGGTTCTACCTGAATCACATCCCAATTTATCACATGGTTAGGATCATGTACATATCTCTTAAGCAAAGAAACATGAAAAACATTATGAGCTCTAGTTCTAGAAGGCAATGCAAGTCTATATGCAACTAGCCCTATTCTTTCAAGCACTTCAAACAGCCCACAATATCTTGGTGACAACTTGGCACAACTTCCAAGCTTCAAGGAACTCTTCCTTGCCCTCACTCTGAGGTAAACATGATCCCCAACACTGAACTCTTGGTTCACCCTATGCTTATCTGCATAGCTTTTCTGTTTGTCATGTGCTGCTTTCAGCTTCTACCTGATCTTTACAACCTCTTACTCCATTTCCTTGAGCAATTTTGGCCCAAGCACAATCCTGTTCACTGGATTATCCCAAGTCACTGGTGTCCTACACCTTCTTCCATACAAAGATTCAAACAGACTCATCCCCAAGGATGCATGATGTCCATTGTTATAAGCAAACTCTACCAAGTGCAAGTAATCTTCCCACTTGGTTGGTTTGTCCATTACGTACATGCGAAGCATGTCTTCAAGTACCTGATTAACTCTTTTTGTCTGGCCATCTGTCTGAGGATGGTATGTAGTGCTAAAGTTTAGCTTTGTACCCAAGTCTGCAAACAACCCCTTCCAAAAGTTGGAAGTGAACTTGACATCCCTATCAGAGACTATTGCCTTCGGCAATCCATGCAATTTGAAAATCTCCTTCATGAAGATCTTTGCAACGTCATCCATCATATGTGTAGACTTCACTGGTATAAAATGTGCTTCCTTAGTCAAATTTTCTACCACAACCATGATGGAATCATGTTGTCTCCAAGTCATCGGCAATCCTGTAATAAAATCCATGGAAATAACTTCCCATTTCCATTCCGGAACTGGCAAAGGCTGCAACAAACCTGCTGGATGTTGATGCTCAACCTTTACCTGTTGACATTTCATACATCTTGAAATGTACTCAGCCATATCCCTTTTCATTCCTGGCCAAAAGTACTACTTTCTAGCTGTAGCGATTGTTTTCTGATATCCTGGGTGACCAGGATATGGAGCTTGATGGATTTCATCCATAACAACTCTCCTCAAATCTGCTACATATGGAATATAAATTCTACCTTTATAAGTGAGAAGTCCATATTCTTCCAATTTATATCCCTCATACCTCTTCTCGAGACTTTGCTGCTGCAATTTGTCTTTTACTTTCTCATACAATTCATCTCCGGCAACATGATTGGCAATCTACTGCCTCAAATCTGATTGGAAAATACTAAGAGATGCCACATGCATTTCTTGCACTTTCCTGCTGAGTGCATTAGATACCTTATTCTCTTTTCCCTTTATGTGCTTGATTTCAAAATCAAACTCACATAAAAACTAAAGCCATCTTTCTTTCCTAGCATTCAGAGTAGGCTGATCAAATAGGTACTTCAGTCCACAATGATCTGTCCTGAGCTCAAATCTCCTGCCCATCAAGTAATGTCTCCACATCTTGAGAGCATGTACTATGGCTGCAAGATCTAGATCATGAGTGGCGTAGTTCTTCTCATGCTCCTTCAACTTTATTGACTCATAACATATCACGTGGTTGTCTTGCATAAGGACTCCTCCAAGCCCTTGTCCGCATGCATCGGTACACACCACAAAATCTTTCTCTGGATCTGCAATATTCAATACTAGTGCACTGGTGAGAAGATTATTCAACCGCTGGAAACTTTCTTCACATCTCGATGTCCATTCGAACTTCATCCCCTTCTTTTGCAAAGAAGTGATAGCATGTGCAACTTTGGAAAATCCCTCAATGAATCTCCTGTAGTATCCTGCAAGTCCCATAAAAGATCTTACATCTATCACATTTCTTGGAGTAGGCCAATTCGTAATGGCTTCTATCTTTTCGGGGTCCATAGATATACCCTCCTCTGAGATAATGTGTCCCAAATACTGAATTCTATCTCTATAGAAGTCACACTTGCTCAGTTTTTCATACAACTGATGCTCCCTGAGCAAACTCAATGTCAGTCTCAAATGCTCTTCATGCTCTTCCTCATTCTTAGAGTAAACGAGAATGTCATCAAGGAAAACAAGCACAAACTTGTCCAAATACCTGCTGAAGACTATTCATGAGGCACATAACTGTATCTGGTGCATTCGTGAGACCAAATGGTACCACTACAAACTCATAATGCCCATACCTCGTCCTGAAGGTTGTCTTATGAATGTCTTCATCCTTGATTCTCACCTGATGGTAACCAGACCTTAAGTCAATCTTGGAAAATACCCTTGCTCCTCTCATTTGATCAAAGAGGTCATCAATCCTAGGCAAAGGATATTTATTCTTCACAGTAACCTTGTTCAACTGTCTGTAATCAATCCATAACCTGAGTGTACCATCTTTCTTCTTGACAAATAGAACGGTTGCTCCCCAAGGAGACACACTCCGTCGGATATACTTCTTTTCCAACAACTCTTGCAGTTGCATATTCAATTCTAGCATCTCTGATGTACTCATTCTGTAGGGTGCCTTGGACACTGGTGCTGCTCCTGGCACAAGTTCAATTGTGAAGTCAATGTCCCTATTTGGAGGAAGCCCTAGAATATCATCAGGAAACACATCCCTGAATTCCTGTAACACATGATATTCCTCCAACCTCGGAGTTTCATCTCCTGATGTTTCCAAAATATGAGTTGCGTACAACTGGAAACCCTTCCTATAGAACTTCTTTAACTGCATTGTTGAAACCTGCCTTACTGAAATCACCTTTGGAATGCCTTTCACAACTACTAGGTTCCCTTCTTCATCCATGCATTCGAAAGTATTATTGTAACAGTCAAGCTTCACCTTGTGAGCTTCTAACCAATCCATTCCAATGAGAACATCATAGGAACCAAGCGGTAGCACATTCAGGTCTATACAAGTGACCAACCCATTCATGACCAATGGACATTTCTCTATCATTTCACTGACCTTTCTCTTAGTTCCAGTGGCTAGCTGAACTAACCAAGACTTCCTATGCTTTACTTTCTTAAAAGCACAAATATCCACTACTCTAGGAGTAATGCAACTGTGCGTAGAACCAGGGTCAATCAAAATAGAAACAGATTGCTCAACAATATTACCTGCTACTTCAACCAAAGTTGACTAGTGATCCGCTTGACAGTCCTCCAGTGTTGCATAAATCCTAGGAACTGCCCTTGCTACTTGACCCACTATTTCTGCTTCTTGAACATTATAATCTGGCCTTGCACCCTCGTTCTCGAGTGGACAATTTCTATGCATGTGGGGTCCTCCACATTTCCAACACTGAAGTGGCCCTCTATTCTGTTATGGATCCTTAGGCTTTTCTCCTATCACTCCAACCGGCTTACTCGCAGCTTGGGAGGGCTGCTTCTACTGATTCTTGAAGCTAGAAGGTTTGAAACATTTCTTTCTTTAGTCAAACTTCTCGTTCTTCTTGTCCTTCCATGCCTTATGGAAATCTGGCTTACCTTTGCTTTGCTCATAGCAATACTTAGCCTTTCTTATCGCTTCTCCAAGAGTTCTAGGTTCATAGAACTCAATTCTATCTTTGTAAGACTGAGGTAATCCACTGAGAAAACGCTGGACCTTTACTTTTTCATCTCTGATGTACCGGACATACCTCAATAGCTCCAAAAACTTATTAGCATACTCTTCCATGGTCTGCTGTCCCAATCTCAGCTCATGGAACTCCTTAATCTTGTCATCATAATACCTGTCAGAGAGGTATTTCTTCTTGAAATACTTCTTGAACTGTTTCCACTTAAGCCTCCTTTCACTGATCCTCTTCACTTGCTTGAAGTGTTCCCACCAAATGGATGCTCTTCCATTTAGATTGAATATGGCAACTATTGCCTTCATGTTTCCTGAATAACCATGCACTTGAAAGTACTTCTTAATACTAAGAAGCCAAGCTTCAGCCTCTTGTCCAGTCTTTACCTCACCATCAAATGTAGGAGGTTTAGCTTTCTTGAATTCATCTCGAGTGCGATCCCTATGGTGTCTC
>LPNX010969235.1:0-28311 GCA_001517045.1 Pseudotsuga menziesii
TTATGTATGATACCCATACATCTTCATACTCAATTATATATGGCTAGGGTTTCACTTGATTACAAGTTGTCTACAAGCAGAATAAGGAATGAGGTAATGCAACAGTATGTGTGGTTTACAAAGGATCCATGGTTGATGTGGCTCAATTTTGTTTTGGATTTAGTTAGGTTGGGCTACCCACAACAAAATAAGCATATTTAGTGCAAACACTATTAGTTTATAAACAAAGTAGCAGTGCATGGAAGTCAAATCAAAAGGAGCCATTTAACAGTCCAGAAGACTACATAGAAGCCTCTGTGTCCTTAAAAGACCAAAAGGAGCCATTTAATAGTCCAAGGAGACAATCATTCCCAAGTTTGGACCAACAGAAAACATTGGTTATAAAGACCACAACTAGAAGTTAACATTGCTTAACCTTCCACTAAAACCACTCCAGTGAGTACTTAAATTTAAGCCATGTCAAACTTCACCTATGCAACTTGTGAATCCTCAACTTGTGTGTCCATTACTTCTTGAAGCATAATAGGGACAACTAGCTTTTAGTGCAGAGAAAGATATCTGCTGAAACAGTATATGACAAGAAAAGTGCAAATTTACTCCGCAATACAATGCCAGTCTTTCTGGTGTATCTAAAGGGAGATGTTAATTTGGGCCATTTAATAAAGGAAATTGAGCAAGGAATATGGACAAGGATGCTACAATGATCTGTCACAAGATAGGTGATATAATTTGATTATATTCCACTAAAAGGACTATTTTAATGGAATAAGCTACCTATGTTCACAAAAAGAGAAATATGGCTTAACTGTTGCTTAAAAAATAGGAAGGAATGCTGTGACTGAAAGCATGCAGCATAAAATAATGAGTTGTTTGCAGCAGCAGATAAATGCTACAAATTTATCAAATGGAGAATTTGGTTTAAATACATAATTGTGAAAATGGTGTTTGACAACTTCATGTATATGGAGACTCTCTTTTGAAAGGCGAGGAGGAGGGTGGTTGGGAACCAGGCGCATGAAAGATTTGATTTTAGGAGGGAGCACAGAGGAGGAGGGCGGTTGGGAACCTCCATCAATGGCATCCATGACGTCTGCAGAAGAGGTGAACCCGAGAACTCTAACGTGCGAGCTGAAACCCTAGCAAAGCGACTAAATTTTTTTAGTTATCCCCTATGTAAATATTTGCATAATTTCAATGAATGGTCACAAAAATAACATGACCATTTAAAATAACTTCCATAGTTTCAAAAAATAATAATTAATTAGTTTTATAAAAAAAATTTCAAAACAACACAAGAATTTTCTATAAAAATGGTAAATTAAATCACTCATAACTCATTCTAAGGACACCTATAAATTAAAAAAAAAAAACTTAAACTTAATTTCCCCAAGGACACCTATAAATTAAAAAAAATCCTTAAACTTAATTTCCCCCAATTTGACAAATATCTTTTGAAAACTTGAAATTTTAGTGGCTATACGGCTAATGACATTGAAATCATCGTTTTTGCTCATTTTCCAGGAAGAGAAATTGCTTGATTAGGTAGGGAACTTCAGTCATGGGTTGGAAAACTTCACTTCATATTGCTCGATTAGGTCAGGAATTTCAGTCATGGGTTGGAAAACATCACTTCATAGCAGCGCGTGGGTATTGACTTGCATCTCCTCAGGCTCGATTTTACTGATTTTTCATAAAGGGGCTTTCACAGATTAGGTTGTGTTACATTCTGGTCAGGATGAATGTTTTAGGTATTTTCTCAATCTTCTGCAACAATATTTTGTTCAGCTTATTTTCCCTGTATACTCAATCCCTGTAAACTTCACACAGGGTCAATTTCACTAATTTTTCATAAAGGGACTTTCATAGATTAGGTTGTGTTACATTTTGGTTAGGATGAATGTTTTAGGTATTTTCTCAATCTTCTGCAACAATATTTTGTTCGGATTATTTTCCCTATACACTCCCTGTAAACTTCACACCTTGTAGATTAATGTTGGTTCCCCTATCCTTTACTGCCCACTTCAGATTGAATGTGATATGCAACCCACTATAGCTCAAAAAATATTTAGATATTAAACAACCAACACTGTTCATTAAGTTTGAGGGAGTGCTATCTTCCACGCATCCACCAAAATTCCAATCGCAGACCATGTTGTCACCTTCTTGTGGCATCATGCAAGAGGAAAAGTGGGTGTTGTCGCATCATGCAAGAAGAAATAATGAATTCACCCTTTGAAATTTGCTACAAATATTCCATTTACCCCCGATTTCCTGTTAAATTTACCATGAACCCTTCAATCGCCACCGATTTCTAGCTGTAGAGGTTTTAATCAGCTAGATCGCCCCCGATTTTCATTAGTAGAGGTTTTTAAATTTGTGAATGCTTTCAGAGAAGAAATATACTAAGTTTTAACAGAATGAACTTTTAATTCTAAGGACATGTCAACCTAGTGACTAAGTATTGTCTTCTCCATGAAGCTCATCAAGTTTGAATGATGTCTTCTCTTCTGAGAATAGATGGGAAACTATCAAAACAATGTATCTAGAGTGCAAATCAAGCAGTTCATAAACCTTTCATAATCAGCTGGTTCCATTTTACAATATTCAGCTCCAGATTAAATTTTGTTCTATTGGCTATGTTTTGAAGCACCAATTCCAGGTTGTTTGTTAGTCTTTCTTTCTTGATGTAAAGGAAAGAATCTAGGTTTTAGGAACAGTACCCATCTTGCCAAGTTCATATTAGAAACAACTCTATTTACCATGTTTAACAACGGTTCAAAAGAAGAACTGTTGATGCCATTGGTTAAGTGATCTAGTAGACTACTACCTTTTGGAAGAATTGCACTTAGTAATTTTTTCCTACTTTTCCTCCTTTTTTTTCTCTGAACTAAAACTAGCCTGCAGAAAGTAGATAGCTCTTTTAAGTAGGGTGTCACTAAAATACGATGCAAAATCTTTTGCAATCTCATGTATCCTTTCATCACACTTTACAATGTCAAAGATTTGGCAGTAGGCATACTCATCCTAGACTAGTTCATCAACAAAATCACCAAGTCTGGTGTACACTCTCTGCATTTTTGATACAAAATTTTCCCAAGAGTGATCATAATCCACCAAAAAACCTAAGTCTTGAGTTGATAGCCATCCTTGTTTCCATAAAATATGTTAGGACCTAATTCTAATCTCCTACGTATCCTTACAGTTACATCTCATGTCTCTGTTAAAGACCATTCCAAACAGACAGCTGTGAACCTTACATAACTTTACATTCTACAAAAATATATTGAACCAATTTACATAACTTTATATTCAACAAAATATATTGAACCAATTTTTATAGAAATGAGCTGATATCTTTTAAGCCATTTTGATTGACATTTTCCCACTTATTTATTACACAATAAAACCAAAAAAGAAGAAGGTTGTGACTGTCTAAAACATATGACATGTCATTGCAAAAATCATGAGAAGGAGCTTGGCCTCACTCTATTCATTGGATTTACATTGGAGTATACTTTGTTCGGGTTGAAAGAGATAATTAATTATCATGTTCGTGCACTCTCTCGCTGTCCAACAATATCCGTGTGAACTTCGATGACTGACCATTGAAGTGGTAATAGGGTTCCCAAATTCATTCAACATGAATTTACCAATATCCTGTTTAGTTTGATGTGGAATCTAGAACTCATTTAGATGTTTCTTCACATGAAAACTCTTCTACCCCTGCAAACGGGCCAAAGGTGGTGATTCCAGTCATTACTAAATTTGACATGGATCCCATAGCTATGACAATAGCTTCTCTTACATGTCACGTAGCTAAGAGACAAATAGGAAACACCCAATTTCATTCGAAAGGACACATCTAAAGCAAGTTGTGCCTTGTTTCTAGGAATCTTCATTACAGTAACATGTATTAGTATGTGTTTCAAGGCATCCTTTAGCAGTTTTGATTTCTTTGAAATAAATTCTTACATAAAGTGGAGAATGTTCCTCACACAAAGACTCTTATTTTCATGTTGTTGGTACCAAGTCGATGACTTAAAATCCTGTTTAGTTTGATGTGGAATCTAGAACTCATTGAGATGTTTCTTCACATGAAAACTCTTCTACCCTTGCAAATGGGCCAAGGATGGTGATTCCAGTCATTACTAAATTTGACATGGATCCCATAGCTATGACAATAGCTTCTCTTACATGTCACGTAGCTAAGAGACAAGTAGGAAACACTATAAAAACAAAGACAATTTGTAAGCCTTTGACAGTCGACTTTAAATTTTTTCAAGTCTGCAACATACCTCTGTTATGAAGTCAATAGACAGAGTGTGATTGGTTGCTGCAATCCTTAGCTTGCTGTTCAAATTTTCAATTATCTGTATAATTCTAGATTTATCATTCTTGCTCTTTTGAGAGGTTTTCAATTTTAATCTAATTAAGGTTTGTGAGAGTGCAGATCTATGTTCCACTTTGAACTTCAAACCAAAAGTCTGCATACCTTTGCAAAAACATTTTAATAGTCCAATTCAGTACAAGCAATTTTTCGTGGATAGGGTTCAAGATTAAAAAGTAGAATTCGTTCCTTTGTAACAATGAACCAATAAAATTCATAGATAAATTCTGCAAAAAATGTACTTTATTAGATAAGGCAACGATGAAGTTAATGACCGTACCTATTCAAAGGTTACAAATTTTCCCAAGATTAGTCAAGGACTATAAGCTAATTCAAGCCTATTTGTCATTTGACCAAATCTGGAACATTTCCACCAATCAGGCATTGAACCATAACAAAAATATTAAAAAGACCTAAACCGTGTTGAAACTTCAATATACTGATTCCTAACAGGGATCAGTCTTATTACCCCAAACACATAGATTGTAACCCACATATTGTAAATCACACAATATACAGTTGATGTTCACTGCAGTATTTGAATTTGCCACTCTCAGTTTTCCATAAAGCCTAAAAAGCAGTAGTCAATAATCACTGCAGCTAGATTGTGGATCCTTTCCCCTAACATAAAGTAGAGTTATCCTATGAGGAGAGATTAAAAAAATGAAACTGTCATTATCATGATACCTATTTCCATGCACCCAGAAGCACCATTACAATTTAAATATTTGAGAAACTATCTTGCAATCAATTTAAAAATCATTGGATTTACTCTTTAATTCCCTTATCAACAAATCACTGCCATACCATGATTCTTAAGATGTGACAAATCACTACCATTACCATGAAAACTACCATATTTGATTATTGCCCATCCTTGTATATCAGCTAGGGCACTCATAGCTCTACTTTTCATGGCATAAAAGCAGCATAAATCCATCTTAAGTAGTGACCTATTCAGCTAAGAGGAATCCAATCCAAATACTAATGGTGCGAAGCTGGCAGTGCAGTCTTTTTAGACCTCTCAGCTTAAAAGATCGAAGGTTAGGATTGCTTATGCTTTTGTGAGGGGATCTACTTTTATGTGTGTGAGGGGGAGTTATTTTGTTCGAGGCCAGGGGCAGAAACATAAGTTAAAATAATATTTTCATTAGGAACAATTTTTTCTTGGCTGGGCATGTCCATTGGAAAATTCTTAACTGCAGCATCAGACTTCTTTGTAGCTGACAGTTCAGTCACAGTAGTGAATTGTGAACAAAATATGTCTCCGCTGGTAGCCACTAAAACAGCTAAAGGAGTTGAACCATAAATTCTCTCAGTAGCAGATGATGTTTGACAAGAAGATTTCATTTGCAGAGCCTCCAATGAAATGAGACTAGTTTCTTCAGCCCAAGCGAAATGTTTGATAGATCCAATGTTCCACCAGAAACAAAAGTTAAAATAATATTTTCATTAGGAACAACTGTTTCTGGGCTGGGCATGTTCATTGGCGAATTCTTAACTGCAGCATCAGACTTCTTTGTAGCTGACAGTTTAGTCACAGTAGTGAATTGTGAACCAAATATGTCTTCGCTGGTAGCCACTAAAACAACTAAAGGAGTTGAACCATAAATTCTGTCAGTAGCAGATGATGTTGAACAAGAATATTTCATTTGCAGAGCCTCCAATGAAATGAGGCTAGTTTCTTCAGCCCGAGTGAAAGGTTTGATAGATCCAATGTTCCACCAAACTGTGCCATAGTTGCCAAATTTTGACCTGAAGATGTATGCATAAGATCAGACCTCACAGAAGTAGCATTTGATGATGATACAACTGCCACTAAAAATGACGTGTTGGGATGCTGATGTAAATTAATTGAGTGGCCATATGATCTTGCTGATATTGCTGAGTTGGAATTTAGTTTGTGAGGACTGTTGAAAGCCAAAACAAAGATTCTACAGGAGCCAAAACAAATGTCCAAATGAATACAACACCCTATTATGGATATTCTGGAAACCACAACATACATAAATCCTAGTTGCAGGTCACATCTTTTATTTTTCATGTCTCTTTGTTTCCAACTCAGGCTACAAGGTACCGAAAAATATTATTTGAATTTAGGACATTATTGTTAAGTTATCTTTAGTTTATACAATCTAAACCATATGTCAACATTTATTGAATGCTTTTAATCTTGTGTCCTGGCTATGTATCATAGGAGCTGCAATTTTGATATGTTTTTGTCATATCTTAAGGAAATTGAAGTGTGATGCCAAATATTCATTTCACTTTCATTGAATGTACAGATTGTAGAATCACATATTCAGCCTGGAGAATTATGTACTAGGCAGGAATATTCCCGATGGTTTCTTTCTTCAAATTCACTGTTGTCAAGGTAAAAGTTAAGAAAAATATGGTTTTCATCAAAGAACTGAATGTGCAAAGCTTAAACCCATTTTCCCAACAGATTTTCAAGAGGTCTGTATAAATTATAATCTTCTAAATATCACGTGTGCAGAAGGCCAAGCAACAAGGTGTTTCCTTCAGTATACATTGAAGGTGTTACACAACTTGCCTTTGATGATATAACACCACAAAGTCCAAATTTCCCTTATATTCAAGGTTTGAGTTTCTCTATTTATGATTTTGATTGTAGGGATTGGTGATAAATTTCTAATAGGTATTTAGAAACTACATTGACTTTTATGAAAGCTTGATTGAGTTAGGTCTGGCAGAAGCAGGGATTATACCTAGTAATTTATCTAATGATGTAACATGTAGCATCAGTGACAAAGAGCAGAGTCACAGTTGTAACATGTTTTACCTAGATAGGTAATGCATAATTTTGGAAAGCTTTTTCATCTATTTTTGTGAGCTAGCCTGTCAAAGAAATGCAATATCTGGATTCATTTCTCCCCCACTGGTCTTTTTTCTTCCTTCCTACAATCCTTTATCACGAGTGGACCTGGTGACTTGGAAAATTGTTGTAGAACACAATCACTTACCACAAATCGATAAAAGGGTATGAATGCATTGATAATGAGCCAAAAAAGTTGTTACAGCATGCACTTATATGTTAAAATTTTTCACAAATAATAACAAATGTTAATATCAACAATTACTACACAAATATTCATGCACTCTAGATAGGACTTTAAAAGAATGACCTGTTTGCAGTCCAGACATTAGAGAAGAAATATCGGTTCCTTGATGTTCAGTGAATTCACAAAGATGCATGGCATGCTATTTTTATTGATGCTACAACAGGAGATCAAAGTATTACACAAAGAGCATTTAGCGAGTCAACTTTTACTTGTAAAGGCATAGGGATATTAGCTATAAATAGTTAAAATGAAGTATATGAGTCAGTTAGGTTCCTTCCAAGGGGTTCAATTGTGTTTAGTTTAATTCTAGAGGTGGAAAGGATGTCCTCTGTGTCCTCTGTGTCTCATGTCATCGTGTCATGTGACTTAGATAAATAGGAAAACCTGCCCATTCACTATTTCAATAATTTATGGTCATAAGTAGGATTAATAAATCAGATGGATAGTAAATGAATGAATGTTGTGGGTCAAAATAAACTCCAGTTTTAGTAAAATTGGTAACAAAGTCAGTGTGGGTCATCAATAGGCTTCAAGTTCCAAATTTCAAAAACCATCTAGACATAATGGTGAATTAATTCTAGTTATGGACAAATTAAAGACTTCCTCGTGATACAAATTACAAATGAAGGCCCCTAAATGGTCGTTCAATGATGGAGAAATGAAAGACAAAATGGAAAAAAATAAGGTGAAAAGAGGGGCCTTCTGTTAGTCTCCCAGGGCATTTGTGCCTTGCCCAACGAATGGATAATGTTGGTAGCTATATGGGTAGGACAGGCCATAAGTGGCAATGCACCTTTGCATATTTCAGTTAGTCATGGTATTCAAAATGTCATTGATGCAAATAATACAAAATTTCTTTCCAGTATCTATGACATAGCTGGTGCAGCTAAAGCTTTTAAATCTCTAGCTTGAGTGTTCTGTAACATAATAGGGTACATGATGTATGGAGGAACCTTTAGAAATGCCCATGAGTATGTGAAAAATCCCATAGGTGACAAGCATGGCTCACATGTATAGTGGAGCCTTTGACATGGTATGTAACCTCTTGTTCTTTCCTGCACATAAGGTATACTCCTAAAAATGTGAAAATAAATAACCTAACACATGAGGTCGGCCCATTTCAAAAATTCCAAATAAAAATAAAAATAAAAATTTTGACAAGTCGGATCCATAAAAATTCATAAAAAATGTGTATAAATAGAGACAATGCGCCTCATTTTGGAGTGTGGAATTTCGAGAGTAGTGGACTGAGATTTTTTGGGTGATTGAGGCTATGGGATGAGGAAATTCGAAGGAGAAGTCCAAGCATATACACAGACCCAAATGTTTGGAGAAGGATAACATATTTTGGGTTGGTGTTGGAGGCTTTTCTACACATGATGCAATCCCGAATGTTTTGCAGCATGCCCAAATTTTTTACAGCAGTCCCGAATTTTTTTTGCAGCAACAAACTGAGGTGATATCGGTGGTGACCAATGCAGCAAGTGTCTTTAAAAAACAAATTGGGTGTTTTGTTTGTAGTTCTAACAAAGGAAATTCAGAATACACCATTCAAAGCATGCATGAACAGTCTTAACTTGGAAGTGTTAAAACAGTCTGATTTCATGCTTGAATGAGGGTGAAGTTTGACCAATATATATAGTCTCGGATTCACACAGTCATCAACAGTCTGAATTTCCTTTTGTGCCTAAATAGTTCAAGTTTTTTATTCCTTTCTCCACGGACTTTGATGGTCAATCTATGTTGCAAACAGTCCAAGTTTTGACCAGCATATACTTACACAGTCGCAAGATTGATGATGCATACACAGTCCTAGTGGTGACACTATTGGAGGCTTATCCATAGTGCAAAGTCCACAATCTTGCAAAGTATGTTAACCATCTCCTTGAAGTCGCTGATGGGAATAATGTGTGTTTCTTTTCATATGTATGTTAATTATCTCCTTGAAGTCGCTGATGGGAATCATTGTTAGTGCATTTGTAAATTCACTACAGCATTGAAAAATTACTCCCAAGCATATCATTTCCAAGTTAATTAAATTGATCTTCCTGATAATTGTGTAGTATGTCGTTGGTTTTGCATTCTAAAATGTTTTACCTTCAATGAATTTCCTAGTGCACTTTTTGTTAGAGAAACCATTTTTCAACACTATCCCATGCATTTTGAACACTCCTCTATGCACAAGTATGCTCCAACAGCTATCATATGGTTAACCCTTTGCATGAAGCAAACCATCTCCAAATTGTACGTTGTAGTAATTCCACACAGACACCCGCATGGTAAGAAAAATGAATCCACAGTCTAGTGATCATGGTTTATGAGAAACATTGACAAAATAAGCCTTCATATCATCACCTACAGCTAGTCCATTTGAATAAGAATTTGGTCAACAATATTCTAGTTTGTTTGGTTGTTGTTTATTACTTAGTACAATTACCTTGAAAACAGTTCAACAACGTTACCTTGTCATTCACTTGTGAGCAATGACATTGAGGGAAGCATTGATATGCATGTTATGGCTTAAATGACCTTGTAGGCTTGCAGTGATTCCCATACAAGAGTGTTGGGACTCAGTCATCTTGGCCTAACTGAGTCAGCCTTTTTTATGCTTGTATTTTCTAAGGATAGAGAACTAGTTTAAGAGTGTTGTCTATGCACAGTCAGATCACAAGATATTATACTCAGCTGAGAACAAAGTGCCATTCACCTTATTATTGCTTGTTTATGATTGACACTCGGTAGAAGTACTAGTTTGAACATTATACAACAATGAACAAGCCCAAAGACGAAGTTCTCAGAACCATTCCTATATGCATGTTGGTAAGTAGTAGCAGAGAAGTTTGCACTAAAAATTGTACCAAGAAAGAGAACAAAAATTATTTTCCATAGAAGATCCATATTGGTTAAATGATTGGGTTATCAGTTCCTCATTTGCATTGTTACAAACCACTTCTTTTCCAGTAATATGTTCCTTCAGTCTTCAGATTCATAGGTGGTCAGTGTTTTTTGTAGGTTCAAGATGTTGTGATAGCATGTTGTTTTGTCCAACGGGTGATAGCAAATGCTAACCTCATCCCATCTCTCCTTGAATTTGTTTCTTTGATGCTATCAAAAGCAACTTGCATTTGGGCTATGACTTCTGCAGGGAAACCATCACAAACTACATCTTCTCATTGGATTCTCACTTTGTGGTGTTTCAGTATGCTTATGGCCCCAAACATAACAACCAGACAATATTTGCACTTGACTTGCTTTGATCCACCTGGAGACAATGTTCCCATGCTTGATTAAGAGTCCTATTAGGTTTGGACTTACGCACCATGGATAAGAATCAAGATTGGAAAAATTATGGCAGAATTAAATGATTGGCATACTCTAATAAATGTATGACAGAATTAGATGATTAGCATGCCCTTATAAATGTATGGCATAATCTAGCAGATTGATTAAAAATCTTAAAACCAAACCTTTCATAGTCTAGCAGATTCATAAAAATATAATAAAATATGGAAGTATGATATAGAAAAGAATATCAGAAGCATATACTTGGACTGTGAGCATACCTCCTTCACACAGCAACAATGTAGCCTCCTTGAGTCCTTCACATGGCAAAAACACAGCCAATAAAACACTACAATGTGAACTCAGCCTCTTTAATAGACTGACAAACACATTTGTGAATAAAAATGCTCCCCACAGTCACGTTTACAATGACTAAGACAATGAAATGGGAGAGTGTTTATATTAAACATTGAATTTATGGTTTTTGCTTCCATTTATTCCTTTTAAAATCTGTTTTAACCACCACATTTCCACGCTGGGTTCTACTTTTGTGTTCTGGATTGGGATTGCATGTCGACCTTGGGACTTGTAGCAATCTGCTTTGAGATTGACAAAGTTGTTTTCCCTGGAGGAACACAACCAAAAGGGTAAAGTCCTTTTGTTGTCTTTGTTATATGGTAAGCTTGTAGTTTTCAATGTTGATTTACAAATTCTCACTAGTACAATAGGTATTTTATACTCTGACAGGAGACTAAGAACACACTGTGTGGAATCTTATGAAACATAAACTTACAGTTAGACAATGCATGCATTACTCAAAAGGCATACACACCATCCCATGAAAGAAAATACTATATCCTTATGCCAGAAAACATATTCAAGAAAATGAGTTGATTTAAGATGGAGGTATGGAGGCAGTGAGGATACTAATGCATTAACTTGGGTATTTGCATCTAAGTCTGCTTCTAGGTCCAAGTAGAGCTGCTCTCCAATAGATGAGGTTAAGTATGTTTTTGATCAAGAAAGTAGTTATGTTTCAGCTTTTATTGCTCTTTGTAAAGATGAGGTAGCCAAGGGTGCCCGGTTAAGCAAGGATGCCAAAAAGTTGGATCCTATTGTATACTCTGATTTTATTACTTCTCTAATAAGCTTCAGGAAGCGGTTAGGATGGGCATTGTAAACACCCTTCCACTGTGTTACTGTTCAAACTTCAAACTAGCATGCTAGATGTGTAGCATCAAGAGTGGCCTTATGCTAGTGAATGGCAATCATAGGAGAGGCTTGGACTATTGTCACCTTTGTCCAAGCTCTCAACTTCTTCGGGATCCTATTCCGTTTCAAGGGGAAAGCCCTTTAATGCACTTGCCAGTGCAATTTCTAACACCACTGCCTCCAATAACCTTAAGACAAGATCAGTGCCTTCAATGGAGTCAAACAGAAAATGAGGAAGATACACTAGAGAGGTTTTATCAGTCAAGTATTTGTTCAATATGGATATTATAGCATAATCAGCCCACTAATACAATTGTTTAGGATAAGATCTATATGAAATGCAATCCTGCAGTAAGTACAATCATCAATTCTCTGTCAAACATCAATATTAGATAAGAATGCTTGTAATTGCAAGATGCCAACGATTTATCAAGATATAATAGCCATAGGATTCAATCCAAGGAAAGACATTAATCATGACAGTTGATTAGCATCTTGTAACTTTCACTTAGATTAACAGTGGAAGTCAATAGGTTACCTCTATCTACACTTTAGCAATATGTGATATGGTTTATCACTCAACAATAGTATCCATTCAATTGTAAGGTAAGTAAACTATTATTACCAGTAAACAAATATGTCATTTGTATCAACAATTACTAGCCAAGAAAAGGAGATATCAGCATTCACCTGTTGCACTTGAACACCTTAAGACAAATGTACATATATTCTGGTGGTATATTTACACCCTTTTATTAATAAAATCCAGTGTTCATGAGTATAGATATCAGCCACAATGTTATTCAAGCTTCAGCTGCAAATTGGTAATAGTTGACAGTGCAAACTTGATTTAGTATCTCATGATAAAGGTCTAGAAGAAAATCCTCAGAACTGTTCCACTCGTACTGCTTTAAGGAGAATAAAGGGTCTGAAAAATCAGCTTCCCTAACCATTTTGATTGACATTTTCCCACTTATTTCTTACACAATAAAACCAAAAAAGAAGAAGGTTGTGACTGTCTAAAACACATGACATGTCATTGCAAAATCATGAGAAGGAGCTTGGCCTCGCTCTATTCATTGGATTTACATCGGAGTATACTTTGTTCGGGTTGAAAGAGATAATTAATTATCATGTCCATGCACTCTCTCGTTGTCCAACAATATCTGTGTGAACTTCGATGACTGACCATTGAAGTGGTAATAGGGTTCCCAAATTGAATCAATGTGAGTTTATCAATATCCTATTTAGTTTGATGTGGAATGTAGAACTCATTTAGATGTTTCTTCACATGAAAACTCTTCTACCCTTGCAAACGGGACAAAGGTGGTGATTCCAGTCATTACTAAATTTGACATGGATCCCATAGCTATGACAATAGCTTCTCTTACATGTCACGTAGCTAACAGGCATCAGTCTTATTACCCCAAACACACAGATTGTAACCCACATATTGTAAATCACACAATATACAGTTGATGTTCACTGTAGTATTTGAATTTGCCACTCTCAGTTTTCCATAAATCCTAAAAAGCAGCAGTCAATAATCACTGCAGCCAGATTGTGGATCCTTGCCCCTAACATAAAGTAGAGTTATCCTACGATGAGAGATTAAAAAAATGAAACGGTCATTATCATAATACCTATTGACATGCACCTAGAAGCACCATTACAATTTAAATCTTTGAGAAACTATCTTGCAATAAGTTTAAAAATCATTGGATTTACTCTTTAATTCCCTTATCAACAAATCACTGCCATACCATGATTCCTAAGATGTGAGAAATCACTACCATTACCATGAAAACTACCATATTTGATTATTGCCCATCCTTGTATATCAACTAGGGCACTCATAGCTCTACTTTTGAGGGCATAAAAGTAGCATAAATCCATCTTATGTAGTGACCTATTCAGCTAAGAGGGATCCAATCCAAATACTGATGGTGTGAAGTTGGCAATGCAGTCTGTTTAGACCTCTCAGCTTAAAAGATCGAAGGTTAGGATTGCTTATTCTTTTGTTAGGGGATCTACTTTTATGTGTGTGAGGGGGAGTTATTTTGTTCTAGGCCAGGGGTAGAAACAGAAGTTAAAATAATATTTTCATTAGGAACAACTATTTCTGGGCTGGGCACGTTCATTGGAAAATTCTTAACTGTAGCACCAGACTTCTTTGTAGCTGACAGTTCAGTCACAGTAGTCAATTGTGAACCAAATATGTCTCCGCTGGCAGCCACTAAAACAACTAAAGGAGTTGAACCATAAATTCTGTCAGTAGCAGATGATGTTGAACAAGAAGATTTCATTTGCAAAGCCTCCAATGAAATGAGGCTAGTTTCTTTAGCCCGAGTGAAAGGTTTGATAGATCCAATGTTCCACCAGACTGTGCCATAGTTGGAAAATTTTGACCTGAAGATGTATGCACAAGATCAGACCTCACAGAAGTAGCATTTGATGATGATACACCTACCACTAAAACTGACATGTTTGGTTGCTGATGTAAATTAATTGAGTGGCCATATGATCCTGCTGGTATTGCTGAGTTGGAATTTAGTTTGTGAGGACTGTTGAAAGCCAAAACAAAGATTCTCAAGGAGCCAAAACAAATGTCCAAATGAATACAACACCCTCTTATGGATATTCTGGAAACCACAACATACATAAATCCTAGTTGCAGGTCATGTCTTTTATTTTTCATGTCTCTTTGTTTCCAACTCAGGCTACAAGGTACTGAAAAATATTATTTGAATTTAGGACATTATTGTTAAGTAATTTATATGAGTCAGTTAGGTTCCTTTCAAGGGGTTCAATTGTGTTTCATTTAATTCTAGAGGTAGAAAGATAAGATGATTGGTCGGCTCCAGCAAGATACAATTTTATTCGAAATGCATAAAACGCTATGAAACATGACACAGCCATATAGGCCTCCGTGTCCATGTCCAACAGGTCGGGCATGTGACATGACCTGACAAATGTCGGACATGAGTTTTAATGTGTCTTAAAATGCATGACATGTTTTGGGCACGTGTCAGGATAGAAAATAAAAGACAAGGAGAATACCACTTCTAAGGCACTGGCATGCACACCTCCAACAAGAAAGATAATGACCATACAATCAAAATCGGTCTTAAAAATAATGAGATGCTACCATTACTATTTCATTTGTAGAGCCTCCAATGAAATGAGGCTAGTTTCTTCAGCCCGAGTGAAAGGTTTGATAGATCCAATGTTCCACCAGACTGTGCCATAGTTGGCAAATTTTGGCCTGAAGATGTATGCACAAGATCAGACCTCACAGAAGTAGCATTTGATGATGATACAACTGCCACTAAAACTGACGTGTTTGGCTACTGATGTAAATTAATTGAGTGGCCATATGATCCTGCTAGTATTGCTGAGTTGGAATTTAGTTTGTGAGGACTGTTGAAAGCCAAAACAAAGATTCTACAAGAGCCAAAACGAATGTCCAAATGAATACAACACCCTATTATGGATATTCTAGAAACCACAACATACATAAATCCTAGTTGCATGTCACGTCTTTTATTTTTCATGTCCCTTTCTTTCCAACTCAGGCTACAAGGTACTGAAAAAGATTATTTGAATTTAGGACATTATTGTTAAGTAATTTATATGAGTCATTTAGGTTCCCTTCAAGGGGTTCAATTGTGTTTCATTTATTTCTAGAGGTAGAAAGCTAAGATGATTGGTCGGCTCCAGCAAGATACAATTTTATTCGAAATGCATAAAAAGCTATGAAACATGACACAGCCATATAGGCCTCCGTGTCCGTGTCCAATGTCTCGAGCATGTGACATGACCTGACAAATGTCGAACATGAGTTTTAATGTGTCCTAAAACACATGACATGTTTTGGGCATGTGTCAGGATATAAAATGAAAGATGAGGAGAATACCACTTCTAAGGCACTGACAGGTACACCTCCAACAAGCAAGATAGTGACCATACAATCAAAATCGGTCTTAAAAATAATGACCTGCTACCATTACTATTTCATTTGCAGAGCCTCCAATGAAATGAGGCTAGTTTCTTTAGCCCGAGTGAAAGGTTTGATAGATCCAATGTTCCACAAGACTGTGCCATAGTTGGCAAATTTTGACCTGAAGATGTATGCACAAGATCAGACCTCACAGAAGTAGCATTTGATGATGATACGACTGCCACTAAAACTAACGTGTTTGGTTGCCGATGTAAATTAATTGAGTGGCCATATGATCCTGCTGGTATTGCTGAGTTGGAATTCAGTTTGTGAGGACTGTTGAAAGCCACAGGCACGCCGGATTGTGGATGTTTATAAGTTGAATATATTCCTGACAAATTATTAGTGTCAGAAGTTAGTTTAACAGTCCCAGTATCTGTGTGGGAATCCAGCTTTGTGCCCTTTGGACCAAATTTCAACTCTTCATGAGTCTTAGGAAGCTAGCAGTTGCTGCAACACTGGAAAGGTAGTCCAACAGATGGGTAATGTACAGGTAATGAAACTTGATCTCATGTACATTGAATTCATGATATTATCACAAGTTCAAACACTGGCCCATCACCAAGGATTAAAAATTGTTTAACAAGTCCCCCTCACTAATAAGGTACCTGAAAAACAATTGATATTGGATATTAAATGCTACAAATAGGAGGACTATGAGAAAAAAGCTCCCAAAATAGATTGCTAATTAAATTTTAAAAATTGCTATTCCTTTAAGGCATTGGATGACTCCCTGAACAATGTGTTATGGGAAAACAGAGATTGCCAGATAAGAGGCAACAATTAGAATTCTGATCTCTGAGGAGTGTGGGCATAAACTTCTACTATCTACTGGAATTCTAATCCATAGTGATATAATACAAATGCCTCCAAAGGATGGACCTAAAGAGTAAAATATCTTGGGGAGAAAACATATATCATACAAGAATACTTTAAATTTCTTGGTTGGAAATCTTGAAAAATGACAAGTAGGAACACTTGGTTGGGTAAATCCAGGAGATTTCCATCACGGTGCAATGTGATTAATGACAATGTGTTGTGTTAGATGGAAAACTATGTTATGAAAGCTAACACACATTATCTTTCACTCATTGTTCCATGTTGTTAGAAGGAAAGCTAACTCCATCTAGATTTGCATCATGGTGTAATGTATTTGATGACATTGTGGCAGTGTCAGATAGAAAATTACCTTACAAAAGCTAACACACATTAGTTATTACTCACCATGCAACGTTTTAAGAACGAAAGATAACTCTAGCTAGATTTCTAAAATGGTGCATTTAGATTAATGATAGTGTGGTTGTGTTATATAGAAAACTACATTATGAAAGTTAACACACATTAGATTTCACTCACCGTGTAAAGATTTAATGTTGAAAGCTAACTCCAGCAAGATTTCCATCATGGTGCAATGTGACAATGTGGTTGTGTTAGATGGAAAACTACCTTATGAAAGCTAATACATATTAGATTTCACTTATCGTGCCATGTTGTTAAAATTAAGCTAACTCCAACTAGATTTTCATC
The DNA here is from genome assembly GCA_001517045.1 of Pseudotsuga menziesii. NCBI lineage: Eukaryota > Viridiplantae > Streptophyta > Pinopsida > Pinales > Pinaceae > Pseudotsuga > Pseudotsuga menziesii. The sequence continues at coordinate 17,492 of LPNX010969235.1, forward strand.
ATGGTGCAATGAGCTAACACACATAAGCTTTCATTTATAGTGCCATGTTGTTAGAATCAAAGCTAAATCCAACTAGATTTTCATCATGGTGTAATGTATTTGATGACAATGTGGTTGTGTTAGATGAAAAACTACATTATGAAGGCTAATAGACATTAGCTTTACTCACCGTGCAATTTTTTAAGAACGAAAGCTAACTCCAGCTAGATTTCCACCATGGTGCATTGTGATTGATGATAATGAGGTTGTGCTAGATGACAAAATACACTATGAAAGCTTACACACATTAGATTTCACTCACCGTGCAACGATTTAAGGATGAAATCTAACTCCCGCTAGAATTCTAACACGATGGAATGTGCTTGATGACAATGTGGTTGTGTTACATGGAAAACTACCTTATGAAAGCTAACACACATTATCTTTCACTCATTGTGCCATGTTGTTTAAAGGAAAGCTAACTCCAGCTAGATTTCCATCATGGTGTAATGAGCTAACACACATAAACGTTTCCTTATAGTGCCATGTTGTTAGAAGTAAAGCTAACTCCAACTATATTTCCATGATGGTGCAATGTATTTGATAACAATGTGGCTGTGTTAGATGAAAAACTACCTTATGAAAGCTAACATACGTTAGTTTTATTAACCATGCAATGTTTGAAGAACGAAAGGTAACTCTAGCTAGATTTCCATCATAGTGCATTGTGATTGATGATAATGTGGTTGTGTTGGATGGAAAAATACATTATGAAAGCTAATACATTAGATTTCACTCACCGTGCAATGATTTAAGGATGAAAGCTAACTCCAGCTAGATTTCCATCATAGTGCAATGTGAGCAATGATGATGTATTGTGTTAGATGGAAAACTACCTTATGAAAACTAACACACATTATCTTTCACTCACCATGCCATGTTAGAAGGAAAGCTAACTCCAGCTAGATTTGCATCATGGTGTAATGTATTTGATGAAAATGTGGCTGTGTTACATAGAAAACTACTTTACAAAAGCTAACACACATTAGCTATTACTCATTGTGCAACGTTTTAAGAATGAAAACTAACTCTAGCTAGATTTCCAAAATGGTGCATTTTGATTGATGACAATGTGGTTGTGCTAAATGAAAAAATACATTATGAAAGGTAACATATATTAAATTTCACTCATTGTGCAACGATTTAAGGTTGAAAGATAACTCTAGCAATATTTCCATCACGGTGTAATGAGACAATGTGGCAGTGTTAGATTAAAAACTACCTTATGGAAGCTAACAAACATTAGTATTTAGTCACTGTGCATTGTTTTAAGAATGAAAGCTAACCCCAGCTAGATTTTTATCATGGTGCATTGTGATTTATGACAATGTGACTTTGTTAGATAGAAAACTACACTATGAAAGCTTACACACATTAGATTTCACTCACCGTGCAATGATTTAAGGATGAAAGCTAACTTCAACTAGATTTCCAACACAACGCAATGTGATTGATGATAATGGGGTTGTATTACATGGAAAACTACCTTATGAAAGATAATACACATTAGCTATAACTCATCGTGCCATGTTAAAAAAAAATCTAATTGCAACTAGATTTCCGTCATGGTGTAATGAGCTAACACACATAAGCTTTCCCTTATAGTGCCATGTTGTTAGAAGGAAAACTATCTCTAGCAAGATTTTCATCATGATGTATTGTATGTGATAACAATGTGGCTGTGCTAGATGGAAAACTACTTTATGAAAGCTAACATACATTAGTTTACTCACCGTGCAATGTTTTAAGAAGAAAAACTAACTCTAGCTAGATTTTCATCTTGATGCATTGTGATTGATGATGATGTGATTGTGCTAAATGGAAAACTACATTATGAATGCTAACACACATTAGATTTCTCTCACTGTGCAATGATTTAAGGACGAAAGTTAACTCCAGCCAGATTTCCAACACGGTGCAATGTGTTTGATGACAATGTGGTTGTGTTACATGGAAAACTATCTTATGAAAGATAACACATATTAGCTTTCACTCATTGTGCCATGTTGTTAAAAGAAAAGATAACTCCAACTAGATTTTCTTCATGGTGTAATGTATTTGATGACAATGTGGTTGTGTTAGATGAAAAACTACTTAATGCAAGTTAACATACATTTTCTTTACTCACCGTGCAATGTTTTAAAAACGAAAGTTAACTCTAGCTACATTTTAATCATGGTGCATTATGATTGATGACAATGTGATTGTGCTAGATGAAAAACTACATTATGAAAGCTAACACAGATTGTGTTTCACTTATCATGCAATGATTTAAGGATGAAAGGTAACTCCAGCGATAATTCTATCACGGAGCAATGAGATCGATGATGATGTGGTTGTGTTAGATGAAAAACTACCTTATGGAAGCTAACACACATTAGCTTTTACTCATTGTTCCATGTTGTTAGAAGGAAAGCTAATTCCAGGTATATTTGCATCATGATGTAATGTATTTGATCACAATGTGGCTGTGTTAGATAAAAAACTACCTTACGAAAGTTAACGCACATTAGCTATTACTCACTGTGCAACGTTTTAAGAACAAAAGCTAACTCTAGCAATATTTTCAACATAGTGCATTTTGATTGATGACAATTTGGTTGTGTTAAATGAAAAACTACATTATAAAAGCGAACACACATTATATTTCACTCACCGTGCAACGATTTAAGGCCGAAAGCTAACTCCAGCTAGATTTTCATCACGGTGCAATGTGACAATGTGATTGTGTTAGATAGAAAACTAATCCGGCTATGTTGTTAGGAGCAAAGCTAACTTCAATTAGATTTCCATCATGGTGTAATGTATTTGATGACAATGTGGTTGTGTTAGATGGAAAACTAACTTATGAAAGCTAACAACAACTAGATTTCTATCATGGTGCATTGTGATTGATGACAACCTGGTTGTGTTAGATGGAAACTACATTATGAAAGCTAACACATTAGATTTCAATCATCGTGCGATGATTTAAGGACTAAAGCTAACTTCAGCTAGATTTTCATAATGGTGTTATGTATTTGATGACAATGTGACTCTTTTAGATAGAAAACTACCTTATGAATTCTAACACACATTAATTTTCACACATCGTGCAATGTTTGAAAAACAAAAGCTAACACTAACTAGATTTCCATCTTGGTGCAATGAGCTAACGCACATTAGGCTTTCATTTATCGTACAATGCTTTAAGAATGAAAGCTAACACAATGTTAAAAGGAAAGCTAATTATTGCTAGATTTTCATCATCATGTTATGTATTTGATGACAATGTGATTGTTTTAGATAGAAAGCTACATTTCGAAAACTAACACACATTAACTTTCAGTCAACCGTGCAATGTTTTAAGAACAAAAGCTAACTCCAGCTAGCTTTCCATCAGGGTGCAATGAGCTAACACACATTTGCTTTCACTCATCATGCCATGTTGTTCGAAGGAAAGCTAACTCTAGGTAGATTTTCATCATGGTGTAATGTATTTGAGGACAATATGACCGTGTTAGATGGAAAACTAATTTATGACAGCTAACACACATTATCTTTTATTCATCGTGCAATGTCTTAAAAACCGTAAAGCTAACTCCAACTAGATTTCCATCATGGTGAATTGTGATTGATAATAATGTGGTTGTGCTAGATGAAAAACTACATTATGAAAGCTAACACACATTAGATTTCACTCACCGTGCAATGAGTTAAGGATGAAAGCTAATTCCAACTAGATATCCATTGTGGTACAATGTGATTGATGACAATGTGGTTGTGGTAAATGAAAAACTACCTTATGAAAGCCAACACACATTAGCTTTCTCTCATCATGACATGTTGTTAAAATAAAAGATAACTCCAGCTATATTTCCATCATGGTGTGATATATTTGCTGACAATGTGGTTGTTTTAGATAGAAATATACCTTATGAAAACTAACACACATCAGCTTTCACTCATTGCGCAATGTTTCAAGGATGAAAGTCAACTCCAGCTACATTTCCATCATGGTGCAATGTGATTGATGACAATGTGGTTGTCTTATATTTAAAACTGCATTATGAAAAACTAACACACATTACCTTTTACTCACGGTGCAATGTTTTCAGAATGAAAGTTAACTGTAACTTGATTTTCATCATGGTGCTATGTAATTGATTACAATATGGTTGTGTGAGATGAAAAACTAATTGATGACAATGTGGTTGTGTGAGATGAAAAACTACTTTATGAAAAGTAACACACTTTAGCTTTCACTAACCGTGCAATGTTTTAAGAACGAAAACTAACTTCAGCTAGATTTCCATTGTAGTGCAATGTGATTGATGACAATGTAGTTGTGTTAGATGGAAAACTTCCTTATGAAAGCAATCGCATTTTAGGTTTCACTTACCATGCCATGTTGTTAGAAGGAAGCTAACACAATTATATTTTCATTATGGTGTAATTTATTTGATAACAATGTGGTTGTGTTAGATAGAAAACTACCATATTAAAACTAACACAAATTAGCTTTTAGTCACCATGCAATGTTTTATGAATGAAAGCTAACTACAGCTAGATTTTCATCATGGTGTAATGTGATTGATGACAGTGTGATTTTGTTAAATCAAAAACTACATTATGAAAACTAACACAGCTAGATTTCCATCATGGTGTAATGTGATTGATGACAATGTGATTTTGTTAGATGAAAAACTACATTATTAAAACTAACACACATTAAATTTCATTCAACGTGCAACATTTTAAGAACGAAATCTAACTCTAGCTAGATTTCCAGCACATTCATACACATACATCAATAATATAAGTCCCATGTCCAAAGTCAAATTGGAATTTGGTGGTTTTATTGGAGTTGATATCTATCATTCTCTAATAATTCTTGTATCTCTTATTGTTATCTCTTCATATATATTTTGTGTAATTTATATGTAAATTTCTTTTTGCAAGCATGCACAAGATGTAGGAGAACAATGTTTCGTGGCATACAAAAGGGCTACCCTATTGTTTTGAATTATTGCACCTATATTACTTTTTTGAACATACACTTCATATGGATTAACCTTAATTACAAACTACAATTCAAATGTGTTACAGAAATTAGGAGGAGTTGCAATGGAAAATATAATTTTGACAAGAGGAGACTATGTTGACCTCCTAATTAATGGTCAAGTTGTTGGACTAGGAAAGGTTGAATCTATAGAGACTACAACTCATTATGGTGGACAAAGGATTAATGTAGGATATGTTATGGTTTTGATAATTGATGTCATTGAACCACATTTGATTGTGGAAGATGTTGATGAAGGGGCCTTACATCCATGGAAGATCATATATTTGAGGCGTAACAAAGGTAAATTAAAATCTTGAAGCACATGTTAAGTGTTTTTTATAGTACATTGCTTGTTTTTTTTAGCAAATACTAAGTTTGTTTAATTTGCTGTGTAGGTTGAAATGTCTCTTCTGCATTTTCTATTGGAGACAAGGTAGATCTTTTGCAATGTGGATTGAAGGTGGGTGAAGGCTCCATATTCAATACAGAGATTGGTCATAAGGTGCATGGAAGGATGGTGAAAAAGGGATCCATAGTGGTTAACATTGAGAAATTGTTAAAACATGATGCTCTTTTGCCACATCTAACAGGATTTGAGAATACACTAGGGGGTACTGTTATAGAGATTTTCACCCCTCTAGGTGAATCACACTTTGTATGGCCTTCCCCTGTCCCGCTGCAGACTCTTTAGACCCAATGGACCACATTTTATCCTTTGATGTATCATTGATCATCCCCAAAACTATATAAACTATGATATACATGGATTTTTCCCCGATAACCGCGTACATACGTGGGTTTGACCCCTATAGTCACGTACATCGGGATGTGTACATAATCCAAATCCTTTTGGAAGTTTCCTTGACTTGGATCCGACTCATTCGACTCCTGGCCTTCCATATGCCTTGAGATCGCTCAGATTCGACCCTTCATTGTCCCTTGTGAAGCTATATAAGGAACCCCTTGGTACATTAAAGGAGAGGAGAAAGATAAGAGAGAATTGAGAGTAACAAAACTATAGTCCATTATTGCAAGAACTTATGCTTGAGTCTGCATCCCTTTGTCCCTTGGAGTACTATTGTGTTCTTCCCAAGCTTTCCTTTTGCTAGTAAGCTTGCTATCGAAGTGATGGAGGATTGAGGTGGTGGAGGCCCAAGTGGGGGATTCAGTTTCTCCAGTTTGCAGACGTGCCATCAGAGGTTGTCACTTGTAATATCTGATTCATATTAATAGAAATATCTTTTCCTGTCTAGTAATGTGTATTTGAATGAATATTGTATCCATTGGAATATGTCAAATGCTTATACATTATTGATTATATATGCTAGAATAGATCTAACACCATGAAATATAGCATGCTTGTATTGTTTACTTGTTGTTGAGGATGTGTTATAACAATTCAAGCTGAAGATTGGAAAGCTCAACGGGGATCTACTTCAACCGTCCAGAATAAGGTACGAGGTTCGATCCTTTAGTGTTAGATGTTTTTATTTCTATTGCATATTGGGAAAGATTGATTTCTGGAGTCTAGTTGTCTGTTGTGGTACCCCAAGCCATAGGAATTTCTCTCCGTAACAGAATTTGTGACTCTGCTGGGGATGTTCCTTGTTCTTCTTTGGGGTTGGGGGCACAATGGGCTTGTTATTATTGATTTGATCTCTGTTTCTCTCTGTTTCTGTGTTGCATTTTATAGTATGTTTGTCCATTGACACTCCCCTTTATTGGTTTGGCCTTGACTTGCTTTTTACCACTGCCTTCTCTGTATACACAGGTTTTTGGCCAACAGTCGCGTGTATATGCGGTTTTTTGGCCAAAAAGCGCGTACATACACAGCTGTTCTTTATACAGTCACGTACATCCTCCCTTTTGGTGAGTCTGATGTTGTGGGAAGTTGCTGGGTGGGTTGTGAGTGTGGTTGGGTCTTCCTTGGGTCTGAAGTTGTCTGTTGGATGCTCCTTTTATGACCAAAGACCGTTCGTGCCTATCTCAGGTATAACGTCTATACTGACATATAGGTTAGGTTCACCACCGTTTGCATTTTGCATGACCTTATGACCATGTCACTATATCCTTAGGTACGAACCCACTCTATTATTTCACGGAACATTCTTGCTGCTATAGAAGTGGCATGATATGAGTGGTAGAGACTCACCTTACATGGGTACCCTAGTTAGCGCCTTATTTGCATTTGGTTCCCATGCCGATGTTTCCCCCTTTAGGGTGTGGGATTCCATTGTATATTATTGCTAGGACATTTAGCAAGAGCCTCATACTCCTCTTGATCTTATGCTGGCCTGTTTCCCCCCGGACTGCCCTTATGTCAAGTTGTGAATGCATTATCATGAGCTTTGCCTGTCTTATTGAGCTTTATGCCATCTCCCCTGACATTGCGTTTCAGCCATATAGCCCGAGCTTGTCTCATGTCTAGCCATGCAGAGCCTTTATTTATATCCTTCGCAGCTTGATTCCCTTTTTACCGGGAGGGGATTTTCCCCCGAGTGTCGATATCCTACACATATATCCTTGCATTGAGCATAGGTATGTTCCACTGCTTGGAACTAGTTTGTTTGCCCTAAATGACACTCGTCTCCTCCTAGTTTGTAACTATAAAGCTAGTTTATTCTTTTTTCAAGCTTTTCAAATAACCGAAAAAGACCAAAAAAAATAAAAAAACCGAAAAGCCGGACAAGAAAAGATATTATCTTTGGCAGCTGTCGAGTCGTGTCTCCTTCGAACAAAGCACTGTATATCACATCCATTGGTTGGGTTATAGTTTGACTTTAGGAGCTGTACTCATTATCTGAGTTTGACTGGTTAAGCTTCCAGTCCCTATGGAGCCTCTATTGATGCCTCCTGCATCATAGAGATGTCCCAGTTTGTATATCGAGTCTATGCTGCCTTCATTCAGTCACCATATGCCATTATGCTCTTGTTGGAAGGAAGTTGAAACCTGAGTCAGCCATTCCTCAGTTATCTTGACTTTGCATGTCGGCCATTCCCGGTACAGTTACTGGTTCGTGCACCTTATGATCGAGTTCTTCCATATTATACAGCCTTGCTGAGTACCTCGTGTTGGATGATGGGGGATGCCCTAATGCCCTCCTACCAGCGGATTTCATCCCATCGACTTCAGATCATTTATTCTGGGATTGGAGTTTAAAGTCATTTAGAGTGCCTTGAGACTTGCAGTCATCAGTGGCACGTTCTCTCACCATCGACAGTTTTGGGAATACATCAATGTCCCCTAATCGATGGATTGTCTCAAGTGTTCGACCTCAACACATTTATTCACACTTGTTAGTTTGCACTCTAGTACCTTGATTCCTATTTTCATTATTGGTGGGTGATCTCGCGTCTGTTAACGGTATACATCAATGACCGGTAATCAGACGATGGACTACTATGTTCGACCTCGACACCTCTATTCTCATAGTAGGACATGTACTCGTATCAGTTTGTGTAGAAGACCTTCCAGATTGGTGGCATCCACTATATGCTACCTCCTTGATCGTGCCAGTGTTCATGAGATTTCAACTCTCGTGACTTGTTCCAGTATATGTCAGACATTTCCAGCCACTTTGGAGATCTTGATCTATTATATATCTTTAGCCTTTGTGGAGATCTTGGTCCTTTGTATATCTTTATCATGGAGATTCTGATCTATGAATTGTACATGGTGATGACCACATATGTGTTATCATGTTTCATGCCTATTCATCGCCATTGTACTCTTATGTATCTGGGACTGCTATATGTATTTACAGTTACATGCAGAGTTGTATTATGGTATTATGCTGATTGGGTGGCTGGTATTCCATTTGGGTACCTTCATCACTTCACTTCTGGGATGGACTTATAATGTATTTCGACCATCGTATAACCCCTCTGATCTCATACATTAGGGGGCATCTGTTATAGAGATTTTCACCCCTCTAGGTGAATCACACTTTATATGGCCTTCCCCTGTCCCACTGCAGACTCTTTAGACCCAATGGAGCACATTTTATCCTTTGATGTATCATTGATCATCCCCAAAACTATATAAACTATGATATACGCAGCTTTTTCCCCGATAACCGCGTACATACGCGGGTTTGACCCCTATAGTCGCGTACATCGGGATGTGTGCATAATCTAAATCCTTTTGGAAGTTTCCTTGAATTGGATCTGACTCATTCGACTCCTGGCCTTCCATATGCCTTGAGATCGCTCGGATTCAACCCTTCATTGTCCCTTGTGAAGCTATATAAGGAACCCCTTGGTACATTAAACGAGAGGAGAAAGATAAGAGAGAATTGAGAGTAACAAAACTATAGTCCATTGTTGCCAGAACTTATGCTTGAGTCTGCATCCATTTGTCCCTTGGAGCACTGTTGTGTTCTTCCCAAGCTTTCCTTTTGCTAGTAATCTTGCTATCGAAGTGATGGAGGATTGAGGTGGTGGAGGCCCAAGTGGGGGATTCAGTTTCTTCGGTTCGCAGACGTGCTGTCAGAGGTTGTCACTTGTAATCTCTGATTCATATTAATAGAAATATATTTTCCTGTCCAGTAATGTGTATTTGAATGAATATTGTATCCATTGGAATATGTCAAATGCTTATACATTATTGATTATATATGCTAGAATAGATCTAACACCATGAAATATAGTATTCTTGTATTGTTTACTTGTTGTTGAGGACGTGTTATAACAATTCAAGCTGAAGATTGGAAAGCTCAATGGGGATCTACTTCAACCATCCGAAATAAGGTACGAGCTTCGATCCTTTAGTGTTAGATGTTTTTATTTCTATTGCATATTGGGAAAGATTGATTTTTGGAGTCTAGCTATCTGTTGTGGTACCCCAAGCCATAGGAATTTGTCTTCGTAACAGGTGCATTGGGATCTTATGAGATTTGGCTAGAATCAGATTTGGAACCTCATTGTCATGATCATCCAATAAATACTCCCTGAGATAGGCTTACATTCACATGTAAAAAGGTTTCTCTTACACATGAATGCACAAGAACAAGCATGCGCATTGCCAAAGGGATCATAGTTAATGTCAGTGAGGATGACATGGTTGAGGGTGAAATGTTAGGTGAAAAGGAATTCGGTGTTTTTGTGGAAGACATAGATAGAAATTTTGAAAGATGTAGGATTGGGGACAAGTCTATACATTGTTTGGTTAGATGGCCAATAAATAAGTTGGTGGACAATGAAGGTGATATTTTAAGGGTGAATGAAAATTTCAAGGAGGCACCCAAGGAAATGGCGGTATGGGATCTTATAGAGGACACAAGTCCCTTAAACACATGGAATGATGATATTTATAATGAAAAAGATCCAGAATCAATTGCTATGCATGCAACGAGGCCATATAAAAGGATTAAACGAGTTGTGGCTACAAAAAAAGTTGGAAACTTTCAAATAGAAAGAGATGAAGAGAAAGAAATCTGACTTTTGGCAGTGGATGAATGTTGCAAACAAGATTGTCTTCAACATGTGGATAGGAAAGCCATTGCAACTGCTAGAAGGGGTATGAAACTCTTTAAAAAAAATGACAATAGGGAATTCGTCTTGAATTCACTCCTTTCCAACACAATCATGTCAAAGAGCAATGGCCATGGCCTACCTCCTACTATTAGGAAAGTAAAGCACATGAGGTTTAATGGAGATATTATTTGTAAGAAAGCATGGTACAAGATACATAATATTCCTCAAAGCACCTTTTATAATTACCAACATAATTTCCAAC
>LPNX010969235.1:31831-49906 GCA_001517045.1 Pseudotsuga menziesii
ATCCCTCTCCCCTCATGTTGTAAAGGGTGCTAGCTCAATGGAAGAGCACCTGCATTCCAAGCAGGATGATGGTGGTTCGATTCCTCCGTGCCCTAACATAAATTAAGACATGATTTAAATCTTATTGATAATATAAATATTGTAAGATATCTATATTTTCAATAAAAATATGCTCTTTTCAATTAAACACATTGTTCAAATACTTCATAAATAAATAATGAACACTTGCAATAATTAGTTAAGTTGGTTTTCCCCCTTTCCTCTTGTATATTAAAAAAATCAAACTCTACTGCACTAATGCTATTCTAGTTCATAATTAATTTTGATTGTTAAAATAAATAATATTAATAAATAAGGGAGGCTTTACTAACATCAATATCATTAAATAAATTTATAGGTAATAAATTTCTCACGTTAATCTATAATTCATAAAGTAAACATTCATCAACTTAGTTTTTAATACACTTCCACTACCACTACCAACAACAATAATAATAAGTTATGTTTTTATTTGAATTCATAATTTATTTTAATCATTACAAGGTTAAAACTTAGACTTTAAATTCATAAAATATTTTCCTGTATTGATTATAAGTGGTGCAAACTTCCAAAAATAAAACAACATACTCAACAAAGACACAAATAATTACTACGATGGTATTTCTAATTGTTGTAGTAACAAATACAATGTTGGTATTATGTCATAAAATAATTTAATCAACTTAATATTAAATACAAACTATAAATAATATTACTAGACATTATGTAAGGATTCAAAGTCTATGACTTTCCTCATCTTGAAAGAACTCAATCTAGCGGAAGTTCTAAATTCTAGATCCACTAAATAATTACAAATTTAATGAAATATGTGTTTTGTCTAGATGAGTGTGTTTATGTATGTTTTGAATGAGTGAGTTTTGATTAAGTCATCGAACTTGATCTATATTACCCATCATTAAGAAAATATTAAATTTACCAAGCATCTTCGAGCTGCAACCTAGAAGAGTTCCCTGGAGAGCTAACAGGTGGTCGCAGGCTCCACTTGAGAGGACAAGAGATCTATGCTTTGAATTATTTCTCAAGCTTTACTTAAACATTACTAGCTTACACTTTTACACATAGTCCAAATTCCTCTAGGTTCTAGGTTTTGCAAAGAAAGGTGGGCTTAGGTTTTTTACATATACAGGTTTTATACAAATTTTTAATACCTATTTATAGCTTCTTTTTTTTAATTTTTAATTTCGGTTATTTTTTTAGCTTATATTTGCAATCATTTAAATGGGTATGATATGCACATCTAGGTTGCTACTAGATGTAGTTAAGTTGATATTTCATACCTTGAGTTCCAATATTTGATGAGGTTTCCATCCTCTAGTTGTATCTCACATTTGAATTGAAATGGGTTTTTTCTAATGTACATAACAATTAGAATTATATATGAAACATGCCCAAGGTATAGTATGACCCTGCTTTCCACAGTTGTACAACTTAGAAACTATAAATTTGTGCTCATATCTAAAGGCACAGTTTCAGGGATGCAGAAAACTGCCTAGACTTATGATATATTTCTTGGATAGGGGTTGGTTTAATAGTTGGATTATATAAATGGATTAAACAAGGAATGGAAGGGGAATAAGAACATAGGTAGATGTGGAAGTTACTGTTTTGAGCTCTAACAATGAAATCTTCCATCCTCTCTCTAGATGTAAAGTTGCAAAAAAGACGGGGTTGGAGCAAGTTGTCTACCCACTCCACTTAAGATACAATGCATTTCGAGCCCCAAAAATAAAATTCTAACAAATAGAATTCCTACTGAGACAACCATGGTCGACCATGTTGTCCAAGATATTTTTAGAGGGTACATAGTTCCCATAGCTTGTCATCCTCCAACTGAGTGGGATGGAGAAGAAGAGTAGATTAGTAGGGCTTATTACCCAATTTTTAATGTCTAAAGCATGTTATGAGCATGCCCTACATATTTAGAGTAATGGACTCAATGCAAAAGTATTATTGCAATAAGAATGGAGATAGTCATAGAAGTAGGAATAGTACCTGGAATATTTAAATTGGTAGGCCATAGTTGTTGGTCCACTAGTTTCTATGACATCCAACTCAAAGTTTTGACTGGATTCAACACCCTTCAAGTTCTTCCATATTTATTCACAAACACCACCTATTTGGTTCTTGAATTTCATCGACCCTACTAGTACAACTCAAATCTATGTTACACCAGCACATGACATCGATTTTTTCACATGCAACCATGAATAGACTTCCATGTTGAATGCTTCATATGTAAAATAGTAACAAAAACTTGATACCTTTAATTCTTCTATCTTTGCAGCCACTTGTTGCACATATTTGTTACCTCTTTCAATGGTACAACTTCGCATAAAATCAGCGTGGTTAGATATGGTGTGCTTATAATTCTTTGTGACATGACTTCTGTTTTGTTTCCAATCTCAGTGACTCCAGTATTGTTATATGGTTATGGCTCTCCCCAATCCCTCACTTAAAAGGGAGTAGTAGATGTGCCAGGTGTTACATAGTCTACTAAGTATCCCATGAGAACCAATTTTTACATGGGTGTCTAGCAGTTCCTAACATACCCAAAGCATGGAGTTGGATAGAGAATGAATCGGATAACAACTAGAAGTAACGATGAATTCAAGACAATGCAAATATTTTTTTGTGGTTACTAGAAAATGAGCGTGCTCGAGGTTAGATCGAGTAATATTCAATGCCCCGTGATAATATTCAAAGTCCCAAGATGAATACTTGTTTTTCCATCCTGTAGGTAGGCATGCTCTTGAAGGCGACTAACGAGTAGCGGTGACTAGAAGGGTTGCAGTGAAGGTGGTCATGAGAAATTAAATTGGATTTAAAAAGTTAGGATATGCTCTTAGTTGTATTGATTTAATTTAGTTGTATTGCATCTTCTTAATATTAAGAACTTAGGTTATTCTCTAACATTTTGTGAGACCTCAACAATAAAACATCCAAACTTTGGATGTGAAACAATGCAAATAGGTTATATGCACATCGAAGAATGCAAGGAGTTAAAGCATTGTCAGAGAGAACACAGGGAGACGATCCATTCCCACTACCCACACCATCATTACAACAATAACACTTCAAACTATAATCCAATGAGCTTGTAGAAAATATCTATTTTCAAACTAATTAATATAAAAATATTTTCAAACTTTGTTTAAAAGGGTATATTGCATTTGAGTCAACGAAAATTAATTCTTCGTCAACGTAAGTAAAAAACAACAGTACCTTGGCCTTCGATAGGGACTGATAACATGATCATGCATTGAGGTTTCATTATAGATTTCTGATTTTTTTTTATATCTTATTATCTTAGCTTGAATATTTATATGAAATAATAACAAGTAGAACACTATGCATAATATAGAAGAGATACAAAAGACACAAATATTTTCACCAGCGAAACCATAAAGGAGAAAACCCAGCAAAATTCCTGAGAATAGTACAATCGCAAAGACTGTGTAATAAGATGATCAAACCCAATAATAAGAAGTCTCCAGCAGTTATCTATCATCTCATCCTTGTCTCTCTCTCTCTCTTATGCAAACTTGAGTGAGTGTGAGGCATGTATAAATGAGTGAGGGCACCTCCCTATTTATACTAATCAAGTGACTGACCTATACACGATTGGGGCCGACCTGTTACCCTAACAAGGTTGACTTCTCCTAGAGAGACTCCAAATACAAATTACATGATGTTACACTAGGGATTGTTTCCCCAACTTACAGTGAAGGTTGTACCTCAAGTTCTATACACAATAATGACATCTCGAAAGGAGGTAAACACTTCTTTGATGGGGGTACAACAACATAGGATGATAATATACACCATAATATCTTCCGAAGATACAAATAAACCGACACTTCTTTCTTAACTAGGAAGGTATTCTCTCTCTTCCATAGTCATCAACGCATATGGTCAATTATTCATCGTGTATTCATCATCACAGAGTCATAGATTCATCATCATAGATGATTCCATCATCATCGTCTTCTTATCTATCATTGAAAGGTAATATATGTCATCAAAAGTTTCTATAGATCCAACCAGTTTTCATATTGGGTGTAGGCCTAGTCCTCATCTAGGTCTTCATCACTTCTGCAAGCAATCCATCGCATAGGAACTTCCCATGAACTTCTTTACCTTGCCATGACAATAACCTATTTCTCCTACCTTTATCTCTCTGTATCCAAATAATCTCTTTTGTTCTGTACAAAATGAAATATACACACATAGCATAGCCCAGATGCAGACTACGTACATTCTATAACCATAGCAGTATGTTACGATATTTCACGTCATTAAGACAACATGTAACATACACTATGCGAGAATATCCTAGGAGCACCCTGAGTGCATTACGTCTCTACACGGTCAAACTGCATTTTACCACTAAAGGAGAACCACCTAGATTCACCTCGGTGACCTTATCATTTCCAGCATGGGTACACACACATATAAAGATATATATGTAATGGTTGATTACGACCGAACAAACTGCTACACCAGGTATTTTACATTCTAGATCAACCTCAAGGACTTATTACATTTGAACAACATGTGTACAAGATCTTTTTCAATCAGACAACCTTCTTGGCATATTACATCCATGTAACCTTCATACCACTCTAGGGCTCTTTTTAAACTCAAAAAACCCATAGTACTTGTTACATTGCAATAGCCTACGTACCACGCCATGATTCATATTTACATTCGAATAACCTGTCTCATGACTTATTACATCTGAATAACCTATGTACCATGTCAGGACTCATATTTACATTTGGATATCTTGTCTTAGGAATGAATACATCTGAGTATCTTACATATCAAGCCAAGAATTGTATTTACACTTAAACAACCTACATGACTGATTATGTTTCAGCAACCTACTACACCAGGGTATTTTTCTCTCGGACAACCTGTCTCGTTTCCCATGTGACATATCATGCATCACCGTATTCTAGTCTCTCGTTATTTCTAGCATAGAAACATATCAAGACTGATTACATCCAAGGATAACCTATGAACTTCGTCGTGACTTATCTAAGGACAACCTACAAGACTGATTATGTCTAAGAAACCTACAATCTTCACCATGATTCTACACTCATACACCATATCTCTCTATCTATGCTAGAATTCATCACTCCCTCTTTCAAGGGTTCTTGTTCTATATCACACCAAGTCTTTATCTGAAGTACTCGAACTTCACTTTGGGTAGAGCCTTGGTCAACTCATCGACTATATTCTCTTTCGTTTCAACGTACTGGAGCTTCAATGCTCCTCTTTGCACCATATCCCTTATATAGTGGAACTTGATCTCTATGTGCTTCGACTTATCATGGAACACAGAGTTCTCTAACAGCTTCACGTAACTTTGATTGTCATAGAAGATATAGATCAAACAAATCAGACAGTATCTTCTATAGCCACACTTCCTCGCAACTAGCCAAGAAAGCAACAACATAATTTTCCTCGGTTGTGCTTAGCGCCATGCTTAACTTATTCTTGCTAAACCAGGATAACATGCCGGATCCCAAACTGAAGCAACAACTCGAAATTGATCTTCCTCTCATTGGCACTACTTTCCCAATCTAAATCAACTTAACCATGTAGGTAAATATTCTTATTTGCATCACACTTGATCCCATAATCCACTCTACCTTTTAGGTACCTCAATACATGCTTTCTAGCTATCAGGTGAACATGTCTCAAATCCGTCAGGAACTGGATTAGGGTTTTTATAGAAAAGCATATGTCGGGTCTTGTATTTTTCAGATACATCAATTATCCAATCATCTAACGATACATTGTGGCATCAAACAACTTATATGAAGCATCACACAGAAGCTTCAAGTTTGATTCCATAGGTGTGTCTATCTCTTTGTAGTCCATCATTTTGAATCTCTTCATAATCTCTACTATATACTTTCCTTCACCAAGGAAAATCCCATCTGCATTTTTACACACATCCATTCATAAGAAGTAGTGCCATCATCCCTAGGTATTTCATCTTGAACTCTGTAACAATTCTTCTCCTTGCTTATTTAATGAGCTCATCCTCGCCCATAAGAAACAAGTCATTGACATATAGTAGGAGCATCAATGGTCTTCCAACTCCAACCTTGAAGTAAAGATTGGAATCCACTTTATTCTTGTTAAAGCCTTGGTTCGTTAGGAAGCTATCCATCCTGCCATACCATGTCCTCAATGCCTATTTCAATCCATACAAGACCTTCTATAATTTATACACATGTGTCTTCCTGTCATGTGTCTTGAATCCAAGTGCTTGTTTCACGTACAATTCCTCCTCGACTACACCATTCAAGATGTTTTATTCACATCCATCTGGTGTATCTTCCATTTCATAATTGCAGCTAATGCGAGTATGGTCCTAATGGAAATGTACCTCGCCACAGGTGCAAATGTCTCTTCATATTCTCTGCCTTCTTTTTGTGAAAATCGTCACATAATGAATATTTCCTTGTATTTCTCAATGATTCCATATGCAGTACGCTTGATCTTATAGATCCACTTCGAAGTCGCAACAAACTTCTTTTCTGGTCTTGGAATTATCTCCGAGACATTATTCTTCATGATCAACTGATACTCCTTGATCATGACATCCTTCCATTCTTTATTTTTTTAATCCTCTTCATATGTGGAAGGTTCCTTGTCAATGATGTCACATAGTAGGGACACGTATTTGTTGTATTTGGCCTTTTCATTTCTCTATGCATTCCTTTTGGAGCGACATACCTTTTTTCCTCTTTTATGAGCGCTGGTGCCCATGCTCGTGTCCTCTTGTGGTATCCCTTCTCGAGTTGTTTCTTTATCGGCTCTTGTGGTTCCGTCATGTCATAATCTTCATGGTTTTCTGGAAATAATTCTCTAATTCCCATATATCAGACTCTTTTTTCTTCAGGTTCATTGACCTCTTAAGTAGGTATCCTCCTAGATCTGAAGTATGTCGAGTGTTCATCAAAGCTTACATCTATGTTGATTTTGATCTTCTTAAATCCTGGGAATTATATTTGGTAGGCCTTTGATGTATCATTGTATCCTACAGATATACCCTTCCTCCCAAAAGAATTGATCTTGGTCCTCTTCTCCTTTGGGATATGTATGTACACCAGGCATCCAAATATTCTAAGATGGATGAATTTTGGTTTCTCTCTTAAGAAAGTCTCTTCCAATTTTTTTTTTCAAGTACTTGATGAGGATTATGATTATGTACATACATAGTTGTTCTTTATGCTCCCACCCAAAGGTGCATAGGAATATCCTGGTCATATAGCATTCCTTTCACTGCTTCCATTATGGTTCGGTTCTTTCATTCCACAACCCCATTCTACTGAGGATTATATGGAGTGCTCAACTACCTTTTAATCCCAAACTCTCCGTAGATTTCCTTGAATTATTCTAAGGTGAATTATCTACCATTGTCTAACAATAGAGTCTTGATATTCCTTTTTGTTTGATTCTTGACCAAGTCTTACTGAAAACTTCATTTTTTCCTTTCAATAAATATATCCAAGTCTTACGTGAGAAATCATCTATAAAGGAAACATAGTACACATACCTGCTTAATGAGCTAGATGACATGGGTATACATACATCTAAGTGTATTATCTCTAATATTCCTTTATACTTTCTTTCACTGATGGGAAATGTCTTCTTTGCATTCTTTCCTTATGCACATCCTTTACAAATTCCTTCATGATTTTCCTCGATATATGGAAGTCTTGAGACTGCTTTTCTTGGAATCAATAGTGTTATGTAGTGCACATGTGCAAGCCTTTAGTGGAATAGTTCACTTGGTTCTATTGACTCATGAACCACTGCTTGTTCAGACTGTCATTTTAGTTTGTACAAGCCACCATATTCTTCTCCAATCATTGTTGCATCATATTTTTCATTTCCTTTAGGCCACATTGGAACTTGGTCGTCAATAAATGCAATTCTGATTCCCTCTGCATCTAGTGCAGAGATGGAGAGAAGATTATTCTTCAATCCTAAAACATATAGCACATCCTTCATCTTTAAGGATTTCACGGAGTCTAGCTTGTATGAAGCTACTCCACTCTTGTTTATGGGGTATTGGTAACTTATCCCCAAGTTTCACCTTGTGAGGTGACTCATGCTCAGACATATTAATGAGTGATTCTTTTTATTTTATCATGTGTTTGGATGCCCCATATCCACAAGCCAATTATTTCTTCCATGTGAGATAGTTCCCATAAGTGTTGATATTAGCACATATTCTTCATTTGAATCATCCTTCTCTCTTCTAAATCTTTTATTTGTTGGTTCATCATCTTCGATAACATGAGCATGGTGTCTCTTTTTCCTGATGGGATAATCTCTTACAAAGTGCCCTTTTTCATCACAAGTATAATATCAAACATTGGAAGGATCTCTCTTTATATTATTTTGTTTCTTGTCCTTCTTCTTGTTGTGATGAAAGGTCTCCTTCTTATCCTTCTTCTTGTAGTTCTTCCTGGTGTGAACTGTGAGAGATTGATTCTCGGTTGCCCCCATATTCTATTCTCTTGTTATGAGTCGAGCTTCTTTATGTGTGCATTCTTCTCGAAGTCTATTGAAAGATATCAGCCTCATTCTTGCACAAATTACTTTAGTCCCATGATCTACAGAGACCATTTAATGTAGTCATCACAATTTATCCTTCTTTGACATTCTCTTCATCTGTTTCAAGTTATTCTTTGATTTGAGAAACCCTTGTGAAGTAAGATTGTATAATCTCAATGTTATGTATCTTCACATTCTTCAACTAGTTACTTAAAGTCATCTTTTGGTTGACGTTCTTTCCCTCAAACATCTTTGTCAAATCATCATATACTTCCTTTGGTGTCTTGAATGATCACACATGTGGGATGAGGTGATCATTAATGGAATCTACAATGATTCTCTTGACCTTAGACAATTTCTTCTTATGAGTAGCCTTTGTCTCATCTCCCTCTATTTTTGGAACTTCTCCAATGATGTATTGATACAAATCATTCTCTTCAAGGATCAGGGAGATTATGTACTTCCACACTCAAAAGTTATCAAGCCCTCCAAGCTTGTCCTCAAGCTGAGTATGGTGAATCATGTTTTCAAATGAGAACCTAAAACAAAAATAACAAAGATTTAGATCTTAGCAATATGAGGTGTTTGGCATGGTTTTAGAGTTGGATGACCTAGGGTTAGAGCTGGCTGACCTAGGGTTTGTCATAGAAACCCTAATTTTCCAAACTTGGAGCTTGGTAATTTTGTTTGGATAGAAAGATGTGCCTCCTTGAGGTGAGCTGCTTAGTATGGTCCTTTCGTGAAAAATGAGGTGGGAAGCCTTTGATAGTTGATGCCTTAGTTTCTCCTGACACTAGTGATAGGTTCAAAATTGAAACTTCTTCAAATTTGAAACTGCTTCCACCAAAATATACGCTCTACTCAGGTGAGTTATCCTAGCCCTCTTTTCTTAATGATTTGTGGAGACAAGACCTTGAACTAGAAAGAACTAGTTGATGCTGTTGCACAGTGCCTTCTTTCATCAAGACTCTGATACCATGTTAGTTTTTCTTAGATCTTATTATCTTAGTTAGGATTTTTATCTAAAAGAATAACAAGTGTAAAATATGCGTAAGATAGAACATATAGAAAAGACACAAATATTTTCATTGGGAAAACCATGAAGGAGAAAACCTACAAACTTCCTCAGAATAGTATAGTCACAATGAATAGGTCAAAATATGATCAAACCCAGTAATAAGAAGTCTCTAGCAACTATCTATCTCTCGTCCTTGTTTCTCTCTGTCTCATGTTAACTTGAGTGAGTGTGAGGTGTGTAGAAATGAGGGAGCATTCACCCCTATTTATACTAATCAAGTGATTGACATATTACATGAGTGGGGTTGACTTGGTACCCTAACAAGGTCGACTTCTCCTAGAGAGACTCCAAATACACATTACATGATGTGACTGTTAGTTTTTCAACATTTAAGCTAGCATTATGTTAATATCTTTTCACAGAGAGAATAACAAGCACAGCAATAACATAAGCACATCACAAGAGACAAGAGAGACAAAGAGTTTTCCTCAGGGAAACCATAAAGGACAAAACCCCGCAAATTCCTCTAAGATAGTATCACCACAAGATGTGAAACCCAAAACAGTAAGATGCACTCTCCACACAGCAATAGCCTTCTGTCTTCTGTCAAGCCAAAGTATTTCCCTTCTCCAAAGGTGTGCCACACTTGAGAGAGCAAGTGATGTAATTCCAAGTGACAAATAGAGAGACTCTCACTCTCTATTTATATTCATCCGTTCACTTGAATTACATTTTCACACGCAGGCTCGACCTAATAATTACTACTCGAGCCTACACCTTAATTAGTGTATAATAACTCAAGTGCCCCGAAACTGTGGGGACTTACCTAATGACTTGATATGACTTGATTACATTACTAATCCTCCCGATCAGAACATCGGGGCATGACCACATGACTCAAATACATAATAGAAACATCTCGGAATGAACATCGGGTTACAATACATAAGATACATAGAAGAATACATTCCGAAGTTACATATACATCAACACTCCCTCTTAACTAGGAAGGTATTCTTTCGACACAATTTTCAGCACTGGTCTTATTCTCTGCATCAACTGGATCATCTTCCTCTTCAATTCATCGTCATCTTCAAGTCATCTGGATCTGGATCATCTCTTGATCTGGATCGTCCTAGAACGTCATCACTGGATCTCGATCATCACTGGATCTGGATCATTACTTGATCTGGATCACCACTGCTGGATCTGGATAATCACTCGATCTGGATCTCTTGGAGTCATCATAACTGGATCTGGATCATAGCTCGATCTGGATCACCTCTGATCATCATCATGTGTGTACTATCTCATCATAGGAAGTTCTACAAAGCCAGCCCTTTTTCATGCTAGTTGTAGGCCTACCCTCATGTAGGTCTTCGCCCAGCACTTACATCTGACCTGCTCGTCAGAAAGGCACGCCCAGCACTCACATCTGATCATGTAGTAAACTACAATCCCATCAGAAAGGCCCAACACTCACATTCACCAGCATGATAGGAAACACCTACTATCATCTGTGAAATGGCTCAGCGCTTACATCTGACCTACTCGTCAGAAAGGGACAACCATCCAGGGGAACACATCCAACCACACTGATGGAAGACTCCCATCTAGACAGGAACACATCCTATCACAGTGATGAGAGATTTCAGCACTTACATTTGACCTGCTTGTCAGAAAGTCACAACCATCCATGGGAACACATCCAACCACACTGATGGAAGACTCCCATCCAGACAGGAACACATCCTATCATAGTGATGAGAGATTTCAGCACTTATATCTGAGCACGTGGGAACACATCCCTCAGTCGCTCCAGAAAGGCTCTGCACTTACATCCACCCAGGGGAACACATCCGACCACACTGATGGAAGGGCTTGCACTCACATCTGATCCTATGAGAACACATCCCAGCAGTCATATCAGAATGGCCCCCAGTCCTTGACTGAGCTACCTCGTAACTGACCAGGCACCTCCATTCTCCTAGAGAATGGCAGTTGCTCTTACATCCAACCTGCTCGTCGGAATGGCCAACACTCACATCTGACATGGAAGGAACTAAATCCTTTAGCCATGAATAGAATGGTTCAGCCCTTACATCTGATCAAGTGGGAACACATCCCTCTATCACATCAGAATGGCTACTCAGTCCTACACTGAGTGTTCCTGGTAACTGACCAGGTGCCTCCATTCCTAGAATGGAAATTGCCCTTACATCTGTCCTACTCGATAGAATGTCCATCACTCATATCTGACATGGAAGGAACCAATCCTCTCACCATGACAGAATGGCTCAGCCCTTACATCTGACCATCGAAGGAACCAATCCTCTCACCATGTCAGAATGGCTATGGATCTCATCACTTTCTTTGGGAGGAAGCCTCGATTTGGAGAACACCAAGTCTCTCTCTGAAGTACTCGAACTTCATCCTAGCCAATGGCTTCATCAATACATCAGCTATCTGTTCCTCCGTCGC
This sequence comes from Pseudotsuga menziesii, assembly GCA_001517045.1. Lineage (NCBI taxonomy): Eukaryota > Viridiplantae > Streptophyta > Pinopsida > Pinales > Pinaceae > Pseudotsuga > Pseudotsuga menziesii. The sequence goes on from LPNX010969235.1 coordinate 43,977, forward strand.
AACATACTAGAGCTTCACTGCTCCTCTCTGCACCATATCCCTGATATAGTGATACTTGATCTCGATATGCTTCGACTTGTCATGAAACACTGGATTCTCTGACAACTTCACGCAACTCTGGTTGTCACAATGTATACAAGTAGCATCTAACTGGAGATCAAATATATCAGACAGTAGCTTCCGCAGCCATACTGCCTCACAACTAGCTGAACAAGCTGCGACATACTCTGCTTCAGCTGTACTCAGTGCCACACAGGATTGCTTCTTGCTAAACCAAGAGATCACACCTGCTCCCATACTGAAGCAACACCCTGAAGTACTCTTCCTGTCGATGGCACTGCCTGCCCAATCTGAATCAACATAACCCTCTAGGTTAATCTTCTGATTCATAACCATCATACTTGAGCTGATAATCAACTGTACCCCTGCAAGCTTTGCAACCATCAGGTGAACATGTCTCAATGTGTTCACAGCAAAGCAAATATCTGGTCTTAGGTACATCAAGGACCCAATCATCTAACGATACATCATAGCATCAACCATCTCGGGTGAAGCATCACTCAATAGCTTCATCTTCGATGCCATAGGTGTGGTCATGCAGTCCATCATCCCAAATATCTTCAGGATCTCTACTGCATACTTCCCTTGTCCAAGGAAGATTCCATCCATACTCTGCCACACTTCCATTCCTAGAACAATAGTGCATCGACACATAACATGAACATCACTGGTCTTCTTCCTTCAACCTTGAAGCAAAGGTTGGAAACCACTTTACTCTCAGTAAAGACTAGAGTCATCAGTAATATGCCCATCCTGTTGTACCATGTCGAAACTCAAGATATTTTGTAGTCAATCCCTCTAAAATGGAGCATCATACTCCCTCTGTCTCCTGTACTCTATCCACTGAAACATTCTGTACCGGAGTGACAAGTAGATTCCTATGCTACTAACCTTCTATGTGATCATCTAGTGTATAGACTTGGATCTTCAACCTTATAGAAAAGGTTAAGATCTTCATCAATCTCATCATGTATGTGTTTCAACTCTTACTATCTACAAATGTCTCTTCGTAGTCTAGGCCTTCCTTTCATGAGAAGCCTCATGCTATGAATATTGCTTTGTATCCCACGATGTTTCCATCTACTGCATGATGGAACTATGAACTTCTCTTCAGGTCTCGATACTACGCCCTGACATCATTCTTCTTGAACTAGTATTCCCTTTCTTCTTGGAGGCTGGAAGGTTCTGCATCAATGATGTCACTGCACTCGTCATATTATTCTTTATTTTAAAATGTGGTCACTTGCTCTTCAGAACAAGTCTTCATTCTTATTTGCTTGTATGCGATTATGTATGCAGTCTTTCCTACAAGTCAAATGCATTTGTATGGTTAGAAACATTTCATAAGGAATATTTATACTGGCAAGTTCTTATGCATAAATATATTATCATGCAACTACTTTAGCCAATACAACATTCATCCATATCCTACTAAAACTTTCTAGATGCCTTCCATCTCTACCAGGACAACATTGAGATTGTGCACTAATCCAATATGTCAGCAAAGAGGTTTCATTCTAGATAAGTAGCAATGGAGAATTTGTATAGCACCATGAGCTACTTACCCATCACATGCATATTAGTAGTACACTGTCATTAATGCAAACATTCTATCATGCATAATAAATCAACTGAATATAAACAAATGCATAACAAAACAATATAATGAAATAACAATTGAATACTTATCTTTATTTGTTTTGAGGGTAGACTCCTTATTGAGCCTTCAGCTTCATCGTCTTCTTCATTCATAATAACATCCTTTCTTATCCAAAAGCTAAGGTGGATTAGAAGTTCTTCAAGAGTTGAGTTCTTCATATTCCTCATCGCTTGAGGGATCTTCTTTGGATGGTGAGAGCTTGATCTTCAATTGCTCCCATCTTCTCTGCTCTTCTTATGAGTCAAGCTTCTTCTTCTTCTCAAAGTTTGCTAAAAGTAATCACTTCCTTCTGGCACACATTCCTCACATGAATGAATCCTACAATCCTGGGGGGCCATCCAAGGTGGCCATCACTACTTCTACATTCTTCACTTCTTCTTTTACCGCTTCAAGTTGTTCTTGATTTGAGGGACTCTTATGACTGCATGGTCTCTGCATTCTGGATCTTCACATTCTTCAACTGGTTTATTTAGGTCATATTTTGATTTTTGTTCTTCCCTTCAAACAACTTTGCTTGCAATAGGTAGTGCTCTGTAATGCACATGTGCAAGCCTTCTATGCCAAAGCTCATTTGTCTCTTACTATGTCATGGATCAAGGCTTGTTCTGGATGGCCCTTCAATTTGTACAATCCTCCTTCTTGTTCTCCAATCACTACTGCATCATCGATAGTCTTTCCTTTTGGCCACATGATGACTTGACCATCTATGAATGCCACCCTCATTCCTTTTGCATCAATGCTGAAGTGGAGAGAAGGTTCTTGTTTGAGTCCTAGAACAAACAATACTTCTTTCATTATTAGAGACTTACCAGAGTCTATCTTGTATGAATATTCCCCGCTACCTTTTATTGGATGTTGGTAGTCATCTCCTAGTTACACCTTGTGAGGTGATTCATGTTCTGACAGTCTTACAAAGGATTCCTAGAATCCCATCATATGTTTGTAAGCCCCACTGTCTATAAGCTAATCATTACTTCCATGAGTAATGTTATCTCTGAGAGTTGATATCAGAAAATATTCATCCTTGCTTGAAGAATCTTCACTTTCATATCTAGTTCATCATCCTCTGCAGCATGAGCATGATGTCTTCTTTCGCCTTGACCAAGTTCTTCTTGTGAAAGGCTTCTAACTTCGTCTCCCTCTTAAATTGGAACCTCCATACTCATGTACATGTCCAATCCATTTTCTTCAGAGAGATCATATACTTCCAAGCTTGGAAGTTGTAAAACTCCGCAAGCGTGTCCCCAACCTGATGTGATATATCATATTGAAATGAGAACTTCAAATGGAAATAGCAAAGGATTAGATCTTACCGATTTGAGGTGTCCGTCCTTGTCCTGGAGTTCGCTGATCTAGGGTTTGTCGCAGAAACCCTAATTTTCAAAACTTGGAATATTTCAGATCTGATTCGATGAACAGATATATATCTTCAAATGGATCTGTCCAATGTACTCCTTTTCTGAAAACAGTGGAGGGAAGCTCCTAAAACAGGAAGCCCTAATTTTCTGATTTCTTTTGCAGAAATGCCTATTACTGTTTCTGTGATATCTCTGAAATTACTGATCTTTTGTGTCTGAAATTTCACACTGAGGTAACCTCGCATGTACCTGATCCAACCCCATAAGTTTCATTAAAATTTGTTTCACCATTTGGGATTTATGATCCTTTTCCCAAGGTTACCTGTTACAGGACTGTTCAGAATAGTGAAGTTGTACGGCATGCCATGTGTCACTGGTTCATCTTCTGATTCTAATATTTGTACCACCGAAATTAAAGTCCGTTTCCTTTCTGGAACATCTTCAGGAATTCCATTTGGACCTCTGTAGCTCAATATATTGCAGATATCCCCAGATGTTCTGTTTACGGATGAATTCTGGAAGAGGCTGGAACCTTAACTTGGATAGATCATATATCCTGGAGTACAGCGAATCAGAGTCTTATTTTTGGACACAGGCTTCATCATGATTTTATCTTCATCCTCTGCAATTTTCAGCTTCTGAGACTTTGTAAATCGTGGAATATAGCGACTGTACCAAAACTTAGCAGTTTTAGTATTTAGGGTTTTTCCTAGCTTAGGGTCAAACTAGGGTTTGACTTTCCCAGAGTTTCACCCAACCAAATTTCTTGATATAGGTCTCTAAACTTCAGTTTGGATGAGGAGAACAATCCTATGCTGGTCTCACTAAAAAATTCCTCTTCTGTAGAAATCCCTAATTTCCACATCGAAACTGAAAATGCTTGAAATTGAATTCCGCATCGACAGAAAGATGCACCCTTCAATGGAGAGTCATCCTAGCATAATTTTGCTGAAAATATATGGAGGAAGATCCACAAAATAGGAAGCCCTAGTTCATGTAGCTACACAATGTCTTCTTCTCAAGTTAGCTCTGATTCCATGTTAGTTTTTCAACATTTAAGCTAGCATTATGTTAAGATCTTTTCACTGAGAGAATAACAAGCACAGCAATACCATAAGCACACCACAAGAGACAAGAGACAGAAAGAGTTTTCCTCGGGGAAACCATAAAGGATAAAACCCCGCAACTTCCTTTAAGATAGTATCACCACAAGATGTGAAACCCAAAATAGTAAGATGCACTCTCCACACAGCAATAGCCTTCTGTCTTCTGTCAAGCCAAAGTATTTCCTTCTCCAAAGGTGCGCCACACTTGAGAGAGCAAGTGATGTAATTCCAAGTGACAAATAGAGAGACTCTCACTCTCTATTTATATTCATCCGTTCACTTGAATTACATTTTCACACATAGGCTCGACCTAATAATTACTACTCGAGCCTACACCTTAATTAGTGTATAATAACTCAAGTGCCCCGAAACTGTGGGGACTTACCTAATGACTTGATATGAATTGATTACATTATTAATCCTCCCGATCGGAACATCGGGGCATGACCACATGACTCAAATACATAATAGAAACATCCCGGAATGAACATCAGGTTACAATACATAAGATACATAAAAGAATACATTCCGAAGTTACATATACATCAACAGTGACACTAGGTCCGATTGCCCCGACTTACAATGGAGGTTGTACCTGAAGGTGTATACACAATAATGACATCCTGAAAGGAGGTAAACACATCTTCGATGGGGGTACAACAACATACAATGACAATATACACCAAAATATCTTTCGAAGTTACAAATACATCAACAAGATTACGAATTTATAAAGTACTTTATTACATCGCTCGAAACTACAACAAAGGCCTAAGGAGAAAGAGGATAGTAGTAACTTTTGAATCAAAATTGTCGATTTAAACACATTCAAAATAATACAACTCTATTTATAGCGAATAGATTATGACCATTCAACATAATCTGTGGCGATTCCACACAGAGAAATGATGGAGTAGAATAGGCCACAATGGTGGATGTTATGGTATCCCATTGTGTATAAGATGGAAATTTCACATGTAAACTATTATTACCCATTTTCTTATTTTCATAATCCACATCTAGGAGACTAGCTTTAGGTTTCACTACCACAATTAGTATTAGTACTAATCCTTAAGCCAAAACTAATTGTTGTAAAACTAAAATTGAACCCCAAAATGTCTTTTCCATATTGGAAGCATGAATAAATTGTTAACCTCAAAGCCATTGTTGAGGCCATTGCTCCTTTCACCAGACTTACATTGTGTCATATTTGAGCTAATCTCCCTTACCATAATTTTATTTGTGGTTATTGTTATTATCTTCTGGGGTTCTCAACTTTGAATCTATACTTTGCATTTTATCATATGTTCATTAATAAAATGAGTAAATTTCAAATAATTAGAATATTCATTTCTAAAAGAGGTTGTAAAAATGAAGATAACAAAATTTAACATAGTGTAATCTAACAAAAATAATAATATGCATATATATTTTTACACCAATAAGTAATTTTACGCCAATGGGAGCTTTTATTTGAGATTTGGGGTAGACAACAACCTATGATTTTCCATCTACGGATGAGGATGAGACACGTATACTATCAACATTGATTCTATGGAAGTCATTCAAAATTTTAAATAAACAATTATTAAAAAAAAATATAAAAAATAAGTGAAAGTTGATGAATGGATAACTAGTATAGATGCATGGATAACTCATAGTTGATGAATGGATAACCAACAATTCATGGAAATAAGTAGAAGAATATATATATATATATATATATATATATATATATATATATAT
>LPNX010969235.1:50677-129557 GCA_001517045.1 Pseudotsuga menziesii
TTTTCCTTTCTTCCCATATTTAAACACTATTTATTTTGTTTAAATAAATAGTGCACATTAGAGAGGTGTGCACCAATATGCCTTTTCATATGATCAACTTTAACATTTGCTTCAATTTTTTTGAACCTATAGGTAAAGTTTTAATTTTTGGAACCTATAGATAATGGTTAAACTTTAGTTATGTGGTTGGTGACCAACCAAGCACCTTAGTTTCTATATATTTTTTCATTTTCAAATAATTCAATGTATCACATAGATTATAAAAAACCACAATGTTCTATAACTTTGTTAATTGGAATAAAGTTCTTATCCTTTCATAAATTTCTTTGAAATAAATATATAAACATATACACTACAATTAAAACTACTCCAAAACATCTACATCTATTTGGAGTCTACATAGAAACATGGAAACTTTAAAACATGTATACCTCAATGAATCAACTCCTTACGTACAAAGAACAACATGGAAAAATGAACACACCAAAGTTTGGTTACATTCGCCCACATCACCTCTATAAACATATAGAGTTGGACGCATGATTTTTTTTAAGCTCGAAAATCCACTTATTTGTTTACATCCTTGCATCACCATAACAATATTTCAAAAGCCTCACCTTTATTAGAATTGTATAAAAATTTTATAAATCGAACGGATTGGGTCAATTTTGAAATATCAAAATGTTCTAAATGACATTTTTCTATGAAGTTAGCATACAACACAAACACAAAAACAGTTACTTTACTGAATTCAAGTCTTTACTCATTGTTACCTAAATAACTAGCACTTTTCCATGATCAAAGATAAATGGACCAAATGCAATATGTGGACCCAAACAAGATAGGTGGACCCAATGGACACAATGCTATGATTAATAATTGTTTAAGGTGGTATACCTAATGGCACCTCACCCCAGTGTAACCCCCTTCATCTTTAGGCATTTCTCCTTGGTCTTTCAAAGGATCCTCGATTAGTGTTTGAATAGACATGTAAGATACAAAAAGAAAGCACATCTACCCCTACAAGATCATATTCCCATCGTCAATAGGCTAGTGTGTTATTGAGTAAACAAAAAATGTACACAATAAATCCTTTGACTTGTAAGGCTAGGAGAAATGATGAATATATAATGATACTAAGTATATTTCTGCAATAGAAACCAACAATATAAAACACAAAATATTTTCCAAACCAACTGTTAGAATTACACAAAATTTAGCTCTTGACAAGTAGCTATAGGGGGTGAATCAATCTCCCCTAGAGAACCCCTCTTTTGGTGGATGAAAGATGTGTTTCAATGCTAATTTGTACTTCATACATGAAACTTTCTACAATCAAGATGAAATTGAAATATCAAGGGCCTCAAATCTCCCCAAGGTGACCCTGAGTAAGCTAGAATTTGAGACAATATTCCTGAAACCCCTAGGGTTTGACTTCTCCCTTGAAATGAATTTGCAATAAAACTTCAACCAGATCTGAAACAAACCCTCATGGATTATGCCACCTAACCCTAGTATGATGTCACCTCCTTTAAATAACTTTTAATGGCTAAAAATTTGTTTTTTTACAAGTTTTTTCAACTTTTTAGGATTTTCTAACATTTTATCAAGATATGAAATTTACTATTACAATTATCTACTTTAGAAAATCAAAATTAAATTGACTAGGGAGCAAAATAAATTTTTAGGGGTTTTCACAATATTTTTTTTAAATATTTTTTCCAATAGACATTACACAATTTGAATAAAAGAGACTCGAAGTGAAGATGAGGGAAGAAGACCCAATTCTCTTCCCTACCATGCCACTGAGGAATTGTTGTTAGCATTCTTCTTAAGAATCAACAATTCAACTTCAATGAATTATGGAAAACCAAGAAACCCTAGGTTTGTGTTAGTTTGACATTATTAGGGAAAAGAGAGGCGCCAAAGGGCTAACAAGAGAGACCCTCCAAGAGAAGATAATGTTATCATGCATAAAATGTTGGAATACATTAAACCCACTCATAACTTTGGATAAAATATTTAATCATTATTTGATTAAATTCCTACCCACTAGCTAATTAGTTGGCATCCACTTGCCCCTTAAAGTCGGCACATGCCTTCTATACCCCAAGAATGCTTTATTTCTGATTTTGGGTTGATCTTGATTACTTTATGGACATCCAGAATTGGTAACTATGCTTTACTGCAAATTCTACTTGATTCTGCTTTATCCAGCTTTTCATTAGAGGAAATTTGGGGTATAAAATGGGCCTTATAAGAAAACACACCAATAATAAATTTTGTGAGTTGGAATTCAGGAACCAATAGAATTTTAATAAAATGAGTCAACCATAATGGTTGAATTGACATATTTTTCATAAAAGAAAACCACTTTTTTTGTTCGTATTTTCAACATATCTCGCTGTGTTTTTACTCAAATTCTAAGTGGGAGAGCTCCTTTGATGTGGAATTTAATTCCACATCCAACGAGTACCCACATTGCATACTTTTGACGGACCCCGCTACCCCAAAAATAAGAATAACCTAAACAAATGTGATGATGATGTCATCATCACGTTTTTTTAGATATTTCTTATTTTTGGGCTAGAGGGGTCCATCAAAAGTATGCAATGTGGGTACTCATTGGATGCGGAATGTACCCACATTTCATACTTTTGACGAATCCCGCTACCCCAAAAATAAAAAATACCTAAAAAATTGTGATGATGATGTCATCATCACATTTTTTTACGTATTTCTTATTTTTGGGCTAGAGGGGTCCATCAAAAGTATGAAGTGTGGGTACTCGTTGGATGCAGAATCAAATTCCGCATCCAATGAGCTCTCCCTCTTGGAATTTGAGTAAAAACACAAGGAGATATGTCAAAAATACGAACAAAAAAGTAGTTTTTTCATTCTTCCTCCAAAATTAATAACTATTATTTATTATTTTCCTCAGAAGGCCCATTTTAGACCTCAAATTTCCTCTAATGATTTGGATAAGGTAAATCTAGATAACTAGGAAACTAGTATCTTTTCTTGCCAACCCATCCTCCATGATTTTCTCTCCATTTTCCAGGATTATCATGCTTATCCATCACTCTTGACAACTCACTCATGCTTTTTCTCATTTGTGAGGTCCTTGACTGATTTGAGATGTTCTTTAGCCACTTATGGGGGTTTATCATACTTGGTAGGTCTACCTTTCTGAGCATTATGAGTTGTATTTGTAGAAATAATAGATCATTGCTATGAGCAATGATGTTAAGAAGAAGCACATGAAATAGATCTTGCTACTAGGAATTCTCACAAGCATACACATGAAATATAGAGAGAAGAAAAGAGACCAAATCACATGAATGAAGAGGTGAAAATTGGTGTGTATCCTTCCATTGAATAATGATGAATAATAGTGTACATAAATAGTACATCCCTCATAGGAAAATCGAGTTGTATGGAGACATCTCATAAAGCTCAAAATGGCTAACTTACCAAAATATAATAAACCCCCATAGTGGCTAAATCACTTCCCAAATTTATCAAGGACCTCACGAGTTGGAAAAAGAATGAGGGAGTTTTCAAGAAGATGGAAAAATCATGCTAATCCTATAAAATGGAGAAAAAGTCATGAAGGATGGATTGGCAACAAAAGCACCTAGTTTCCTAGTTTGACTAGCTTTACCTTATCCACAGAAAAGCAGGAAAAAAGGAATCCATTGTAAAGTGATGTATACTAATTTTGGATGGTAAAAGGTGGTCAAGATCAACTCAAAATTAGAAATAAATCATTCCTAGGATATAGATGGCATGTATTGACTTTAAGGTGCAAGTGGATGCCAACTAATTAAACTAGTGGGTGAATAATTAATCAAATAATGATTAATTATTTTATCCTAAGTTATGAGTGGGTTTAATATATTCCAACACCCCCCTATAAGTTTGACTTTATGATGGTATGACAAAAAATATAGATACATATAGGGCTTAGCAAAAAGGATAAGGTCACCCTTTAACAATTATTATGTCCAGAAAAGTGAGAAAAAAGGCAAAACCACATGGGGAAAATCCTTCCTCAAGATAGGACAAGGCACAAAATTTGAAATATGTCTTCAACATATCTTCATATTCACTTTAATAAGTTGAATGAATGGATTTTGGATGAAGGAATTGCTAAATAAATCATGAACTCTATGATCATGCGCTAAAGTGTAGAACCTGCGAGAAGGAAGAGGAGAGACTCCTTGTATCTCATCAACCAATGAAGTAGGAGAATTATCTGAATGCTTCTTGCTACTATCAAACTCTGATATGAAAACATAATCTAAAATTGAAAATAGATACGTGCATACTCCTTTCCAAAGAGTACAAAAATTAACACAATTTATTTCACACCCAATTCCCTGAATAGCTGCAAAATTGTGATGTGAATCACATGTCAATATTCCAATCTGATGTAGCACCTATATAGATCTGATATGAGGCTGATAAAACTCTGATATATTAGAAATATTACCATATTTAATAGCAAGGACAAAGGATTCAGTGGCTCCATGAGGATATAGGGCTAAATTAGGAAAATTATGAGCAACTGGGGAAAACTGATAGATGTAAAATTATAAATGATGAATAGGCATAAGATCTGAACCATAAGTGTTTAGAACATATCCAAACATGTTTAATATCATTCCAAATATTACTAAGGACATGGATAACCAACCACTGAAATATACGAAAGACTTCAAACCATGTAAGATAAATATCATTGCATAAGGGACCAATGAGGAATCAACTAGTGAACTTGGGATTTGTATAGTATTAGGATTATTTAGAGGTATGGTAGGTGGTATGCATTGTGGTATGCAAATATGATTCTAAATCATAATACAAAGGATCATATATAAGCATATTAGTAGACTCATGGAAATACACTGGTAATGAATCCTCTATATGAAAGGAGGAAAGAATGAGATGTTCACAATCTTCAAGGAGGTTCTGAGTATTGATGCCAAGAACAAAGGAGGAAATGTTGAAGCACATGAGATCAAGTAAGGTGAGTGGTATGCCAAAAATAAGGTTTTATTTGGCTAAGCAAACATCCTGGAAATCATTGGGTTGCGCACCTTCAATGAGAGAGGTATACACAAAGTGTGAATGATCTAGCACATAGATCTCGGAATCTAAGATAGGAAATTTTGAGAAAAATGAATGGGTGATAATATCATTATCAATATCAAAAAAAGCTCCATATTTTACTTTTTTTTCATCATTAGTATCACAAGAAGAAAATTCACCTTCAAGAGACACAGAAAAAGGTGGCTCTTCAATATTTGGTTCTTCATTGAAGGAGGAAGCATTCGAATCAAGGAGGGCAGCAACAACATGAAGTGTATGAGAAAATTATTCGTCATGATCAAATTCATCAGAGAATGTAGAGGTCAAGAAATCTTGAGAGAGATAACAAGAGAAGATTATGGGTTCGCTCCATGCTTCATCTTCTATTTCCTGCAAACCAAAAGCTTTGTCCAAATTCTTCCAAAGCTCAAATGGATACTCAACAAAATCTATGAGATGATATATATTTGGAGACATTCCCAAACACATAATTCCATAAGATCTATCACAATTATTTATCCAATCAATCTTATCTTCATAAGACTCAGGGTCACTCAACGCACCAATGGAGACATCAAAGAGACATTGCCTCTTCAAGTATGTGCTCATCTTTGGCTTCTAATCAACATAGTTTAATGGAGATAGTAGAGGAACTTTTGAATCTATATAGAAGTTGTTGATATGCTCTAGGATATACTCTCTGCAACTTGCAAAACAAACTAGGAGAAAATATTGTAAGCTAGACAAGCTCTTCTTCAAAGAGGGACAGGAGACTGGATGCGCTCCTCAACTCTGTAGAACTTGATCACCTTGCTGCTATGATACAATGTAGGAAATGGAAAGGTTGTGGTCCTTGTATCTATAATACCATTTAGAAATAATATATCAATGCTATGAGGAATGATGATAAGAAGAAGCATAGAAAACAGATCTTGCTACTAAGAATTCTCACAAGAATACACAGGAAAAATAGAGAGAAGAAAAGAGACTGAATCACATGAATGAAAATATGAATATTGGTGTGTATCCTTCCATTGAATAATGATGAATAATAGTGTACATAAATAGTACATCCCTCATAGGAAAATCGAGTTGTATGGAGACAACTCATAAAGCTCAAAATTAATGACTTACCAAAATATAGCAAACCCCCATAGGTGGCTAAAGCACTTCCAAAATCTATCAAGGACCTCATGAGCTGGAAAAATAATGTGTGAGTTGTCAAGGAGATGGAAAAACATGCTAATCCTAGAAAATGGAGGAAAATTCATGAAGGATGGGTTGGCAACAAAAGCACCAAGTTTCCTAGTTTGACTATCTTTACCTTATCCATAGAAAAGCAGAAAAAGCAGAATAAAGAAGAATCTGCTGTGAAGTGTTGCATACTAATTCTGGATGGTAAAAGGTGGTCAAGATTAGCCCAAAATTAGAAATAAATTATTCGTAGGATATAGATGGCATGTATTGACTTTAAGGTGCAAGTGGATGCCAACTAATTAAGCTAGTGGGTGAATAATTAATCAAATAATGATTAATTATTTTATCCTAAGTTATGAGCGGGTTTAATATATTCCAAGAGTCTCCATGCAATTCAATTTTACCTATGAGGGATGTACTATTTATGTACACTATTATTCATCATTAATTAATGTAAGGATGCACACCAATATTCATCTCTTCATTCATGTGTTTCAGTCTCTTTTCTTCACTGTATTTTTTCGGTGTATGCTTCTGAGAATTATATTAGTAGCAAGATCTATTTCATGTGCTTCTTCTTAGAATATTTTCTCATAGAATTGGAGATATTATTTCTACATGGTATCAGAGTGCAATTTTTCTCAAGTTCTACAGAGTTAAGGAGAACATCTAGCCTCCTATCCCTATTTGAAGAAGAGCTTGTATAGCTTACAATATTTTCTCCTAGATTGGTTTTATAGGTTGTAGAGAGTATCTCCTAGAGCATATCAACAAATTCAATATGGGTTCAAAAGTTACTTTACGATCTCCTTTAAACTATCCTGTTGGAATCCGAATATGAGTGCATACTTGAAGAGGCAATGCTTCTTTGAAGTTTCCATTGGTGTCACATACCCCAAATTTCAAAAACATTTTATGTTTAAGAAGACATTATACTTTAATTTTATTGTAAAGTTTGTAATTATTGACCAAGTGGGGTCAAGGATGATTGTATTTAATTATGCTGAATATTTTATTAATTAATAAATAAAAGATGAGACAACAACTTAAGGAGACTGTTAAATGAGTGTCTACTGGCCACTTAGTGGAATAGACTGGGGTGAGAGCAGATTGACACTTCGCAGCATCCTCAAACCACTTCTAGCTGTTGCAGGAGGCAAATTCCTGATTTTTGTGGTCATTTTCTCCAAGAAAGTGGAACAAGAGCAAGTGTCTCATTAAGTGAAAAACTGACCCAAAAGACCTAGGCATGCTAAGAAACTACCCATTGAATTCAACAGGGGATGTGGAATGTTTACTTGTGAAGTTTATGAAGTGAAATTTGTGCACAAGATATTCAATGCAGGGGGAAGGAAGAAGTGTTTGAGTGTGAAAACGCTGATTTACTGAACTAATGTAGCTGTTTTATTGAGTTCTTACTGTATAAGACAAAAGTATTACTGTTGAATACCCTGTGGAGTTGCAGGGGTTTCATAACCCATTCTCTCACCCAGTGCTTCAACCAGGTGGACTAGTGGACATGATCGGGGGTCCTAAGACTAGAAGCTAAGCTATATTCAGGAATTGGTTGGGTGGAATGGGCTCCTTAGGCTATTGTCTTCTCTAAAAGTTCTCAGGTGCTAAATGTTATTTAATTTACTTTATGCAAGAAAAAATAAATGGAATGAATGAGATTAAGAGTTGATTTATTTAAATTATTGGATAAATTGTACCTAAAATTAGAGTGTTTAATCTCTTATGATTTAAAGGTCAATAATTTCTTGTTAAATGTATATGTAAATGAATGATTTAGCGATTAGAATAATTTTGGAGGATAAATAATCCTTGCTATATTTTTCCACATATCCAAAGATATAGTACTCTAGTACAACAGGAAACTTAAAGTAAATGTTTATTACCAAAGCTAGATAATTTGAATTTACTCAAATTAAAATAGTTCTAGTGTTACTATTGTTGAGTTAGGGTATTACCCACCTATTATATTCTATAAATCGTTTATATAATAAAATATACAAAATTATTACAAAAGTAATATTTAGTAAATCTAGGTTACATAAACATAAACAGGATGCTATACAAAGTTTTAATTAATCAGTAAATGATCTTTAAAAGACAAATGTCATCCTGGTAAAACTAAAAATTCTATCTTACTTTGTCTCGTATCATAATTTAACCGATATATATCTAGACTTTTAAGCCTCTTCTTTTCTTGAAAAGGAAGCACTAGTTAGTAGTATTTACCTAGTTTTGAAAGCAAAAGTAAATATTTTCCTAATTGCTTAACTATTAGCAATTATAAACCCTAAACTAATAATATAAATTTAAAAACAATTGTTTATACAAGAAAACAAAGTCAAAAGGAAGAATTGTTTGTCAAATTAATAATTTAAAACAAAACCCTAAATTATCCTTAACAAGCTTAGTTTATAAATAAATTTCCAAAACCACTTTACTCTCTACCCATTTGGCTTGAAACCTTTTTCTCTCAGATTTCTTTGACAACAGTGTTGTCATCTTAACATTAAAAATATTGTTTTAACTACACTAAAAACTGTTTACAAATAACATTTACAGAGTTTATAAAACACACAGTCATAATAAGAATCTCAGACTAAATCATTTGCAAAAACTTAATAAATTATTTTAATAACAAATCTACTTATCATATAACAACTACAAGTGAAATTATCATATAACAACTGCAAGCGAAACCGAGGACTATTCTCTATAAGAGAGTTTCGTTTTTAAACAAGTTCTTTTCCATGCATTTTACCCTCGTAAAAACCAAAACAAAATAATCCTTATATTATTATTTCATCTTCCAGTTTTGGAACTGTAAGTAAAAATTAAAAAACAACACCATCTCTTTACCCTCTTTCAAAAATATTGGTTGAGGGGTTTATCAATTTAAAAATCCTATGAATTTTAAAAATAGAAACCTAACTTAAACCATTGCAAACCTAACGTAGTATATCTACGGCCATACGACCTTTAAAAACAATAAAATAACCAAATGTAGTCACGACCTTTAATTTCCCCATCTTCATTAGTATCACTTCTCACTCAATCTCGCCATGGCAACTTGCAGAAGGAAACCTCAGGGTAAACCGAGGCTTATCTGGTTAGTTTGTGAAGTATTTTGTTAGCAGTTGAACTCAATAGAGACCCTTTTCCTTTCACTCCCTTCTTGTAGTGTCACGGCATTTTCCATTTGCAGTAATGAAACACAATTTCGTTATGTTTATTTTTAAACCCTTTTACTGTAAAAAGTAAATGGAGATTACAAAAAGAGATTAAGGAGATTACCTGTAATTTTTGGCTCATAGCCATAGTATAGATTTGTTAAAAATACCAATCAAACTAAACTTAAAACCTGGCAAATGAAACCCTTGATTCATACCACCAATGAAGATAAACATTTCATCCTGAGACTCTGGCGAAAAGAAGGGAGGTAAGAACTGAAACCGCCTTTGAAAGGCCAAGTAACCACAGATAACGAAAACCAAAATGACAACCTATGAAAACTATTTTCTGAGTAGCTACACTACGAAGGTCACTTTTTTAGCTCAACTATTCGAAGGTTTATACCACTTATAAAATCTCCACACTTGCAATGGAGTCCCAAGAGATCAAGAGCCTGCCAACTCTACCCACAAACCAATGAAAAAGGATTGGAGACAAGCGAATTTTTAGGATTTTGGTCTGATATATAGATAGGGTTTCCACTTTAAAACCTTCCCAATGAGCTATTCATGCATGGAATCCACTTCCTCAACATTTGTTTGGGTTGCTCTATAGTTCCGAATGGTTTGATTTAAACCTGCAATTTTTAAATTTTTGTTAATACGTTTCATATTGAAAACTTGGTATTAGAAACTTAGCCCTTAATGGATTATATATTGGTATGTTTTTAAAATGATATATATATGGAATTATAGTTATAAAAATATGCATCGATAGGATCCATGTATATATGGGAAACCTATAGTTATAGTTTAGGGTTAAGCAATTTTTCTTTTATGTATTTTGCTTTGTTTTTATTTAAATAAACATGCCATATTATAAAACTATGCAATAATTTTATCAACAAGCCTAGATTTAGATGTTTAGATGTATATACCATTGATTGTTAAGCATGGAAAGTTTAGTTTTCAGAACCATAGCAATCATACTATTTTGATAGTAATAAATTTATGAAAGGAATAGGTTTTGCAGTACCTTCACTAATCAAAATCTTTAAATTAAATGAGTACCCTAGCATTTATTATTATTGTTGTCGAAATATAAAATCTCGAGCCTGTAACTGGAAATAAATAGGTTACCTGTAAAAATAATCATCATTTCACTGTAGTAGCTTCATTGAGCTAAGTAAGCCTCGGGCATAATGAGAAGTTCCTTCAGTAAACAAGAAACAAACTTTAGCACCTTGCACTCACTAGTAATTAAACAATTGCTCTCAATACTTTACTTCTTCATATTCTTTTACTTTATAGATCAAACTTTCATGTCATTACTTTTGAATGTTGTTAGTAAAGAATGCATTATATAAATTAATAAATGATTTTGTTATAGTATTTAGACTTAGATCTTTTAAGATGATAAGTGGTAGCAATTAAGTTGATCTCTTAAAAGATGTTTTTAAACATTAATTGTCGCAAAGAAAAATTTAAAAATTTTACAAAATTTTGGGATTTTTACAATTGGTGCATTGAGTAAACCCGAGTCTTATGAAGAGAATATCGACAGAATGAATAATTGTGATAGAGTTTATGGAATTATGTGTTTGATAATGTCTCCAAATATACATCATCTCATAGATTATGCTAAATATCCATTTGAGCTTTGGAAGCATTTGGACAAATCTTTTGGTGTACAGGAAGTAGAAGATGAAGCATGGAACGAACCCAACATCTCCTCATGTTCTCTCTCTGAATATGTCTCGGCCTCTACATTCTCTGATGAATTTATTTATGATGAAGAAGTTTCTCATATAGTTCATGTTGTTGCTACCCTCTTTGATTCGAATGCTTCCTCCTTCAATCAAGAAGCAAATATTGAAGAGCCATCTTTTTTTGTGTCTCTTGAAGGAGAATCTTCTTCTTGTGATACTAATGATGAAAAAGAAGTAACATATGAAGTTACTATTGATATTGATTATGATCCATTCACCCATTCATTTTTCTCTATACACCCTATCTTAGATTATGATATCTATGTGTTAGATTTTGCACACTTTGTGCATACCTCTGTCATTGATAGTGCGCAACCTAGTGACTTCCAGGATGTTTTCTTAGCCATATCAAATCCTATTAGTGTATTAGAATTAACAGAAAAAAGTCAAAAATCAGCCCAAAAAACAGCGAGCTTGAAATGGCACGCTTTTCGAGAAAAAGTCAAAAAATTAAAAAGAATTAAAATTTTTGAAAATTTTTGGAAAATTTCTGATTTTTTAATGAATTTCCAGAATTTAGAATTAATGAAAAATATAGAAAACCAGCAAGCCCAAAAAAAGGAAAATTTGCACGTTTTTCGAGAAAACTCGTGCACGTTTTCCAAGGCAAAAATAACGCTGGATTTAAAAAGGAAATGAAACTAGATCTTTAAAAATGGACTTTTAGAAAGATGGATCTAGCTTTGAAAAAGTAGATCTAAGGCTAGAAAGCCTAGATCTATCTTAGTAGAAGCCAAGCAAGCTTAAAATAAAGATTTGAATGACTCGATAACTTCTACAAAAGTGGAAAAGAGGTAAGATAGAACATTGAAAATAGAGATCCACTTGTAGCAATCAAAGTAACCAGTAGAATTGTTTAATCTTTGTTGATGGAAGGAAGGAGAAACCCTGACTGTTGTCTTTCTTTCTTGGATTGAGAAGCGCTTAGGAGAACCTGCAAAATCAAGGAATTAGATGAAAATAACCACCGGTTCATGAAGAAGAGCCTGATCTTTAAGCTTGTCCTTCACCTTTGATGATCTCTGCAAAACCCTTGAAAACAAAATTAAATCCGAACAAAATACTCATAAACTAGATTGTTAGCCCTTCAAGAGTATATATTGAATAATGATTTAATAATTGAAAAAGAGAAGGGTAAGAGAGATATCACCAAAAGACGGTGTGAATCCACAATTCCAATAGCTCATACATAGACCTCCAAAGTCACAACTTTATTCCAATCTTTAAACAAATATTACAATAATTTTGGCAGAGTGTTCATACCCAAAATCTCCATCCAATAGAGCTGAAAGAGCCTCTATTTAACAAATGAAAGAGTGCTAAAACCCTAAAACCAAAAAACCAACCCTAACCAGCTTAGCCACCTAACAGTGAGCCCATACCTAAACTTGAGAACCGGGAGTGAGGGGAGGCCTCCACCCAGGCAAGGCGCCCCCACTCCTAACCTGTGCACTGAAAACAAGCCAAGGATGGGCCCACATGTGTGATGTAGGTAAGCTCAACCTTAGGTCTGGCTGGAGCCTCCATTAGGTTTGGGAAGCCCACTAATAGTGCAAGCTTTAGTCTTCACCTCGATCAAATCACCGGACCAATGAGTGCTCTCCATCTCATCTTTAGTTGGAGATGACATGTCTGATAACTGATAATAAATTAATTGCTCTCTTAATGATGACTGAAGCTGAGTTATGATAACTCCAATCATCATAAGTGTTCCATGAGATGTCATTTAGCCTTTTACTTTACTAAATTTGGATTAATTTGGAGAGTTTTAGTTTTCTCCAAAATAATCATTTTTTTTAATAAAAATCATTTTTTTACTAAAAATCATTTTTTACTCAAAACTGACTTTTTTGAGTAAAAAGGCATTATGTGTCCGATTGCTGATCTGAAAGTTGGTTCTGACTGGATGGCTGATCAAGAATGATTTTTGGCTTAAGGTTAGAGCCTTCAATCACTGAATTCTGTGTCCGGCTCATGAACGGGTTTTTTCGATTTAATTTATGGAAAAATTAACCCAAAAAGCTTAGGAAAAGTAATAAAAATTAAAAAATAATTTTTCACTGTTCGAAAAAAGATTTTTTTGAAATTTTTTTATGTGTCCAGATGACTTAGGACATGACCATGATCTATCTAAATAATGTCTAGTAGGCTTATAACACTCAGTTGGGCTCTAATAACCCCCCAAGGCCTAGAATTCAACATCGGGCATTCCAGTTTTGGAGGAAGCGGGAGAAAACCTCATCAATTATACTCGGCTGAAGGCAAAGCATAATTGTCAGAGGCAAAAAACTCCCTGGAATACCCTATTTGCAATTCTACGTCTTAGGAGACCGAACCACTCAAAAATATCCTACTAGCACATTTTATTACAAACCCCGTGGGGCCATGGTCAAAATTATTCAAATCAAAAAGTGACTAGCCAATATTGGCTAGACAAGCAGACGGATCAACTGATACACTGGAGTTAGACTTTGAACAAGTCTGTCAATTGGCGGCTCCTCAGGTAACCCAACTATGGTATAGAAAAGTTGGTAACATCTGGCTCCAACTGTGGGATAGGTACTTGCTTGATCTATTGATCAAAAAGAGTGCCTGAGAATCCAGGAATCTCTGGTACCTGCATGTAAAGAGAAGTGTCTCAGTTCCATGTATATGATTAAAATATGCCATGATGAAATACCAAAAAATATTTTTTGCTTTTTTCGAAATAAAGTATATGAAAATAAACTTCTTCTTTTTCAGCATATATAGAATGGAATATGATACAAATGCTAGTATACAAAAGAAAGAGCTTTAATGCAGCATTCTACGAAGTTATGATACATAACATATGACACAAAAGTAAAGTACATAGAAATAAAACAAGGATAGGTTTAGAAAAGCCCTGTGATGACCCCTTGGTCATCTTGGAGGTTGTTTCGATAGAAAGGCTTCAAGTGTTGGCCATTCATGGGTAGGTTTAAAATTTCTCCATCCATAGTGTTAAGGAAAAAATAATTGGTGCCAGCGATGTCGCGGATGATAAATGGGCCTTTCCAAAGGCTATCAAATTTCCCATGCTTTCTAGGCTTCTCCCTTCTCTTATCCCATAAGAGAACAATATCTCTGATTTGGAAAGCTCTTGGCCTAGCTGGCTTATCAAAAGTTCCCTTCATACTTTCTTGATGTCTGAGTGAATGATCAAGGGTAGCTCTTCAGGATTCATCCAATTCTACAATCTGGTTTATTCTCTGCTCCATTTCTGCCTGTTCTGTGCCAAACTCACTTAGCATCTTGAAGATCGGAATTTGCATACTGACCGGAAGGGTGGCTGTGAGTCCATACACCAGCTCAAAAGGTGATTTACCAGTTGAGTTTTTCTTAGTGATTCTATCCGCCCACACAGCATACTTAATTTTACTATCCCATGATCTCTTATTATCCCCCACAGTCTTCTTGAGGATTGACATTAAATTTTTATTGGTGGACTCAGCAAGTCCATTTCCCTGTGGGTAATAATCAGATGAGTGGGATAGGATAATGCCATACTTAAAACATAAGTCATTCATTTTTTCGGAACTGAAGGCCTTCGCATTATCGGTTGTTATTTTTAAGGGAGTCCCAAATCTGGTAATGATTCTTTCCTCGATGAAGTCTATAACAGCCTTCTCAGTGGCAGTCTTAGTAGGTATAGCCTCTACCCATTTGGTGAAATAATCGGTTGCTGTGAGAATCCAACAAAAACCATTGCTGGAGTTATCCTTGAATTTTCCAATAAAATCAAGCCCCCACTGCTGAAAAGGGGCAAGGACAACAACCGGAGTAAGGGGAAGAGCTGCCAATTTCTGCTTCCCAGTGAACAGCTGGCACTCTTGGTAATACTTGATATGCTTGTGAGTATCTGCAAAAATGGTTGGCCAATAGTAACCAGCTCTCAAGATTTTGTGGGCAGTTGTATTTGCTGCATAGTGGCGTCCACAAAATCCTGAGTGAAACTATGCTAAAATCTTCTTAGAATCTTGCTCGTTGATGCACCTAAGTATAATACCATTTGGGTTCCTCCAACCCAGACCCTCTTGGGTAAGGCAATACCTAGCGGTCTTAAGTCTCAAAGCCCTAAGCTTGTGTCCTTTGAGGTGATCAGGGCAAGTGAGATGGAGAAGAAAGAAAATGATGTTTGAATACCAATGGTTGTCAAGATTTTGAAGGGCAGGAGTCATGGTAGGCTGAGGGATGTCATTTTCTGTAATCATCTCAATGGCTTCTTCGTTCTTCTGAGTAAGCATTCTTGCCAGGCCTTGTCCCTTGATCAACTTAGTGGGCTTTATTTCCAGGTCATACTCCTGGATCTTGGACACCCATGTTCCCCTTATTCCTAAACAATCCTTTTGAGAAAGGATATCCTTAACCGCAGTGTGTGGAACATATCCGATAACCTTGGAATACCCGATATAAGTCCTGAAATGTTTTAATGATTTGACCAAGGCATAGGCTTGCTTTTCCATGATGGTATATTTTAGCTCGGAATTTTGCAAGGCTCTACTCATGAATGCTATGGGTTGTTCAAACCCTTCAATGTTCTTTTGGAGCAACACACCCGCAATAGTGTCTTCGGAAGCAAATGAGAAGATCATGAAATCCTTAGTGTAGTCAGGGCTGACTAAGACTGGAGACTTGGAAATGGCATCTTTAATAGTGTCAAAAGCATTCCTTCCTTCATCAGTCCATATGAATTTGACATCTTTCTTTAGGAGGGTCTGCATAGGCTTCATGAGTTCTTCCAGGTTGGGAATGAATCTCCTGATGAAGTTAATGTGACCATTAAATGATTGGAGACCTTTAACATTTCTAGGAAGGGGAATCTTTTGTATAGATTCTATCCTTTCAGGATCAACTTTGACCCCGTCTTTGTTGATAATGTGACCTAAAAGCTTTCCTTCTTCAATACCTAAGACCGACTTAGCTGGGTTTAAAGAAATGCCATACTTTCTACACCGTTTGAAAATCTGCCTGAGATGACCAACATGGCTGGATCTCTCCTTCGAAAAAATAGTGAGATCATCTTGGTAGATCTCAATGACTTTTCCAATCAAATCCTTGAAGGCATAATCCATGGCCCTTTGGAAAGTAGCTCCTGCATTTAAAAGGCCAAAGGGCATTCTCAAATATTCAAAAGTGCCCCAAGGAGTTGTGAAGGTGGTCTTATGTCTATCTTCCTCTTGAATGACTACCTGGTTGTAGCCTGAAAAACCATCCAGCATTGACATCATGCTCGATCCAGTGACCCGTTGGAGGAGGGTCTCCATGTTGGGGAGGGGGTAATTGTCCTTCTGACATGCTATGTTTACATTCCTGAAATCTATACATATCCTTATGCTACCGTTCTTCTTCCTAACAACTACTAAGTTAGAGCATCATGTTGAATGTCTAGTGGGAGCTATTATTCCTGCGGCTAGCATTTTCTCTAACTCTTTCTTGATGATTGGTGCTAACTTAGGGTTAATTTGCCTAAGTTTTTGTCTGAAAGGCTTGCCTTTTTGACATTCTAGCTTTAAGGGAATAGTATGTTCAAATACATCTTCCCTATAGGATTTGAGCTTGTCATAAGTAAAGGCAAATACATCCCTATACTCTTTGACCAGATTGATAAGGCTATTCCTTTCTTTTTCAGAAGTATTTTTTCCAATTTTTATGATTTTTAGTTCTGTTTCAGTCCCAATGTTGATTTCAATGTAATCATCCGACTTCATTTGCTCGACATTGTTCTTTCTTCTATCCTGTCTATCAAAGATGTTTTCTAAGGCAACAAAGCCACGTGTTACAGGATTGAAACGGTTACCCTCATCCTTATATTCTTTACCTTCCTCACGTTCACTGGCTTTATAATTAGAAAATTCATCAAGATGATTAATAAATTTCAATATTTGTGCATCATCTTGGAAAACCTGCCAATGTTCAAGATTATCAGGGATAGAAGGTCTGAAGTTAATCTCTAAAGGACAATCCCCCTTTAACATCTCATTTGATGGCTGAAGAGTTGATGCTGAAACTACAAGCTTGTCAGAGGCACTATTCTGATCTCTAGGGACTGCTTCTAAGTTAAGGGCATCAAAGAATTCCATTGTATCCCAGATTGCATTTCTATATTTATTAAGTCTTTGACACTTACATGCAAAATGACCCTTAACTTGTTGGACAATCAAATCAGAGTCCCCTTTAATATCAAGCAACTTAATCCCCATGTCCTTGGCAATCTCAATGCCCAGTAGAAGTGCCTCATATTCTGCTACATTGTTTGTTGCTCCGAACTCCAATCTAAAAGCAAAGTTGAAAACCTTACCCTCTGGTGAGACAATGACAACACCAGCCCCCTTTCCCGTTTTAGAGTAAACACCATCAAAATTCATTCTCCACAACTCACTAAGCTTCTCAGTATTTATTTCTTCTTGGATGGGTTCCAAGAAGGTGGAGTTGATTTGATAGGAACCATTTTCATCAGTGTGGTAAGCATACTCATTCAATGGTCTTTGAGGGTTTTCAACATGGTGTCTTTTTTCCTTTTCAGAATACAACTTAACAAGTGAAAATTCTGACTCTAGAACGGTAGCATAGGTCCAATCCATCTGGATTGATACTTTCAAAGTGGCACCCCATTTCCTAGAAAGCAACATACCCCATTTGTCTGGAACATCAATAACCAAGATGTCCATTGTGATATGGATATCTGGATACTTGGCCAATCTAACTAACTGGTTCTCAATCATCCCTTCGACCTTGACCGGTCTAGAGTCCATGGCACACACGTTTTGGTAAGGTCTCGTGGTCCTTAGGTCAAGCTGTTGCATGACTTTTTTGGTCATGATGCTGGAACTAGATCCTGAGTCTAACATACAATTATGTAGAAGAAGATCACCCATCATCAATGATACGTAGAAAGGGGGATGATCTTCTTTTCTTGGGTCCCTAGTATGTAGAACTATAGGAGGATCAGCAAAGACATTATTCGAAGTCCGCTCCACGGTATCAGAAAAAGTGACTTTCTTAGGGGTAATAGGTTTTAAAGGACTTGAAGAACTTTCTTCAGCTTGAGGATCAATATTACTCTGAGGCTCTAAGATTTTCAAAAGTTTCTCTCTTTGGCCAGGGATTTTGCATAATTCAAGGACCGGAACAGGTACTTTTGTATTCGCTAACCAATTACCTAAGTCAAAACTTAAATCAATAATTTCTTTTGTTTCAACTTCTTTGGGAGGATTAGGAGCTGTTACCTTGGGAATATTCTGTGTAGAAGAACCCTTTCTTTGATAAGTTATCCCTTTGAATTTCTGGGTATTGTTGATCTACTCAGCTGAAGGCATCTCTTCGTAGTACTGAGTCAGGTTGTCAACTTTATTTTCATAACAATTGGCCTTTGGCCAATTTCCTATGGGGATGTTGGGGATGTCATCTATGTTATTGATAAATTCAGTCTCGCTTGTCGACGTACTCGGACCGCAACCTTCAAGGTGACCATGCTCCTGAACATAACATGCATAGTGGCAGCTAGATTCCTCATGGAAATCTCTGCATGCTTTGCAAAATGGTTTATACTGCTCAACCATGTTAGCGGCCTCTAGCTAATGGGGAGGCCTCTGATCATGGTTGGGAGGCTTTCTTTGCCAAGTTGGCTTAGCAGGAAAAGTTCTGGGAGTGGACTGAGTTTGAGTTCTTTCCATTGTGATCACCCTATTTTGAATTTCTTTTAACTGTGCTAAATGTTTCTGCTCTGCCTCCTCCATATTTTTCTTCATCTCCATCATTTGTTTTTCATAGGCATCCTTCATAGCTGATAAAGGATCCTTGTCTTTTGGTTCACTAATTTTCAATGAAGTTGAAGACCTTGAATAACCGTGGAGGTTAGATTCACCAGATGACTGCATGTTCAAATCAATCTTGATTGCCATCTCCTGAGCCTGGAGCAAGTTAGCAGGCTCCTTATCTCTGATCTGGTACTGCATTTTGCCACTAAGTGCCTCAATGTAATAGACCAATATGGTTGGTTTAGTTGGGGAATACTCAGTAGGGATGGCATTTGACAATTCCGCGAACCTAGTATTGAACTCGTCCATTGTTTCTATGTCTTTCTTCTTTATGTTGGTCAAGGACGCAAGTTGATGCCGAGGTTCTTTCTTTTCACCGAACTTGTTGGTGAAAGAAGTTTTGAAAGCTGCTAGACTATTAAAGGAATTGTCTGGTAAATTGCTATACCAGTCGCCCGCCTTTCCATCCAGAGATAGAGCAAATAACTTCATATACACATCATCATGTTGGCTGACCGGATCATTTATATAAGCATTGTTACACCTAGAAAAGTTCCTAAGGTGCATGGCAGAGGTAATGGCATTAGTGCCTGTATACATCGGGAGCTTCTCAACAGCTTTGTCTGGAAGACGGTGGGGTTGACCTGCTATCTGAGAAAAGTCAAGCTGAGTAAAATACTCGCCCATTATGTCAGAAACAGTGGTATTAGTGTTTTCAGGAAATAAAATGTTGATGTCTGAAATAGACTCAGATCCAAGTTCTGCAAGGATCGTGTGAGAAGATAGTTTGTTCAATCTCCTCCTTAAGACCTTTTCGGGGTCAGGGATGAAATCGACCAAACCTACAGAGTTTCTTCTAGTAGAATACCTTGAGCTGTTAAGTGACAGTGGAGTCGCCAGGTGGACTTAAGTCTAAATTCAGAGAGTGATTGGACTAAAATCTACCAAATAGGATAAAAAGGTAAAAAACTAAAAGAAACAAAGGTCGTCCAGGAACAAAAAGATTTGTCCTCGGCAGCGGAACCAAAAGATGTTGTCCTCCGATTGCACACCAACAACAGAAATCTTCCGAAAGCTGTCTCCTCACTTGAGAAAGTGGGAGAGGTGTGACATTGGGGGCAAGCATAGAGCTAGGTACTGTCACCTACTCCTAGCTCCTCCGTTTAGGCTAACTCCTAACGAAGCCAAGGGGGGTAGTCCCTACAAAAGAGTTTCTATGGCTCTTAAGTTGTTAAAGTGTTTTGATTAGTTGCGGATGCAGATGGGTGTTGTTTAGGAGTTATTATGATTTGAAGTGTTTGTTTATTATGAATATGAAATGAAATCAAAAGCAATCCATGTTGCTAACAAGAGATCACACATATAAGCAAAGATTCCACACTTATAACTTAAGCATTCAAATATAATCAATTGAAATGGACCATAGACAGTTGATCAAGATAGAAAATTAATCAAATATAACAAAGGACCAGTGCCTTATGGAGTCAAAATAAGCGCGTGAAATAAAGCCTAGGAATTTAAGCTAGTGAGTATTAGGTTTTGCAAGTGCTATTGGTAGATTTTAAGAGTTTTTTGCTTGTGATCTTTGCTTATGGTGGCTGGATGTCCTAATCGGTAATACCTTCAGTGGCTCCGTTTGAAGACATGACGGACCTATCTGGGGTCAAAGGTAAGTGTTCAATAACTTAACTACCAGTGCCCAGATTAGGTATCCCGGTGCCCACACTTGGAATTTGCCCACATGCCTCGGTATTTATTGAACAACGCCGGTGCGTTGGTTATGGGGAAAAGTTTTAGTTAAGTTCCTCTTGTGGGGTTTAGAGATCCAATGCCGTTTCTGGGTATTCTGATCGAATATCGGTCAGAGCATACTCCGGCAAAGGGGGAAGGGGGTTAATTAATTAAAGGGATGTGAGTTGCGAATTTTATTAAGTTAATTAATTAAAACTCTCCGACAGAGAGCGCTCTTGACCTCATCTTATGACAGTGGTTCAAGATACTTAGCTAATCTATATGCTTGATGCAAGGATATGCAGTGGGAATGCTCTCCAATAGAGAGTGCTCTTGACTTGGATTACGGCAAGTTCAAGAGACTTTCAAGATTAATTGATTAACTTATTAAACAATGAAAAGAAGACTCTCCGATAGAGAGCACTCTTGATCTACAAAGTGAGATTCAAGAGATTTCTACTTTAAAAAGTTGAATTACTTATGAAAGATACCAAAAATTAAAAGATGAAGTAATCAACCTAGTTAATGAAACAAAATGGGCTAATCTAACAATTAGTATCTACTTTGCAATAAAAATGAAACTACTCTAAGTACCCGAAATAAATCTAAGCTAAGAACAAAAAACACTCTTCCCCAAATGGGGAAGAAACATCAAGTATGGGAGGCCCTATCCCACTTAGCCTTGTTTTATTAATGAATTACAAATGCCTTTGGAACTTAATCCTTGTCAGGACTTTGAGAGGTAACTTAAGTAAAAATCAAAAACTCTTATGAGTTTGTACAAAGGAGAATGACTTCTTTTTTGGCTTTGGATCCAGCTCAGCTTGCTCTTTCTTGTTTGGTTTCGCTTTTGGTTCACCTGTGGGTAAGAGATCTAAACAAGGACTAGTGAGAGTGTTAGGAAATCAAATTTAACCTATTATTCGAGAAAATTAAGTGGATGAGAAGACAAGTGCCTTATGAGATAAAACAGAAGATCAAAACAATGCAATGAGACCCAAAATCAAAACTTGGAAAGGATCAGGCAAGCTCACCGTTTTTAATGTAAAATGCACGATTTTTGGCGAAACGGCTTGGGATTTTTTGCAAATTTAAAATTAAAGATTTTTTAACATTTTAGGATAATTTATAGAATCTGGAAAATAGCAGAAAATTGCAGAAAATCAGTAAAAAAAACAGCAAGTACAGAATGGCACACTTTTCGAGAAAAAGTCAAAAAATTAAAAAAAATAAAAATTTTGAGAAATTTTGAAAATTTTCTGATTTTTTAATGCATTTCCAGAATTGAGAATTAACAGAAAAAAGTCAAAAATCAGCCCAAAAGACAGCGAGCTTGAAATGGCATGCTTTTCGAGAAAAAGTCAAAAAATTAAAAAAAATTAAAATTTTTGAAAATTTTTGGAAAGTTTCTGATTTTTTAATGAATTTCCAGAATTTAGAATTAATGAAAAATATAGAAAACCAGCAAGCCCAAAAAATGGAAAATTTGCATGTTTTTCGAGAAAACTCGTGCACGTTTTCCAAGGCAAAAATAACGCTGGATTTAAAAAGGAAATGAAACTAGATCTTTAAAAATGGACTTTTAGAAAGATGNAGTATTACAATAATTTTGGCAGAGTGTTCATACCCAAAATCTCCATCCAATAGAGCTGAAAGAGCCTCTATTTAAGAAATGAGAGTGCTAAAACCCTAAAACAAAAAAACCAACCCTAACCAGCTTAGCCACCTAACAAAGAGCCCAGACCTAAACTGGAGAACCGGGAGTGAGGGGAGGCCTCCACCCAGGCAAGGCGCCCCCACTCCAAACTTGTGCACTGAAAACAAGCCAAGGATGAGCCCACATGTTTGATGTAGGTAAGCTCAACCTTAGGTCTGGCTGGAGCCTCCATTAGGTTTGGGAAGCCCACTGATGGTGCAAGCTTTAGTCTTCACCTCGATCAAATCACCAGACCAATGAGTGCTCTCCATCTCATCTTTAGCTGGAGATGACATGTCTGATAACTGATAATAAATTAATTGCTGTCTTAATGATGACTGAAGCTGAGTTATGATAACTCCAATCATCATAAGTGTTCCATGAGATGTCATTTAGCCTTTTACTTTACTAAATTTGGATTAATTTGGAGAGTTTTAGTTTTCTCCAAAATAATCATTTTTTTTAATAAAAATCATTTTTTAATAAAAATCATTTTTTTACTAAAAATCATTTTTTACTCAAAACTGACTTTTTTGAGTAAAAAGACATTATGTGTCCGATTGCTGATCTGAAATTTGGTTCTGACTGGATGGCTGATCAAGAATGATTTTTGGCTTAAGGTTAGAGCCTTCAACCACTGAATTCTGAGTCCAGCTCACGAACGGGTTTTTTCCATTTAATTTATGGAAAAATTAACCCAAAAAACTTAGGAAAAATAATAAAAATTAAAAAATAATTTTTCACTGTTCGAAAAAAGATTTTTTCGAAATTTTTTTATGTGTCCAAATGACTTAGGACATGACCATGATCTATCTAAATAATGTCTAGTAGGCTTATAACACTCAGTTGGGCTCTAATAACCCCCCAAGGCCCAGAATTCAACATCGGGCATTCCAGCTTTGGAGGAAGCGGGAGAAAACCTCGTCAATTATACTCGGCTGAAGGCAAAGCATAATTGTCAGGGGCAAAAAACTCCCTGGAATACCCTATTTGAAATTCTACGTCTTAGGAGACCGAACCACTCAAAAATATCCTACTAGCACATTTTATTACAAACCCCGTGGGGCCATGGTCAAAATTATTCAAATCAAAAAGTGACTAGCCAATATTGGCTAGACAAGCAGACGGATCAACTGATACACTGGAGTCAGAATTTGAACAAGTCTGTCAATTGGCGGCTCCTCAGGTAACCCAACTATGGTACAGAAAAGTTGGTAACACATTCTACCTTTCCACATCCTTAGTAGCCTATTAATCCAAGGGGTATTGGCTTGGATTTTTCTGAATGTGAATGATGGTTTGACTGAGTTTGATGTGAATCCTAAGTCCAAGGGACCCCTATGTTATTGGCTTGATGTCTTAGCAGCCCATGGATTCCAAGTGCACATTGGTTGGCTAGACAATTTGTGTAACCCAATTGTTAGTTGGTTGATTGTGCTCTAATGTGTGCTGGATGTGTATAAGCCTTTTGTTCCCTAGTTCCTTGTGGAAATCATGCCCATATCAAGGGTGGCAGTGTGTTGAGATATTAATGAACACATTGGCCTATGGTTGGGTGGAACATTGCAATGACATAGCTAGTTGTGGGATAGTTTAATCATCAAGATAAGTATCTCTGTTACTTTGTGTATTCAATGTATTTTCTTATGAATGACCATACTAGTTATGTAGAATTCTTATGAATATGATGAACTTCTATGTTCATGATGAATGCTTGTTGATGATCAAGTAGAGGTCTACCTCTGTATGAATGTCCATGCAATTGCTTGTTCATGCCTTATATTTTTTATGCATTTTACTTATTCTTTTACCTTGTGTTTGTCTAAGTTCATGGAGGAAAGAATCTTGTTACAGAGGTCAAAATGCACCTGAATTATGTTTTTATGCCCCTTGGAATCTGCCTATGGAAGGCGGAAGGAAGAAAGTGGAAAGGCCATGAAAAATTCCTTCGCACACTTGAGTTTTCAATTTTCGAGTTCCAAAGTGCGGAAGGTGGAAGGAAGCAAGAATAAGGAGGAAGGCGGAAAGGACTTCGAAATTTCCTTCGCACACTTGAGTTTTTATTTTTGAGTTTTGAAGTGTGGAAGGAAGAAAGGTCATCAACAGTTACTTCGTACACTTGAGTTTTTGATTTCTGAGTTTCGAAGTGTGGAAGGAAGAAGGCGGGAGGAGGAAAGGCCGTCGAAAGTTCCTTCGCACACTTGAGTTTCTAATTTTCAAGTTCTGAAGTGCAGATGGAAGAAGGAAGAAAGACTGTCGAAAGTTCCTTTACACACTTGAGTTTTCAATTTTCGAGTTTTGAAGTGCAGAAGGAGAAATGTGGAAAGGCCTTCGAAATTTCCTTCGCACGTTACATTTCTGATTTTCGGCTTCTGAGGTCGGAAGGGCAGAAAGCAGAGTTCTAAACACTGACTATGGAAAGACAGGTCTAATGCGGAAATGTTCATTTTGTTCACACTAGGGATCTGTCAAGGGAAGAACGGCTATTATAGTATTTTACAAGGGTTCTTAACCCTGCGAATGATTTTGGAAGAGTGAGTTAATGTCCATGCCCAGTGTTTGAAAAGAGAAAAAGTGTTCTTGAAACAAAAATTTTAATTTATCTACATTATTGGGTATGGGGATGTTACATTGTGGTATTCGAGCTTATGGTTGCAGCACTAGCGCCTAAATGGGCCAAGTTGAACAATTAAAATGGAAAAGAACACCTGGGTTGTGGTTTAACAGAGCTTTTGGTTGCAACATTGCTATAAATGTGCCAAGGAAATTAGTTGTAGAAAGAAAACTACAATAAGGAATATTTTTATTCAGTAGAATTGCTAAACTTAGCCAACCCGAGGAAATGCATCTTGACCATAGATATGGATTCTACTACGATCTTGACAATTCATGCTTGCAATAAACAGTGGGTAAGTAATTCTTTTATTTATGAGATTGTCTAACAAATGATGTTGTTAACACATTTTGCAGATTCATAGTGCAGATTGAAAAGTTGGTCTTGGTATGACCAAGAAGTGTTAAATTTTCTTAAGATATGATTAGATTATCTAGGATCTTTATCTGAAAGAATAACAAGTACAACAAAATGCATAAGATGTGAAATATGCACAAGACACAAAGATTTTCATTGGGGAAATCATAAAGGAGAAAACCCTGCAAACTTATTTAGAAGAGTAAGATGATCAAAAGCAGTAATAAGAAATCTTCAATAGCTATCTTTCTCTCCTCCTCTAACTGTCTCTTTCTCTCATGTGCCTTAGAGAGTGTGTGAAGTGTGTATAAATGAGAGAGAGCACCTCCCTATTTATACCCTTTCAAGTCACTGAACAAATATAATACTCGAGCCTACATGTCATCTCACATGGGGCCCACTTCTCCTAGAGAGACCACAATTACATATTACATGATCTTACAATGGGGATTATTTCCCCGAATTACAATGGAGGTTGTACCTCAAGGTATAAACACAATTTAGACATCCCATAAAGTGGTAACACACATCCCCAATGGGGGTACGAAAACATACAATGATAATATACATCAGAATATATTCTAAAGCTACAAATACATCAACACTCTCTCTTAACTATTAAGGTATTCTTTCTCTACACAGTCATCGACACATCTGGTTGGGTATTCAATGCATCACCATCATCACAGAGTCATAGAGTCTTCATTATAGTTTCTTCCATCATCTTCTTATAATTTGATCGTCGTCCCATACTATCTATCATTAGAAGTTTCTACAGTGCCAATCCTTTTTCATGTTGGATGTAGCCCTAGTCCTCTGCTAGGTCTTCATCTACAGTTCCAACCCTTTTTCATGCTCAATGTAGGCCTAACCCTCTTCCATTTCTTTAGCATCTCTACAAGAAATCCATCAAGTAGGTGCATCCCAGGACTTATTATATGACTCTTGCAAAACCTGCAGGATATCCCAGGACTGATTATATGATGCTGCAAAACCTGAATGAGCATCCTAGGACTGATTATATGCCTTGAAATACCTGTGTACCCTACTAATACCTCATCATCTTTAGATAATCTCATCGTCACATGGAGCACAACCCAAATACACATAACACAACACTCACATTCACTGGCATGGTAGGAAAAACCTACTACCATCCAGGAAAGGCTTCCAACACTTACATCCATTGGCATGGTAGGACACACCTACTATCATCCGGAAAAGGTTGCAACACTTACATCCACTGGCATGGTAGGAAACACCTACTACCATCCGGGAAAGGCTCCCAGCACTTACATCCATCAGAATGGTAGGACACACCTAATACCATCCGGGAAAGGATCCATGTGTATCCATTTCTTTTGGAGTCATCTCTTCCCCTTGGAAGGAACCTTGATCTAAAGAACACCAAGATTCTCTTTGAAGTATTCAAACTTCACACTAGCAATTTCTAGCATAGAATCACATCAGGACTGATTATGTCTAAGGATAACCTGTGAGATTTGCCAGGACTGATAGCATCCGAGGACAACCTACAGGATTGATTACGTCTGAGCAACCTACGAGATTCACTAGGATTTTATGCTCAGACAACCTATCTCACTGGCTATGCTAGAACTCATCACTCCCTGTTTCGAGCAATCTCGATCTGGATCACATGATGGAGCTTCATTGCTCCTGTCTGCATCATACAAAAATTCAAGTCAGATTAATTAAATCAAATAGTAGATTTCAAAAGAAACATACTACCTCACAAATAGTAGAGCAAGTGGAAACATATTTTTCCTTGGCTGTACTCAGCGCCATGCAAAACTGCATCTTGCCAAACCAGTAGCTCATACTAGATATGAAAACAAAGAAGCAACCCAAGGTGCTCTTATTCTTAGTGGTGCTACTAATCTGAATCAACATAGCCATGCATGTTAGTATTTTGATTCGTATCATATTTGAGCCCATACTGAACTATACCCTTCAAGTACCTCATTGCATGGTTTGCAACTAGGTGAGCATGTATCGGATCCGTTAGGAACTGGCGTACGTCATTCACAGCAAAGCATGTGTTTGGTCTTGTATTCTTTAGTCACATTAATGAGCAAGTCACATGATGATACATTGTGGTGTCAACCGCCTCTGATGAAGAATCACTCAATAGATTCAGGTTCGATGCCATAAGTGTCACCATGGACTTGTAGGCCATAATCCCGAACCTCTTCAGAATCTCCACTGCATACATTGCTTATACAAGGGATGTTCCATCCACACTCTGCCACACCTCTATGCCTAGAAAGTAGTGCATCATACCCAAGTCATTCATCTCAAACTTGGCATCAAGTCTACTTCTTGCATCTTTAATGTGTCCTCTTTTCTTGTCAAGAGCAAGTCATTGACATATAACAGGAGCATCACTGGTATTTTGCCTTCAACCTTGAAGTAAAGGTTGGAATCTGATTTACTCTCAGTAAAGCCTAGATCCATTAGTAAGCTATCCATGTTGTTGTATGATGTTGAATCTCAAGATATTTTGTAGTCACTCCCTCTAAAGTAGAGCATCATTCTCCCTCTTCCTTTCATACTCTATGTATTGAAACATTCTGTAATGGAGTGACATGTAGATTCCTATGCTATTAATATTCTATGTATCCATATAGGGTTACTAGATACCAAGATCCTCTATCTTAAAATTTGAAAATTTCTTCTCATACCCATCTGTAAGCTTTTCATCCTTTATAGACTTTCATCTTCAATCTTGTAGCAAAGGTTAAGATATTCATCACTCTAGGTGATATTCAAGCTCCTTATGTAACTGTATGTTCTATCCCATGGGTGCCTTCTGAGCCTATACAAGGCCTTCTTTAATTTTCACACATGAGTCTTCCTTGTCATGTGTCTCACCTCCCAGTAGTTTCTCTATGTATACTTGACTCGTCACTGGTGCAAATGTCTCTTCGTAGTCTATTCATTATTTCTGTGAGAAGCCTCGTGCTAAGAATATTTCCCTATAT
The DNA here is from genome assembly GCA_001517045.1 of Pseudotsuga menziesii. Lineage (NCBI taxonomy): Eukaryota > Viridiplantae > Streptophyta > Pinopsida > Pinales > Pinaceae > Pseudotsuga > Pseudotsuga menziesii. Next base: position 79,098 of record LPNX010969235.1, read on the forward strand.
CCCCGATCATTTACATCTACTTCATTCTAGATATGGAAGATATTATGGACTTCCATTCAGGTCTTGGAACCACATCCTAGACATCATTCTTCTTAATCAACTGGTACTCTTTGATCATAGTCTCCTTCCATTTCTTCTTGGCTACTTCTTCATAGCTGGAAGGCTCTGCATCAATGATATCGCTCAATAGTGTCACATAACTAGAGTTTGTCTGAGTCTTCTTTCTTTGGAAGTATCATCATACTATTATTCATCTTGGATTATTATTCGTGCCCAATGTGGTATTCATCGCTCTAGGTCGATCTACCATTTTATTTATATTCTTCTTAATCTCTTTCTTTCGCTATGGTGTCTTTGACCTAAGAAGCTTCAGGTTCCTCTTCTGAGCTATCGTTACTTGTTCTTTGGAGTGATCTACAAGTCAAGCTCATTCACATGATTAGAAACATATCATAATTTCCAAAACATATTAATAGTGACAAATATATGTCACATAGCCATGCAACTATTTTATCCAATGCTACAACATTCATCCATATCATGTATAGATACAATAACTTCTACATGCATTCTACCCTAATGTTATTGAGAGTGTATACTAATCCTAATATGCCAGCAAATAGGTTTCAATATAGATAAGTAGTAATGGAATGTTGTACAACATCATTGACTTCTTACCCATCATGTGCAATTCAATAGTATAAATGAAAATACTCAAACATGCATAACACATCAACTGAATATAAACAAATGCATAACCAAAAAATACCATGAAATGACACTTGAAAACTTATCTTTATTTGTTTTGTGGGTAGACTTCTTCTTGAGCCTTCAACTTCATTCTTCTTCATTCATAACAATATCATTTCTTATCCAAATGCTAATATGGATAAGAGGTTCTTCAAGAATCGAGTCCTTCATATTCCTCATTGCTTGAGGGATCTTCTTTGAATCATGAGAGCTTGATATTCAGTTGCTCACATTTTATCTTATCTTATTATGAGTTGAGCTTCTTCTTGTGTGCACTCTTCCAAAGTCTGTTGAAGGTAATCACTTCCTTCTGGCACACATTCCTCGAATGAATGGTTCCCATGATCTTGGGAGGCCATTCAAGGTGGTTATAACAATATATTATTCTTCTTTGATTGTGCATCAAACACTTCCTTTTGGTGTCTTCAAGGATGAAACATGAGGGATGAGATGATATTTAATAGAATCTGCAATGATTCTCTTGGCTCTAGCCTTAGAATCATCTCCCTCAAGCTCTTATAACTTCCTTACTAAAATACTGATCGAAGTCAATTTCTTCAAGGATCATGTAGGTCCTATAATTCCATTCTTGGAACTTGTTAGCTTTACAAAGCTTGTCATTAATCTCGGGTGATTAGTCATTTTGAAATGGGAACCTCAAATGTAAAGAGAAAAAATTTAGATCTTACTGATTTGAGGTGTTCATCTTGGTTCCAGAGCTGGCTCATCTAGGGTTTGTCAGAGAAACCCTAATTTTAAAAACTTGGAATTTCAAACTTTTGATCAAATAGAAAGATGGGAATTTTCAAGGCGATATGTCTGGTGTACTCCTTTTCTGAAAATAGTGGAGGGAAGCTCCCGAAACAAGAAGCCCTAGTTTTCCAATTTCTTCTACAGAAATGACTCATATTGATTCTACTGTATCTCTAAATTTTTGGATCCTTAAAGTATGGAAATTCTCACTCTGATATCCTGACAAGTATTATTTCTAACCCCATAGGTTATATTAGAAATGGATTCTCCAAGTGGGACTTATGTTTATTTTCCCAAGGTGACTATTTTGGGGACTATTCAGTATAGAAAAATTGTACAGGATTCCATGTGTCACTATTTCACATTCTGGGTCTAAAAAATGTACCACAAAAACTAAATTCCATCCCCTACCTGCAACATCTTGAGAAATTTTGTTTGGACCTTCCTATCCCGAGATATAGAAAATCTCCCTAGGTCACCTGTTTATGATTGCATTCTAGAGGAGGATGGAACCCTTATTTGAAGGAACCATACCTCCTTAATTATAGTGAAACTGAGGCTGAAACTGTTACACAGTATATAGAAGGAATTTCTCTTTGGACTATAAAAGTTTTGGTTTCTAATCCTTCTCCAATATCTCTTTATAGTGAAAGTTCTAGAGTGACTAAATTCAATCTTCTACGATTTTCAGGCATGAAACCCTAATTTCCATTAGCTGCCATTGTAGTTGTATTTCAGATGCGTAGTGAAACTTATCTAATTCAAACACTGATACCACCAACAGATGCACCATAGTGAGTAAAGTTATCCTATCCCTCCTTGCTTGATGATCTGTGGAGAGAACACCTTCAACTAAGAAGCCCTAGTTCCCGCAAATGCACATTGCCTTTTTTTAGAGAGGCTTTGATACCGTGTGAGATTTTATTAAGATATTATTATATTACATAGGATATTTATCTGAAATAATAACAAGTATAATAAAATGCATAAGATTTAAAATATGCACAAGAAACAAAGATTTTCATCGAGGAAACCATAAAGGAGGAAACCTCGCAAACTTCTTCAGAATAGTAAGATGATCAAAAGCAGTAATAAAAAATGTTCAGCAGCTATCTCTCTCTCCTCCTTTGAATGTATCTCTCTCTCATGTGCCTTAGAGAGTGTGTGAGGTGTGTATAAATGAGGGAGAGAGCCTCCCTATTTATACCCTTTCAAGTCATTGACCAAATATAATACTCGATCCTACATGCCATCTCACATGGGGCTCACTTCTTCTAGAGAGACCACAATTACATATTACATGATGTTACACTAGGGACTATTTCCCCAACATAAAATAGAGGTTGTACCTCAAGGTCTAGACACAATTTAGAGATCCTGTAAAGGGGTAAAACACATCCCAAATGGGGGTACAACAACATACAATGATAATATACATCAGAATATCTTCTAAAGTTACAAATACATCAATAATAAGGTCAAAGAAGATCAACGCCAAAAATATTAACAACATGGAAGCTGCACAGGATCCCTGTGGACACGAGGAAGATGCTATGGGGGAAATGGAAAGACATCCAGAAGAGAACGTAAATCCACTCCAATGCTAGAGATGTGGAGGACCCCATTTGTGCAGGAGTTGTACACATGGGGAAGGGTATGTAAGGACATCTTACAATATGCAAGAAAATGAAACTGAATCTAATGGGAAGAGGGAACAAGATATTTCTCCAGATGTTGTAGCTACTATAAGAAGCCTGATAAACCAACTGTGAATGATGGATTGGATGAGTTCCTTATAAACCCATCTATGTATTGGATGGACAGTTTGATAAACCCACTATGAATGATGGCTTGACCCAGTGCCTGATAAATCCATCTATCGATTGACTGATCCCTGTTTTTGAAGTTAGCTTGACTATGGACAATATTATAAACCCAACTATATGTTGTCTTGGATAAGTAATCCTGATAAACCCAAAATTGTTTGGCTTGTAATCCTACAGCCTGATAAACCCACTGTGAATGATGGCTTGGTTGAGTGCTTGATAAACCCATCTGTGGTTTGGATGGACAGTCTAATAAACCCACTATGAATGATGGATTTTCTGAGTGTCTAATAAACCCATATGTGGCTTGAATGATCCCTATTTTTGAACTTAGTTTGACAGTGGACAGTCTGATAAACCCAACTGTATGTTGCGTTGGCTGAGTAAGCCTAATAAACGCAACATTGTTCGGCTTGTAATCCTGCAGCCTGATAAACCCATTGTGAATGATGGTTTGGTTGACTTCCTGATAAACCCATCCGTGGATTTAATGGACAGTCTAATAAACCCAAATAAAGGTTGTATTGACTATGTGTGTTATATGGTTTGGTTGAGTATTGATTATAGGAAGCTGAATAATGTCACTGTGAAGAACAAACTAGTTACTAGCAGGTAAGAATCAAGGATGAAAATGTTCATAAGACATCCTTTAAAGCAAGGAATAATGTTTTCAAGAGGTACTTGGAAAAGTGTGTTCTTGTTTTCCTTGATGATATTATTACTTATACAAAGAATGAGGGAGAACTTATAGAATATTCAATGTTGATTTTGAAATTTCTCAGTAAGCATAAGCTGCATGCAAAGTTGAGAAACAATGACTTCTATGAAGATAGAATTCATTATTTGGGTCACATTATCTCAGATAAAGGAATATCTGTAGACCCTGAAAAGATTGAGGCCATGATGAGTTGGCCTACTCCAAGAAAGATGACAGATGTAATATATTTTGTGAGACTTGTAGGGTATTGTAGGAAGTTCACTAAAGGATATTCTGCAGGTAAAGTTGAGTCCATGTATAGGCTGAGGAAGCCTACATGTCAACTTGTAGTTCCATGAGGAAATGGGCCTTGTGTAATAAACATACATATGAGGACTTGCTGAATATTGCAGGTAGAATGACCTGAACAGAGTAGTCTGGTTGTACCCACTGAAACCAAGTCAAGAATCTTTTGTGTGTTATGAAAAGGATCTCATGACTGAAATCTAACTTCTAAACATAATAGATTTTAAATTTCAGATTTTAAATTTTGTTGTTGATTGCTAAATTAAATATTACTGACTGTTTGGATGATCTAAAAAGGATGTCAGAATGACATGTTGTATGCGTATTTCCAGGTTTTGGGAAGCATATGTAAGTAGGGGATGAGTTCTCCCACTTGCAAAATCCAAACAATATGAGGATGGCCTCATGGTTGCAAAAATATGATTTCTGTGGGACGCAGAAGTGTGAATTAATATTTTGATTTGACTATCAATATTATTGATCATTTGATAATTGGAAATTTATCCATGCATGAAATAGATTTGAAAATATATGATTGAAATTTTTATGATGACATCTCATGGGAACTGCATGCTAGTATGTAATGCAGGTGAGATGATGGTGGTCCACCCTTGGAGTTGCTTGAAGTACATAACTTCTTGAGAGGATGTATTTGGGAAAGATATCTCCTCTAGAAGGATGTATATGGGTACATTGCTTCACCCCTCGACCAACTAGGCACCAGTATGCATCACTGGGGACGCATAGGGTGTAATACATCTGAATATGCTTCTTTCCGCAAACATTCACACTATAATGGGACTGTCACGAGAGTGGGGGATCCATGAAGAGAATAACCCCTAGGTATTATGGTGTCCAGAAAGGAAGCTCCTAAGCATTGGTAAGAACTTGGAGGAGGTGTTGAGCCCTTAAGTAGAGCATCCATTAAGAACCCAGAGAAGTGTTAGGATATGGAGCAAGGATACCCATATTGATTGAAAGATTCTATACATATAAGTATTTGGTTCACTTAAGCAACTTTCGTTTTTTTTGGTTTCCTGTAATTACACACGAGCATATGATGCAGCCATGATTTTGAAAATATTTTTGTAGATTGCATCCTAAAGGAATGAATCTGATGTATGAATTAATTTGTTGTGGTGCCTGGAAAGGAAGCACTTGAGCTTGGTGAGCACCTAGAGGAAGTGATAGGCTCTAGAGTAGAGCTTCTATATCCTGGTTGAGGGATGTTTTCATAGGTGACCTGAGGCTTGTAGAAACTTGGATAACTTTTAATGCACACCCTAGAAGAGAAAAATAAGGGGGGAGGTACGCTCAAGGTAATGGATAACAGAGAAGAGATACCATCCTTGTGTGGGGTGGGGCAGGTTTTGTGGGTTCCCTAGTTGTATAAATCCAAATTAGATACCCATGGAACCAAAAGAAGATACTTATGTAGATAAGTATTTGAATTACTTGTTGATTTTGTGTCAATATACATGTACACATGATTCATCCATGATTTTTGAAAAATCTTGTGAGTATGATATGATAATCAACTCATTGCTTAGGGATTGAGCATAGGTATTTCGAGTTGCAATGACATGGGAGATGTTCCACGCCATGGAGAAGGATTCTCCAAGACTGAAAAGGGATTGGTGGTATGACCTGGTGCATGCAATCAAGGACCTGGAAGAGTTCCATACTATACCATTAGACAAGTGAAGGTGTAGAGGAAGCACCACATACTTGAAGAGGCTACATGGGAGATGTAGGATGCCATGCGATTAGCATGTCCTTTTTTGTTTAATTTTGTAGAGCACTAAGGGTGGTTCCACTGTAGCATTTTTTTGTAAAAATTGTAAAGCACTGAGGGCAATGCTATTGTAAGGGGGAGGGGATTGTAATACCCCAGTTTTGACCCCTTGGTATTTAATTGTAAACAATGCTTATATTGTATTGAAATCATGGCATGCAGCTCAAGGCCATGGCCCTACCATTAATTAATGCTTTATGGATAGGTGATCAAGGTTGATACCTATGGTGATAGTGCCAAGTCAAGAACAATAGATATTTTGATATATCATGTAAATGTACGAATATATATAATACCACAACTAGCTATGGGATTGCAAATGTGAAAGAGATGAGGGCATGATTCCACAAGGGATAGGGGGGGAGTTAGTCAAACTCTTGAGCTAATAGGGTATGACCAGATGTTAATGGAGAAACCCATGCACCCTTAGCTACCTTTTGTCCTTTTTCCTCAATCCTTAATCTCTTCCAAAAGTTGATTGAGGCAGTTAATGCCTTGGGAAAAGCATGGCATGGTAGTATGATTGCTTGATGGAGCGAGCCTGCAAGTCTGTGGGTCTGCATCCTTGGAGGCCCTGTCCTTGATTTTGCAGCAAGTAAACCTGCATGGGAATGAATTCCCATTCCCTCATCCCTGATTTGCGTTGCATTTTGGGTTCATTTGCGTTGTTGGGGGAAGCTTGCTAGAGGAGTCAGGTTTTTTGTTCCTACACATTGTGCGTCTAGCTTGGTACCTGAGAACCATTTTTTTTATGGGTTTTTCATGCAACACCGCAAGAAAAACCTTGTCTTAGATATGTGTTATCTTTCCTAAACCGTTTACCCTGATCCAATAGTCACGTTTGTTCACTATCTGGAGCTGCGAAATTGGTTAGCTTCCAGTATTTTTCCTTGCCGAGTTAAGGGTAGTGGAGATCACTCAATTTTATAAAAGAATGCTCCTCCAAGTTTCCCCAGTGCTATGAAGCAGCCTTCCATCATTCTAAGCATTTTTTTTTAACTCCCCCGTGTCACAAAATGTGTTTTCATAGAGGTATTCTCTGTGTTACAGAGTGCTGGTTGTTTTACAGGGTTAAAACCTATGTTGTTGTGTTTCCTTGTGGTTATGTTATGGTTTGCACCGTGGTGTTGGGTCTGAAATGTGTGTAAGATTAGGAGTGTAAGAGAAGATGAATGGGCTTGTTAACCTAGTGCATAGAGGAACCTCATGAAAACATATATCTTATGGAGGTGTCTCTAGCTCTTGAATGAGCCACTAGTTTAGTCATTCTATCTTTCCACTGCCTTAGCAGCCTGTTAACCCGAGGTATATTGGCTTGGCTGGTTCTGAATGTGAAGGTTGGTTGGAATAAATTTGATGTGAATGTTTTCATGGCTGAGTAAGTCTAAGGGACCCCTATGTTATTCACTTGATGTCTTAGCAACCTGTGGAATCCAATTGTAAATTGGTCAGCTGGACAATCTGCAAAACCCAACTGTTAGTTGGTTGACTTTGTTCCGACATGTGTTGGATGTATATAAGCCTATTGTTCCCTATTTCCTTGTGGAAATCATTTCCAACTCGGGGGTGGCAGTGTATTGAGAGATTAATAAACACACTAGCCTATGTTTTGGTGGAACGTTGCAATGGCATAGTTAGTTGTGTGACAGTTTAATCATCAAGATAAGTATCTTTGTTACCCCATGGATGCAATGTATTTTCTTATGAACGACCATAATGGTTATGTAGAATGCTTATGAATATGATGAAATTCTATGTTCATGATAAATGCTTGTTGATGATCACGTAGAGTTCTACTTGTGTATGAATGTCCCAACAATTGCTTGTTTATGCCTTATATGTTTTATGCATTTTACTTCTGCTTTTACTGTGTTTTTTGTCTAAGTTCATGGATGTCAGAATCCTATTACCGAGGTCAAAATGCACTTGACTTAGGTGTTTCCTTCCCTTGAAATCCACTTGCGGAAGGAGGAAAGAGGGAAGTGGATGGTGGAAAGGTTGTGAAAAGCTCCTTCGCACACATGAGCTTCCGATTTCTAAAGTGCAAAAGGTAGAAGGAGGAAAGGCCATCAAAAGTTCATTCTCACACTTGAGTTTCAAATTTTCGAGTTCCGAAGTGCGGAAGGTGGAAGACATAAAGTGGAAGGTGGAGGGGTCGTCGAAAGTTTCTTCGCACACTTGAGTTTCCGATTTCCAAGTTTCGAAATGTGGAAGGAGGAAGGAAGAAGGAGGAAAGTTCGTTGAAAGTTCTTTTGTACACTTGAGTTTTTGAATTCCACATTCTGAAGTGAAAAAGGCGGAAGGAAAAAAGAACGTCGAAATTTTCTTTGCACAGTTGAGTTTCCAATTTTTGAGTTCCGAAGTGTGGAAGGCGGTGTTGGTGAAAAATATTAAACAAATTATAACATTTATCCAATGATTTAATTTTCAACTTGGAGAGAGCATAAACTTGTGAGGTACAGACAAAATATATTTAGGGGAAGAGTATTTCTAACTGAAATTGAATTAAGCTTGCAAAAGATGGAAATGACATGAAAATAAATCTAATCTAGAAAAGCAGGAAATTGTGTGAAATAAATATAATCTAAGGAAGCATAAGATTGCATGAAATAAACTGATATAAAACAATCAACATTAACTTGTGATCTCACATAAAATCAATACAACTAATTCATAAACAAGACATCAAAATATGAAGAGATCAGAATATCTATTCTAAAACATGAAATATATTATGACAAGATCAAATCCATGACTATCTCAAAAAGATGAACCAGTTCTCTATTTCTCTATCTCTATAGAGAGGCCTCTCCTTTCAAAATGAGGAGAGAGCACTCCTATTTATACATGAATACTTTGAATAACAAGATAACCAATCCATAATTACAGATCCACGATTCTCTCATCTTATCCCTTCAAATCCTCAACAAATCCACTTCTATATCAACTTATCCGTTCAAATCCTCCATGCTATCTTGGATAAGATATTCCATCTCCATGATCTTCTCCTTGAAATTAGACCACATATTGAAGAAGAAATTCGAATTTGAGGCTAGGTGGTGACTTTTGAGCTTGTTAAAGTCTTCAAATATACCTATAATCATCACCAAACTCACCCAACTTTGAGGTATAATGAAAATATGTTATTTTTCTTAATAATTAACCACAAATTCACTCAAAATACTCAAAAATAAATGATTTGGAAAATAATAAGGTAACCCATATTTATTCATGAAAATGGTGGATATTAATGGTCTTATGGAAGGATAAAATAGGAATAAGGCGACATATGATATATGAAAGATAAATAAAAATGTGGTATTTTTGTGACTCAGCATTCCCCCCAACATAACTGGTTGCATGTACTCATGCAACTATGCATTGATTCTATTTCAAAATTTTGGTTTTGTAGCTGAGGCTTTACATGATGATGGTATGTAATAGTAAATCATTCCATGATTTGAAATGCATGAGTGGCACCAATTTTTGTTATGGTTGGTTCTTGTGTGACAACCATAAGTATAACAAGTGTTTGTTCTTGTTTTTACAACATTCTCTCTTTTTACTTGTATTTTTGCTGCAATACATTAGATTTAAAAGTATACATGCATTAGAAATGATGAACCATCAATGCATATTAGACCTCTTAGATTTGGTGCAGGACCTCTGTCGCATTCATTAATCATGTCAATCATAGAACTGGAATTTGTTAAGTACGAGCCAATGATCTGTAAATTGATTTAGTTAATTCGATTATAGGAAAATATCCATTTATATGCTCATTTGAAAATAGAACATGACTTGAATTAATGAAAGAATAAGAGGATAAACTATGAATTTGGTGTCTTTTCCATTACCCATTCTTTTACTTATTATGTTGATGTTTAGAAGCCAAATTAAGGATAAACTCCAAATCCCTTCTCATTCGTCATTGCCTGTTACCACTCGGATGTTGATTCTAGTACTGATCAAATCAATATTAATTTCATAATGGCTCGTACCCCATATGCATTGAGAACATTATGCAAGAAAATGACATGATCTTTGGTCAGGTACAGATGGTAGACCTTCCCAATCTCCTTGAATACATGGACAAATCTTCATTCCAGCAAATTAACTCTATTGACGATGAAAAAAAAACTTTGAATTTCATGATTGGCTCTACTCGACATTGGATACTTCGTGCAGTCTGTAGATATACTTTATCATAGAGATATGAATGGTCTACCTAACCCCCTCCATTAAAAATTTATGGCTGAATAAGCGAGGGCATAGGTTGGGTAAGATCAGTGAGTGGCTCAAAAATATGCAGCTAGCGAGTGCAAGAAAATTATGTGGAGGCTTACCCATGCCATTGGTTGGATTTGCAACACCATGTCATCACTGCAATCGTTTGAAATTCAGCCTTTCCCCGATAAGGAGAAGGATTGATTTGTTGTGCATAACCTTCGCTAATGACCTTTGAACTTCCTACAACCTGTGGAAAATGGTATCACCCATCTTGAAACGGTCGAAAAAAAGACTTAATGAAAAGACAAAGTGAAAGCACTATCGCTATAGAAGATTTATCTCCCCGCTTAAAGCAGTCAGAGTCATTGTATCCCTATGCTTTTTATTACCATTATATCCCAGAAAGTGCTTTCTTTCTAAAGTTCCCATCTCCCTCATATCGCTTTGGGGCCCAAACCCCTATTATCTTCCTCTTACTCGCGTGGAGAAGCACATTGAAGGGACTGGGGGAATGTTGGGTGAGAATGATCAAGATTCTCCTCCATTTTTATGCGTAGTGGATAGTTGGGATTTCATATCCAAGTTAAATATGAAACTAACTCCTGTGATGGCAGTGACCTCCCATGAGTTACGTGTAAGACTAGCTAGATTATCTAGTATTTTCCATTGCATCGGAATCGTGAGTTGGTTGCAACAAGCACCAATTCACTAGTGTGTTTGTTGAGTTACAAATTTTATTTATTGTGGCATTTATATTCGGGATTGGCAGTAACCAAAACCATCATAAAAAGATAAGTCTGGTGGGCGTTGTGTCATGCATCAAACTGAAATCTTGATGACTTGGAAGTGTGATGATCGAAAGGGTCTATGGGATTCATATTTCTTGTTGATAGGCATTGTCATTGTTCAACATGTGTGGTTATTTTTAAATTAAATGCACCGATCTTTGAAAAAACAACATTTATCTTACGTGTTAACATGCAAGACCTGGAAAAACAGAAGACCTGGTAGACTCGACAAGCAATGAAGGAAGGTGGATCTATGGCACGCTTTTACTCTTTGAAAGGAAGGGTTGTATAGTATATATCTTTCAAAGGAATCCATGTAAAGTTTATTATCTCCAGTTGGAAACTCTCTGCATCAACAGATGGTGGGTGGCAACAGATGGCAGACAATAAACTTCCGGCCATCAATGGCAGACAAATTTGTAGGCTCACAAATCTAAGAAATATTATTTGTATATTTGTTTTGATTGCAAGATTTACTCTATGTTTAGCGCTCAAAAAGGGAACAAGTGAAAAGATGGAATTTACAGGCAAAGTCAAATATTTTCTCTTTTTATTTTAAGTCTTATAATTTTTTTTGTATTTTATTTTATTTTATTTCTAATTTATTAGTTAATGCTTTTGCATGTTTGTGCATAAAAGGTTGTTTACAACTTTGGTATGATAGATTGTTTGCAGGTTTCACATGAAAGACTGTTTCCAGGTTTCGTATGATAGAATTTTTGTAGGTTTGGCCATTGGCTTGCGTGGAAAATATGGAATGTACAGGCACCACCTAAAGTTTTAAATTTTTAAATTTTTGGTTTTCTATGTTTTTTTTTCATGTTTGGTTGGTTTAAATGTTTTTTGGATGGATTTTTTTTACAATTTGATTCCTAAATGTTTTAGAAAAACTAAATCTAAAACTATAAAACTTTAATTAAAAACAAAAAACTATAAAATGTTTTAGGAATTTGTTTTTATTTATTTTTAAATTATTCCTAGAAAATATTAAAATCATTCCTATAAAAAGAATTTAAATTCCTAGAAAAATTAAAATTTTGTAAAAGAAAGTTGGAAAACAAAATTTCTTTTTAATTCTAAAATGAGTTTTTATGTTGCAAAATTAAAAAGTAATTTTTCTTTTCTTATTTTAAAAAAAAATTATTCCTAAATTCATTAAAAAATGAGTTTAATTGAAAACACTAATTGAAAATAAAGAATCATTTTTCTAATTAAATTATTCCTAAAGCTAAAGAAAATAATTCTCATGTAACTAAAAAAAATTATAATTGCTAAATGGCTAGACAATTCATTTAAAAACATTTAAAACTAAAACTAGAAATTAATCTTGAAACGAAGAAATATTTTTGTGTTATTTTTTTTATTCATTTATTTTTTCAAATGATTCCAAGTGCAACATTTTAATTCCAAACTAAAAATTATCAAAAAACAAGAATAAAGTGAAACCTAAAAGCTACCTACTCTATTCTACTTGAAATTTACAATCATCTAAGTGTAATGAAATTTCCAATGTAGCCATCTATGTAACAAAACTAAACCGAAATACAAATCTAATTTTATGAAATGAAATCTACGATGTATAAAAATATGAGAACATAAGTGCTGAAAATATAAGTTAATGAAATGAAAGAAAGAATAAAATTGATTTAAACTAATACTTACTTGGAACTATTGTTCATTGCAACTTCTGTTCAAGGGTTTTCTTCAGGATGTTGATCGACTGAGATTCCTTCTTCCTCCCTTTAAATCTCCAGTTCAAATAGGGGTTCCTCATCTAATCTGTATGATTCTTCGAATGTCAGTCCTTCCTTAACTTCAAAAAGAGTAGTAAATATTTTAGCTTCTATCAAGATCTTTTTTCTTGAGAAGAGGAGATCTCTGCTTCTGCTAGGAGTTGAGAGAGTTGATCTAGAATTACGGTCATCCTAAAATCATTTTATCAAATCAAATGCTGAAAAAAAAGTGAAATAGAGTACATGACAAATGCAAAAAAAAAAACTGTATGAAATGAGTTAGTACAAGATGAGTGCAAAAAATAGAAATTAAAAGTGCACAAAATCTGTACAAAACAAAAATGAACATATGCAAAATTAAAAACAAGTTAGTATGAAATAAAGGCTAGCCCAAAAAATGAAAGCAGTCCAAACTTTACACTACAAAACTGTAATAGAAAACTTGCATAAAAACAAACTCGCATTTGCAGAAAATTAAAGAACACTCTTGCACGAAATGTAAATACTTCGTAGAAAAATAAAAACAGTTGTGAAAACAACAAGGATTTGGGGTGACCCACTAAAGTGGATGCGTCTGGCTGTTACACTACATAAATTCTGTAGTGAAGTCTTCCTTGTGTCCTACCTTGCTCCCCCTTGCTATGTAATAAAAACAAATTATCTACCTATCTAAACTCTGATCTCTTTTAGCACCTCCTTGGCAATCGCGCAAAAATGTTGGTGAAAAATATTAAACAAATTATAACATATATCCAACGATTTAATTTTCAACCCGAAGAGAGCGCAAACTTTTGAGGAATAGACAAAATATATGCAGGGGCAGAGTATTGCTAACTGAAATTGAATTAAGCTTGCAAAAGTAAGAAATGACATAAAAATAAATCTAATCTAGAAAAGAACGAAATTGTGTGAGATAAATCTAATCTAAGGAAGCAAAAGCCTTGCATGAAATAAACTAATATAAAAAAGTCAACAATAACTGGTGAGCTCACATAAAATAAATACAATTATTCATATCTAAGACATCAAAACATGAAGAGATCAAAATATCTATTTTAAAACATGAAATCTATTACGAAATGATCAAATGCATGACTATCTCAAAAATATGAACCATTTCTCTATTTCTCTATCTCTATAGAGAGGCCTCTCCTTTCAAAATGAGGATATAGCACTCCTAATTATACATGAATACTTTGAATAACAATATAACCAATCAATAATTACATATCCACTATTCTCTCATCTTATCCCTTCAAATCCTCAACAAATCTACTTTTCTCTCAACTTATCCCTTCAAATACTCCATGATATCTTGGATAAGATATTCCATCTCCATGATCTTCTCCTTGAAATTAGCCCACTTATTGAAGATGAAATTCAAATTTGAGGCTAGGTGGTGACTTTTGAGCTTGTTAAAATCTTCAAATATACTTGTAATCATCACCAAACTCACCCAACTTTTAGGTATAATGAAAATATGTTATTTTTATTAATAATTAACGACAAATTCACTCAAAATACTAAAAAATAAATGATTTGGAAATTAATAAGGTAACCCATATTTATTCATGAAAATGGTGGATATTAATGGTCTTATGGAAGGATAAAATAGGAATAAGGTGAGAAATGATATATGAAAGATAAATAAAAATGTGGTATTTTTGTGACTGAAAATCCCCCCAACTTAACTGGTTGCATGTCCTCATGCAACTATGCATTGATTCTCTTTAAAACTTTTGGATTTGTAGCTCAGGTTTTACATGATGATGGTATGCAACAATAAATCATTCCATGATTTGAAATGCATGAGTGGCAGCAATTTTCCTTATGTTCGGTTCTTGTGTGACAACCATGAGTATAACAAATGTTGATTGTTGTGTTTACAAGATTCGCTCTTTTTACTTCTATTTTTGTTGCAATACATTATATTTAAAAGTATACATGCATTATAAATGATGAACCATCAATGCATATTAGAAAGTCTTTTCTTCATATTGTGAATCATTCCAATATATATAACAATGTTTTTTTATTGAATGTGTAACAAAGCATAGTTTGAAAAAGAAATGTTGGTTAATGGTGAGTGATATGATGAATATATAAAATGGTAATGAATAATTCCCCCCCTCCCCCCCTCCCCCGCCAATTTAAGATGTATTAGGTTTATGAAAAGGAGAAAGGGAATGTAGTGAGGGAGTTTCCAAATTCATTAAGGAATTACATGGTTAAAGATTAGAAAACAACATACCTCCATAGTACCCAAAAAGTTGATGAATTTATGCAATAGGAATGTGGCTGCTGCTACTGAATAATAGAATGTGAAGTGAAGGATCTGAACTGCTGCTTGGTTGGATGAAGTAAAAGATGAAATATGAAAGTAGAAAATATGGTACTCTCATATGGCTGGAAGTATGCCGCTGTAAAACTACTGATGGAGTCATGCAAAGTATATATTATTCACCTACTACAAAATGTGATGGTACAATTATTACCATGAGAATAAATGTGTCGATGTCGAACATGGAAAGAAGTCATTGGATTACCGACCATTAATGAATGTCATTAACCAATGCGAGGAAATATCACCATTGATGTCAATGAGTGCCAAGGTACCTAATTACATTGTGTAAAGTGCGAATAAATGAGCTGATGTTGAGCCACTTGTAAGATCTAATGATCAAGGGACATTGATGTATTCCCATGATTTTCAGTGAGAGAACTTGCCATTAAGGCATGCAAGCCTCAAGGTGCTAAAAATGAAATCTAGACTCTATCCCAGATAGTGTGCTGAGGTCAATGGGGCAAGACTTGTTGAAAAGTGGGCCTTAAGGAATCCCACATCAGTCAACACAAGTTGTACATAATGAGTGGTAGGACTATAGGTGAAAGATATGAGGATCAAACAATTTTTTATGGCAGGGATAACAAAGCATTGTAGTCATGGAAAGAAGGTTAAATAGTTTTATTCATAAGGAAAAAGATGAACAAAAAATGAGGAAAATGTGTGCGACTCAGAAAGGTAGACATGTAGGAAGTTGTGATGTATAAGGCAGAAAAAGTAGACACTAACATGGATGATGAATCAACTTGGAAGGAAAAATGGTAAGTAATAATGACATGGCATAATTGGTTTCTGAAAGGATTCTTTGTGGCTGTAGAATGTCATGAAATACATAGTGGAAACTCAACTTCTCCAAGCTTTAAATGGAACATTTTTCTAAAAAATTTCTGTGATTCTGGAAAATATTTCTACATGCCATTCGTTTGTATTTAAACCTACAAAAAGGTTAGCATTTCTCTACAACAAACTTATGAGCACATTGAAAAATACATGAAAATATGCTTAACAAAAAGTTAAAGAGAATAAATAAAATGCTCTTATACTTGAAAGTAGCAACCCTTCTTGTCAAAACCTGTTTCTGAGTATTGCGAAAATAGGTTAGCATAAAACATGTATCAAAGCATGAATTTCTTGGGCTTGATAAGACTCCAAGTTTATTTGGAAATTTTTACAATTTTTATATTTTATTTTTATAGTTCTTTTTAATATTTAATTTTTATTTTGTTTTTCTATAAAAAAAACCTATTTTAAAACAAAGAGAATATTTTTTTATATGTTTTATTTTTATTAATTTTATAACACCATTTTGTATATGCATTTTTTTTTTGTTATTGTTATAATAATATTTTTTATTATTATAACACCTTTTATTATGATTATTGAATTGTTTTTGTTTTTTTTATATATATAATTTTTATTTATTTTTATTTTTAAAATTTCATTTAAGAACAAATAACATATTTGTATGTTTTTTGTTAGTTTATATATATTATATATACACTAATTTAAGTTTTATTTAATCAAAATAAATAAATAAAATATTTTTATTTTTATTTTTTATGTGTTTTTTCAAACGTTTTTAATTGTTTTGCAATAAAAAGAAATGATTGAGCAACAGAGAGAGAGAGTCGACCCCTCTAAAAGTAGACTATCTTAATGATCAAACAAGCAATTTTTTATGATAAGTTTGGTAGCTTGAAACAAATGCCTACCTTCCTACCTCCCCCAAACAAAAGATATGCTAGGTCCCAATGTGCAATAATAAAAATCAAGAAGAAGGCATAGCTGCGACAACAACTGCTTTCGATTTTAAAGATGCATATTAATTTTATAACATTGAAGTGTTTTATGTTTTTCATTAATATTTAGAATTTAAGTTTTGTTTTGAATGTATTTTTTTAAATGTTTTGTAATTAGAACAAAAATAAAAATAAAAATAAAAATAAATTCTTAACTAACCCTATCCTGCAAAACAACTTCAAGGTAACAATAAAGCATATTCTAAAAAATAACTTTGTGTTACCTTATTATTTATTTATATATTTTTTAATTTTATAAACTTTTATTATATTTAAACCTTTCAAAACAAAAACAAAAAAACTATTTTTTTTAAATGTCTTTTCTTATCATTATTATTAGTTTTCTTTAAATTTGGTTTTTGTTTTGTTATATATATTGTTTATTTTCTTTTAATTTCAATGTCGTTGTTTTTGTATTATAAATAAAATATATATAAAAAAGATCGAAAATCCAAAAAAAAATTCTGTCTTATTCTCTCATGTACTTACATGCATAACAGTGAGCTCATAACGGAAAACTCATTCAAGTAAACTGTAACCAATTGGATAAATAAACTCCTAAGGCTGGTTTGTTAAAATGCAAAAAGTCTTCTTGTGTGGTTTGTCGGGCACAAAGTTTCAAATTTATTCTTAATGTAGTTTTATTAAGTCATGAACAAAGACAAGAACATGGCCATCCAGTTAAGAGAATCGGCATAGTTATTTGTGTACAATATTCTATGGCATTGTGCCTTTGCCGAGGACTTCAAATAATACGCCATTTTTCTCCAAGCATTCTTGAAAATCTATTGGACTAAACACAACACCAGGAGGACAATTCCCCCCGCCCCCCCTTTGAAAAATTATGGCATTGATCAATTAGAACAAGAGTGCATGCAAGCCACCATTATGGGGGGCGAAGCTATATAATAATAAAAACACTCAAAAAATAAAAATAAATCCATAACATTGGGAAATACTGAGGCTAGTCTAGGATTCAATATCAGTTTGATTTTGGAGTTTAAAATGCAATTGTTTTAAGTTAACCAGCTCAAGAACATCTGCAGAACATTCCAGATTTTCACACCCGTGCATTACAACATACCAAGGTAATATAAATTAGTATGATGATGAGCCTCTTCACTTTAAGACTCTGCATCGTGAATTTGATGAAGCACAACTAAATAAAATGGGTTTTAAAGCATATCTTGCATCCGATGATGAGAAACTAAATAACATAAAATTCCGCCAAGAAGTTTGTTGGTGTAGGACCTCTACTGCATTCATTAATCATGTCAATCATAGAACTAGAATTTGTCAAGTATGAGCCAATGATCCTTAAATTGATTTAGTTTAATCGATTACAGGAAAATATCCATTTATACGATCATTTGAAAATAGAACATGACCTGATTTAACGAAGGAATAAGAAGATAAACTATGAATTTGGTGTCTTTTCCATTACCCATGATTTTACTTATTATGTTGATGTTTAGAAGCCAAATTAAGGATAAAACCCAACTCCCATCGTATTCGTCATTCCCAGTTACTACTCAGATGTTGATTTTGGTACTGATCAAATCAATATTTATTTCATAATAGTTTGTACCCCGTCTACATTGAGAACATTATGCAAGAAAATGACATGATCTTTAGTCAGGTACAGATGGTGGACCTTCCCAATTTCCTTGAATACAGGGAAAAATCTTTGTTCCATCAAATTAACTCCATTGACGGTGAAGAAAAAAATTTGAATTTCATGATTGGCTATGCTCAACATTGGATACTTCTTGCAATCTATAGATATACTTTATCATAGAAATATGAATTGTCTAAGGACCTACCCACCTCCATTAAAAATTTATGGATGAATAAGTTAGGGAATAGGTTGGGTAAGAGCAGTGAGTGGCTCAAAAATACGCAACTAGTGAGTGCAGAAAAATTCTATGGAGGCTTACCCATGCCTTAGGTTGGATGTACATCACCACGCCATCATTGTTATCCTCTAACCTTCATCCTTTCCCTGATGAGGAGAAGGATTGATTTGTTGTGCATAGCCTTAGCTAATGACCTTTGAACTTCCTAAAACCCATGGAAAATGGTATCACCCATCTTAAAATGGTCTAAAAAAAGACTTAATGAAATGAGAAAGTGAAAGTACTGTCGCTATAACAGAGTTATCTCCCTGCTTAAAGCAGTCAGAGCCATCGTATCCCTGCACTTTTTACTACTGTTATATCCTAGAAAGTGCTTTCTTTCTGAAGTTCCCATCTCCCTCATATCGCTTTGAGGGCCAAAACCCTATTGTCTTCCTCTTAATCATGTGGAGAATCACATTGAAGGGACCGGGGGAATGTTG
The DNA here is from genome assembly GCA_001517045.1 of Pseudotsuga menziesii. Lineage (NCBI taxonomy): Eukaryota > Viridiplantae > Streptophyta > Pinopsida > Pinales > Pinaceae > Pseudotsuga > Pseudotsuga menziesii. The sequence goes on from LPNX010969235.1 coordinate 98,457, forward strand.
AGAGAGAATGACAGAGATTCTCCTTCATTTTTATGCGTAGTGGATATTTGGGATTTCATATCCAATTTAAAGACGAACTAACTCTCGTGATGGAAGCGACCTCCCAATAATTATGTGTAAGGATATCCAAATAATTAGGAATTTTTCGTTGCATCCGGATCATGGGTTGGTTGCAACAAGTGCAAATTCACTAGTGTGTTCGCTGAGTTACAGCTTTTATTTATTGTGGCATTTATATTTGGGATTGACAGTAACCAAAACCACTGTAAAGGATAAGTTTGGTGGGCGTTGTGTCATGCATCAAACTGAAATCTTGATGACTTAGAGGTGTGATGATCGAAAGGGTCTATGGAATTCATATTTCTTGTTGATAGAAATTTTCATCGTTCAACATGTGTGCTTAGTTTTAAATTAATTTGAAAACATGGAGTAATTTTCAGTTTGGAATTAAAATTTTACACATGGAGTAATTTTACACTAGATCTTGGAAAAAACGACCTTTATCTTACGTGTTAACATGCAAGACCTAGAAAGAAAGAAGACCTAGTAGACTCGACAAGCAATGAAGGAAGGTGGATCTATGGCATGCTTCTACTCTTTGAAAGGAAGGGTTGTGTAGTATATATCTTTCAAAGGAATCCATGTAATGTTTTTTTATCTCGAGTTGAAAACTCTCTACATCAATAGATAGTGGGTCGTAACAGATGGCGAACAATAAACTTGTGGCCATCAATGGCGGATAAATTTGCAGGCTCACAAATCCACGAAATATCATTTGTATATTGCAGGTTTTACTCTAGGTTTAGCGTGCAAAAGTGAAACAAGTGAAAAAATGGGATGTACGGGCATAGTCAAATATTTTTCTTTTTTATTTTAAGTTTTATAATTTATTTTATGTATTTTATTTTATTTTATTTCTAATTTATTAGTTAATACTTTTGCAGGTTTGTGAAAAAAGCTTGTTTGTAGGTTTCATATGATAGACTGTTTGAAAGATTCACATGAAATACTGTTTGCAGGTTTCGTATGATAGACGTTTTGCAGGTTTGGCCATTGGCTTGCATGGAAAATATGGAATTTACAGGCACCACCTAGGGTTTTAAATTTTTAAATTTTTGATTTTCTATGTTTTTTTTCATGTTTGGTTGGTTAAAATGTTTCTGGATGGATTCTTTTTACAATTTGATTCTTAAATGTTTTAGAAAAACTAAATCTAAAACTAGAAAACTTTAATTAAAAACCAAAACTATAAAATGTTTTAAGAATTTGTTTTTATTTTTTTCTTATTTGTTTTTATTTTTAAATTATTCCTAGAAAATATTAAAATCATTCCTATAAAAGAAATTTAAATTCCTAGCAAAAATAAAATTTAGTAAAAGAAAATCGGAAAACAAAATTTCTTTTTAATTCTAAAATGAGTTTTTATGTTGCAAAATTAAAAAATATTTTTTCTTTTATTATTTTTTTTAAATTTATTCTTAAAATTTAAAAAAGAATGAGTTTAATTTAAAACATTAATTGAAAATAAAGAAACATTTTTATAATTCAATTATTCCTAAAGCTAAGAAAATAATTCTCATGTCATAAAAAAAAATATAATTGCTAATAGGACTACACAAATCATTTAAAATTTATTTAAAGGTAAAGCTAGAAATTAATCTTGAAACGAAGAAATATTTTTGTGTTATTTATTTTATTAATTTTTTTTTCAAATTACTCCTAGTGTAAAATTTTAATTCCAAACTGAAAATTATCAAAAAACAATAATAAAGTGAAAACTAAAACCTACCTACTCTATTCTAATTGAAATTTACACTCATCTAAGTGTAGTGAAATTGCCAATGTAGCCATCTATATAACAAAACTAAACAGAAATTCAAATCTAATTTTACGAAATGAAATCTAAGATGTATAAAAATATGCGAAACTAAGTGTTGAAAATGTAAGTTAATAAAATAAAAGAAAAAACAAAACTAAGTTAAACTAGTACTTACTTGGAACCATTGTTCGATGCAGCTTCCATTTGCAGGATATTTTTCAAGATGTTGATCACCCAAGATTCCTTATTCCTCCATTTCAATATCTAGTTCGAACAGGGGTTCCTCATCCGATCTGCATGATTCTTCGAATGTCAATTCTTCCTTCACTTCAGAAGGAGTAGTAAATATTTTAGCTGCTATCAAGATCTCCTTTTCTTGATAAGAGGAAATCCCTGCTTCTGCTAGGAGTTGAGAGAGTCGATATAGACTTATGATCATCCTAAAATCATTTTATCAAATCAAATTCTTAAAAAAGTGAAAAACAGTACATGACAAATGCAAAAAAACAACATGAAATGAGTTAGTACAAAACGAGTGCAAAAACAAAAATCAAAAGTACACAAAATATGCACAAAACAAAAATGAACATACACAAAATTAAAAACAAGTTAGTATGAAATAAAGGCTAGCCCAAAAATGAAATCAATCCAAACTTTACACTACAAAACTGTAAAAGAAAACTTGCATAAAAACAAACTCGCATTTACAGAAAATGAAAGAACACTCTTGTAGGAAAAGTAAATACTTTGCTGAAAATAAACACGCTTGCAAAAACAACAAGGCTTTCGGGTGACCCACTAAAGTGGATGTGTCTGGCTGTTACACTACGAAAATTCCGTAGTGAATTTTTCCTTGCGTCTTACTGTTCCCCCTCCCCCTTGTTATGTAATAAAAACAAACTATCTACCTATCTAAACTATGATCCCTTTTAGCACCTCCCCGACAATAGCGCCAAAATGTTGGTGAAAAATATTAAACAAATTATATCATATATCCAACGATTTAATTGTCAACCTGCACAGAGTGTAAACTTGTGAGGTACAGACAAAATATATGCACATGCAGAGTATTTCTAACTGAAATTGAATTAATATTGCAAAATTCTGGAAATAACATGAAAATAAATCTAATCTAGAAAAGCAGGAAATTGCATGAAATAAATTTAATCTAAGGAAGCATAAGATTTCATGAAATAAACTGATATAAAACAATCAACATTAACTTGTGAGCTCACATAAAATTAATACAACTAATCCATAACGAAGACATCAAAATATGAAAAGATCAAAATATCTATTCTAAAACATGAAATCTATTACAAAAAGATCAAATCTATGATTATCTCAAAAACATGAACCAGTTCTCTATTCTCTATCTCTATAGAGAGGCCTCTCCTTTCAAAATGAGGACAGAGCACTCCTATTTATACATGAATACTTTGAATAACAAGATAATCAATCCATAATTACAGATCCACTATTCTCTCATCTTATTCGTTCAAATCCTCAACAAATCCACTTTTCTCTCATCTTATCCCTTCAAATCCTCCATGATATCTTGGATAAGATATTCCATCTCCATGATATTCTCCTTCAAATTATCCCACATCTTGAAGATGAAATTCGAATTTGAGGCTAGGTGGTGACTTTTGAGCTTGTTAAAGTCTTCAAATATACTTGTAATCATCACCAAACTCACCCAACTTTGAAGTATAATGAAAATATGTTATTTTTGTTAATAATTAACCACAAATTCATTCAAAATACTCAAGAATAAATGATTTGGAAAATAATAAGGCAACCTATATTTATTCATGAAAATGGTAGATATTAATGGTCTTATGGAAGGATAAAATAGGAATAAGTTGACAAATGATATATGAAAGATAAATAAAAATGTCGTATTTTTGCGACTCAACACTCTCCCCAACTTAACTGGTTGCAAGTCCTCATGAAACTATGCATTTATTCTCTTTAAAACTTTTGGCTTTGTAGCTGAGGCTTTACATGATGATGTATGTAACAGTAAATCATTCCATGATTTGAAATGCATGAGTGGCAGCAATTTTTCTTATTGTTGGTTCTTGTGTGACAACCATAAGTATAACAAATGTTTGTTCTTGTGGTTACAATATTCACTCTTTTTACTTGTATTTTTGCTGCAATACATTAGATTTAAAAGTATACATGCATTAGAAATGATGAACCATCAATGCATATTAGAAATCCTTTTCTTCATATTGTGAATCGTACCAATATATATAGAAATGGTTTTTATTCAATGTGTAACAAAGCATAGTTTGGGAAAGACATGTTGGTTAATGGTAAGTGAGATGATGAAGATGTAAAATGGTAATGAATAGTCCCCTCCCCCCAACTTAAGATTTATTAGGTTTATGAAAATGAGAAAGGGAGTGTAGTGACGAAATTTTCAAATTCATCCATTTTCTAGTATTTAAGGAATTACATGGTTAAAGATTATAAAACAACATACCTCCACTTACCCAAAAAGTTGATGAATTTATGCAATAGGAATGTGGCTGCTGCTGCTGAATAATAGAATGTGAAGTGAAGGATCTGAACTGCTACTTGGTTGGATGAAATAAAAAATGAAAGATGAAAGTAGAACTATGGTACTCTCATATGATTGGAAGTATGTTGCTGTAAAAGTGCTGATGGAGTCATGCAAAGTATATAACTTTCACTTGCTACAAAACTCGATGGTACAATTCTTACCATGTGAATAAATGTGTCGATGTTGAGCATGGAAAGACGTCATTGGATTTTCTGTGATTCTGGAAAATATTTCTGCATGTCATTCATTTGTCTTTAAACCTACAAAAAGGTTAGCATTTCTCTACAACAAACTTATGAGCACATTCAAAAATACATGAAAATATTTGCTTAACAAAAGTTAAAGAGAATAAATAAAATGCTTTTATACCAAAAAGTAGCAACCCTTCTTGTCAAAACTTGTTTCTGAGTGACTTGCGAAAAGAAGTTAGCATAAAACATGTATCAAAGCATGAAGTTCTTGGGCCTGAGAAGACTCCAAGTTTATTTGCAAATTTTTACAATTTTATATTTTTTTTTATTTTTTTTTTTAAATTTAAAATTTTTATTTTGTGTGTTTATAAAATAACCTATTTTAAAACAAAGGGAATATTTTTTATATATTTTATTTTCATTGATTTTATAATACCATTTTCTATGCATATTTTTTTGTTATTGTTATAATAATATTTTTTATTATTATAACACCTTTTATTATGATTGTTGAATTGTTTTTGTTTTATATATATATATATATATATTGTTTTTTATTTTTAAAATTTCATTTAAGAACAAATAACATATTTGTATGCTATTTATTAGTTTATATATATACACTAATTTACGTTTTATTTAATCAAAATAAAATAAATAAAAAAAATTTATTTTTATTTTTTATGTTTTTTTTTCTAATGTTTTTAATTGTTTTGGAATAAAAAGAATTTGGAACAAAGATTAGAGTCTTTAAATCCTCCTTATACAAATATTAATGTGTCTTTAATGATTGAGCAACATAGAGAGAGGGTTGACCCTTTCAATGGTCAACCCTTCTAAAAGCAAACTATCTTAATGATCATACAAGCTATTTTTTATGATAAGTTTGGCAGCTTGAAACAAACTCCTACCTTCTTACCTCACCTAAATGGAAGATGTGCCAGGTCCCATTGTGCAAAAATAAAAATCAAGAAGAAGGCATAGTTGCAACAGCAGCTGCCTTCGATTTTAAAGACGCATATTAATTTTATATATACTAATTTTATAAGATTGAAGTGTTTTATGTTTTTTCATATATATTTATATTTTAAGTTTTTTTTTAAAGGTATTTTTTTAAATGTTTTGTAATTAGAAAAAAATAAAAGATTCTTAACTAACCCTATCCTGCAAAACAGCTACAATAACAATAAAACATATCCTAAAAAATAACTTTGTGTTACCTTATTATTTATTTATATATTTTTTAATTTTATAAACTTTTATTATATTTAAACCTTTCAAAAAAATGAAACTATTTTTTTAAAATCTCTTTTCTTATATTATTATTAATTTTATTTAAATTTGGTTTTTGTTTTGTTATATCTATATATATTGTTTATTTTCTTTTAATTTCAATGTCATTGTTTTTGTATTATAAAATAAAAAATATATAAAAAGATCAAAAATCCAAACAAAAAAATATTCTTTCTTATTCTCTCATATACTTACATGCATAACAATGAGCTCATAATGGAAAACTCATTCACGCAAACTGTAACCAATTGGATAAATAAAGCTCCCAAGGATGGTTTGTTAAAATGCAAAAAGTCTTCTTGTCTAGTTTGTCGGGCACAAAGTTTCAAATTTATTCTTAATGCAGTTTTAGTAAGTCATTAACAAAGACAAGAAAATGGCCATCAATTTAAGAGAATCGACATAGTTATTTGTGTACAATATTCTATGGCATTATGTGTTTGCTGAGGACTTCAAATAATATGCCATTTTTCTCCAAGTGTTCTTGCAAATCTGTTGGACTAAACACAATGCCAAGAGGAAAAACCCGTCCCTTTGGAAAATTATGACATTGATTAATGAGAATAAGAGCTCACGCGAGCCACCATTATTGGGGGAAAAGCTATATAATAATAAAAAACCCCCAAAAATAAAAATAAATCCATAACATTGGGCAGTCCTGGGGCTAGTCGGCCGACACAATTGAATGCAGCACTGGATAGCCTTTCTAATGCTTAATTACCAACTGGATTTGTTGTAGGTAATTAATCCACATGTGTTTTAGGTTGTCTGTAGTTTCGACTATTAAGGAGCAAACTGCAACGGTTTATGGTTAGTGAGGATGATTGTATCCTTTCCAAGAATGTAGTGTCTCCATCGTTTAAGATCTTGCACAATGGCATACAGTTCTTTTTCATATGTTGAATACCTTCTAGTAGTGTCGTTGAAATTTTTGGAATGAAATTCGATTGGGTGACCTGAATGACTGATCACTACGTCGAGAGAATAGTACGATGCATCTGTCTCAGTCTCAAAAGGTTGATTCAAATTAGGTAACAGAAGTAATGGTGCAATACAAATCTTTTGTTTAGTGTTCAAAATATTGGTTTTGTGTTGGCATCCATTTGAAGACAGTTTTATGATTTCCTTTAGTCAACTGATTCAAAGGAAATGCGATGTGACTGAATCCAAGTATGAAGTATCAATAAGAACTCACCAAACTAGGAAAAATTCTTAGTTCATGATTGTTTTAAGGAATGGGCCAATATTTGAGGATCTATACTTTTTCTAGGTCAACATGAACTCCTCTAGAGTCAATTACATACCCCAAATATTAGATGCTAGTCATCACAAATGAGCAATGGTCCATGTTCGGATATAGTCGATGTTGCTAGAGAGTGTCGAAGGCTTGTCGAAGCTGCCTAACATGCTCTTCCAATGATCGACTCAAAATCAAGATATCTTCAAGATAGATAATGACACACTTGCCAATGAAGGGTCGTAGAAGGTCATCCATATATCTCATGAAGGTGTCAGGTGCATTGGTTAAGCCGAAAGGCATGACTAACCATTCAAACAATCCTTACATGGTCTTGAAAGTCATTTTCTATACATCAGTGGACTCGATCGAAATTTGATGATATGCCTATTTAAGGTCACGTTTCGTAAATAACTTAGCACCTTTCAGACTATCGATGAGTTCATTTATCCATGGAAGAGGGTATATGTTCTTTACTGAAATTTGGTTGAGAGACCGATAGTCGATGCACATGCAGCAAGTTCAATATTTGTTTGCAACTAGGATGACTAGACTTCCACAAGGAGAAGAGCTTCGGTGGATATGGCCTTTATTGATCAAATCCTTGATTTGCTTGCGAATCTCTTTTTTCTCAAGAATGAATCTTATCTAAATAGATACATTAGGTAATGAAGAACCAGGAACAAGTTCAATGGAGTGTTTTACCTGGCAATGCAAAGGTACTCCGTTCGGCTCTTGAAATACGTTCTGGTATTCCTCAAGAATTTTGTCAATCTATTGTTGTTGTCGAGAGCTATGTTGGTCGATGAGTTGACTCGTTGTTGCAGTATTTTTGGAATGTTGAGGCATTATCATAATTAATGCAAACTTTTGAGCATTATTGATAAGTTTCTTTCATTGTATGGAATATATCATAGAAACCGTTGATGTGGGTTGTCGATCTGGTATGACGTATAATTGATTCTGGATTTTGACAATTTGATTTTGAGGCCATGATTGATATGTATCATGTCAATCACAAAAGTAAGGTCTCCCAAACAAGGCATCATCTACGGAAAGTGGTGCGCCATCACAGAGTACTTCATCTTCAAAAGGGTTAATGAAGCAGGTGAGTTTGCATTGGAGTGTGATTATTAGTTCCTTTCCATTCTTCATCCAACCAATATTATAAGGTTGCAGATGTGGAGCAGTGATAAGACCTAATGTATTCACCAAATATTTAGAAATGAAGTTCTTCTTGATACCATTATCCATAATTAGATGTAATGGATTTTTCTTCATTCTGCTGAGATCTTCGCAACTGTTGGCCCTTGATTCTGGTTCGGTGTTGGATTCACTGGTTGGTTTACATTTAGGTTTGTATTTTGGATTTGATTCTGAAACCGGTTCTGGTTTTGCAGCTGCTTTTGGTTCTACAACCTAGGAATGTTTCCTTCCTACCACTTCGCGATTGGCTGTGGACAGTTTTCAACAGTGTGGTCAACAACTGTACAATAAGTACATTGTTCCTGCAAGTTCAAGAAATATCTCTATTAATGTCCTAGTACTCCACAATTATAACAATGTATAGGCCCGTGACCTCATCCTACTCCTTAACCAAAAACATCAGCTCATCCCCCTCGAAATCCTTGGTGGAATCCTTCTTGTTGTTGATACTACAGTTGATTGAATTGTTATTGCTGTGGGGGATTCTGTTGTAGTTTAAAAAACTGTGGTTGAGTGTACTGCGGCTGTGGTAGAGAAAATTGCATATTGTTGTACTGAGGAGGTGGTAGTGCAAACTATGGTTGCAACACAAGTTGTGGTTGTGGCTGCGTCTGTAGTAAAAACTGTGATACAAAACTCAGTTATGGTGGTGGTTGTACCATCTGTGGTTGTTGTTGTGGTTGTTGCATCATTCGATGGTATTGTCCCTTCATATAGTACATATCCATTGTTCTCTCCTAGAGTAAATCATATCTGTGACAATCCTTATCTTCATGCCCAACAGATCGACAAAATGTGCAATACAAATTCGTAAGCTTCGTGACCATCTTTTGCATATACCCATAATATTCATGTTGATGCCCATAAAATTGGAAGATACAGCACCATGGCATGCTGCCATAACTTAATGGGTTTGGCGCTTTTGACAGTAGGAAGTTTCAAAAATTTGGGCATTGGTCCTTATGATGCCCCTCTACACAACATCGAGTACACTGGACATCCTCACGATGCTATTTTCCCTTCTTGATATCTTGTAACTAGAGTGTCACATTCACTAGTTGTGTTTGAATATGATTCATACCGACTGCATTCTTACCACTAGGTGAAGCTACGTCCAACTTCATTGCAATCTCTAGAGCCTCTCTCCATGTCGCAATATTTTGTTGCATCAAATACATTCTGATATGCGGTACCAATGCCCTGATGAACCATTGTTTATGTTGAACATCACTCATATCAAATTTGACTCGTGTCATCAACATATTGAATCATTGATCAAAATCCCAAATGGTTTCATTTGGATATTGCTTAATCTACCTCAACACAGTGATGTATTGCAACTCATATTTTGGTTTTATGAATTCCTTAACCAATCCCTTCCGTATTTCTTCCAGAGTCTTCACTTGAGTCCATGGGGGGACTTGTACAAATTTCATATACCCATCTAGTGGGCGAACTTGAAGGGTCATTGCCACTTGACCTTTCTTAACATCATCATCCTAAGCTTTCTTTATATTCCACACCGCTTCACACAGAAACCGATATTGCTCGAGATCATCAGTCCTGTTCCCATGAAATATTGGTAACTTCACATTGTCGCCCACCATCCTAGGCCTTCTTCCTAAATTCATTGATCCGTCGATTAGAGGAAATTTCAACTCAAAATGGGCCTTTTAACTTTAACTCAAATTCCATGTCATCATGTGTTAGCCAATGAAATTGCTTTAAATATGAAATACCGTATAGCTCTTAAACACTTTTTAAATATAAATTTGGGGATAGGTATCATAAAAAAAACTACTTTTTTGTTTGTATTTTCGACATATCTCCCTGTGTTTTTACTCAAATTTCGATCGAGAGAGCTCATTGGATGCATAATTAAATTCTGCATCCAACAAGTACCCACTTGGCATATGTTTAATGGACCCCGTTACCCCAAAAACAAGAAATACCTGCCAAAATGTGATGATGACATCATGATCACATTTTTTCAAGTATTTTTTGTTTTTGGGGTAGCGGGGTTCGTCAAAAGTATGCCGAGTGGGTACTCGTTGGATGCGGAATTTAATTCCACATCCAACGAGCTCTCCCGATCGAAATTTGAGTAAAAAATCAGGGAGATATGTCAAAAATACAAACAAAAAAGTAGTTTTTTTCTTTTCTTCCTCCAAAATTAATAAATATTATTTTATTATTTTAACTATTATTTTATNATGACTATTATAGTTCTCTTGATATATCGAACATGTCGATGTCGATCTAGTATTTCTTCCTGAGTGCGGCGTAGTGCATGGAGGTGTGGGTACATTGTTGCTCTGGGTCAGTCTTTCCTCAAGCTTGGGCATAGCCTGGCCATCTCCTTCGTCATTATAGGGTTGCTTCATCCCATGTGGTCTTCTCTTGCAGTCTCATGTTTCAGTCACAACAGGACTCTCTCTTGTCCTCTGCCTCTTCTCTTACTGAAACCTTACTACTCCTATCATAATACCACTTCCTTCCTCAGCTTCCCTCACAGTCTTGTTGTAACTTCCATCCATATAACCTATATCATTCAATCAAAACCTTGTCTCTATTATACCCGCAACCTCTACACACTAGGGTTCTACTCAGCGAACTTCATATTCAATATGCCTTTTTTGCATATGAGAATCTCAATAGATAATTGCAAAGATAAAATAAACCTACCTATTGGTCTGTTGAAAAAATCCCTTTCCGCGTCGATATAATATTTGACTGTATCAATCGCGAACTCAATGATGTATCCCTCCAAGATACTTTCGAGCCAAACTTTGACAGCCCTTGATGCTTTGTTGTCTACCTCTTATAGATACTGGATCAGTTCGAGGGTCCATCTAGTTAGTTCAGCTCCTTGGAAAATTTTCTTTCGATAAGTCAATCGTGCCAACCACTCATACACGATGATCGGGGACTCAGATATAAAGTACTTATGTAGATAAGAATATAGGTGCCTCTACAGTCACTTCTATTTTGTTACTCGAAGGTTCTGATTTTCTTTCTCAGCAAACTCGTGTCTTTTTCTCAAACCAATATTGGATTTCTAGTCTCGTCAGATACCACAACATGTCATTTTTCCCCTTCGCACTATGGTATCGACAATTAAACCATTTTTTGACACAAAACCCATTGACAGGGGTTCACTCTCTATCAACACCCAAAGCGCAGCGATCTCCCTTAGCACCAACCCAAACAAGTTTTACCCTGTCCAGCAACACATGCAGAGAAGTTGAAGTCTCAGTTGAGATGTTCAAACGAGAACTGTTAGAGCCAAGTTTTCACAGTACAAAGGAGGACTGTGCATCTACTGTCAACCTAGCGTTGCATTACTTAACAGATCTAAACATTCAGTTTATACATTAATAGAATCATATTCACATTTCCATTCAATAGATCAAATTTATGTACTTATATCGCATCAGATACAATGAAGCATAAACAGATCTACCAAGACATGATCATTCATAACAGAGAAGCATCACATCATTCACAGATACACATCACATTCACATTCAGATTGTAGAAAATAGGAAAACATAAAGATGCAAAAAGACACAATGTTTTCTTCCAATCTCTGTCATGTCATATTAATATTCACAACAAACCATAGGTTCACAAAACAGTTCTTCAATTCACATTCACTGATCCAACAAAATCCCAAGAACTTCTAATACTTGCAATTCTAAATCTATTTATATGCTTGCGCCTTTACATCAGTGGTCCATTTTAAGCCAACTTGCTAAATACTTCTACTAAAATCTACAAAAGTATGACCACGATCCACATAATGCGGTCTAAATATACAAAATATGACAAAAATACATAAAATATAGTTAATCCGTCTTGCAAGCCATATTCCACCTTATGCAACATCTTTGAATTGGCGCATCATCCGTAATGTTGTGTAGCTATATTTCCTCAAAACTGCCTTCCAACAAGTGTTATCTTTCATGTGCTTCACAGCTTATTCTCAACACAAACATTTCATAACTCATGTGCTTTAGAGCTCGCACTCAATACAAACATTTCATAACTCATGTGCTGCAGATCTTGCACTCAACATGAACATCAAAAACACTCATGTTCTCCAAATCTTGCGCTCAACAAAAACATCAAAACACTCATGTGCTTCAGAGCTCGCGATCAACACAAAACCTCATCAATCATGTGCTTCATAGTCCATGCCCAACACATTCAATTGCATACATGCTAAATAAAACGTATGCATTGGCTTACACCCAATATATATAACCAATCATCATACTCATGTGAAGTGGGGTTCTATGCCCAATATACAAAATATAAACATCAAAGTATCATCATATGCAATGGGACTTATTCCAATTAATGTTAGGTCAAAACTTGGGATATTTCAGTAAACCTTCATATGTTGGTAGCTCACTTTCCTCAAATCTTACCCATTGCATAGATCGTGTAATTCTTGCGCTCTTTCTCATGAATACTTCATGCATTTTATTATTCCAGTTTTCCAATGCTTCACCACAATCTAATGTACAAGATCTAATACTTTGCGAACTAAGCTTTCTGTTAGTTGTTGGATTTACATAATTGTCCATTGTAGACGTGATGTTATAAATATGGTCAAGATGTTGACCTTGTTCTTCATTATTTACTAGCTCGACATATCTCTAACCTTCTAGGGGATCAATTGGTGCTACCACCCTTAGCTATGAATCTTCAAATGTTAAGATTATTTTTTAAAAATTGATGATGGTCTGATTATCGATCGCCCATTCGATACCAAAAAGTGTAGGATATGAGTTTGTGTCATTGAAAATGCCGATTACTTCAAAGTTGGCATACCTTCTCAGGCCTTCCACCTCGACAGACACTTGAGTCAGTCGACCGATTGGTAGGACTTTCGATTGATTTTCTAATTTGAGATGAATAGAAAACCACTCTAGTCGCGGTTTCCCTATGCTTTCCCATGTTTGTCTTGTTAGAATGTTGACGTCAAAACCAAAGTCTAGGATAATACGGTCCATATCATAATATCCTATCTGAGCAATCATTCTTAACTCGTGACCGGTCTTAAATATTTTTCACACATGGTTTACTCTTTTGTCTGGTCACACGTCCTCTTGAGGTTCTCCTATTAGAGATACCAATTCTGTGACATCATATTTATTTTATACTAGCTATAAGTAACTTTTAAAAAACTCTTTAATATTACAAAAATTTCCCATCGGTTGCTTTCAAAACAACTGGTCAAACTTTTCAGGCATCTCCATTATTGGTCTTCTTGGAAGTGTAGGAGCACACATCAATGCTTGATTCTTGTCAATGAATTCTAGTTGAGCATCCAATAAAATTCCATTTCTCTTTGGACATTGAACGATACTTTCTTTGGTGCTTCTAGTCGCACCTGCAGTTGGTCATGTTGTTCATATTGGTTTGCTCCAGTCGCATCACCTTCCCTTGTCATGACAAAAATTTTGGTTCCATCGTCTTGGCATAAATCATTTGGATATTCTGGTTGGGAATCAGAATAGGATTTTGCAGAGGTTTTGGATTTCCCACATTTCTAACATGGAACTACATAATCAACTATGAACACTATTCGATAGTATGATAAATGGATTTTAAATAAGAACATGTATTTTTAGGCCTCCAACAGTCCCTGTCAAAATGTCTTGGTTGTCCACAATTATAAAATATGATTTGGCCTCTTCCATGACCAAAACCTCCTCCTTATTCTCAACCTTGATAATTTCCATCCCCCTTCTTTTGAGGGTATTTTTTATGCATGTATTGATTCTGTGGATACTGGGGCTGTGAATATTGAGCTTGATCCCACTCATCTTGCATATTCCCTTCATTTTTCATTAAATAAGTTTCGACGGTTTTCTAGTGTAGTAGTTGGAATTATTTGTAGTCCTTCTCATCGTGGTTTACTAATTTACAAAATTTACAATTTAAACTAGCTGGTGCACTGACAATATTATGTAAGCAAAAACACTCTTCCGATTGATGGCCTCTAGTCTTTCATATTCTACACCAAGGCATCCCTTGTGTATTTATTGGATTCGGTGCTCCTACTATGACATAGTTCATGAATGCCGAAAAATTGTCCTTATGGTGTCCTTCAGTTTTGCTTCTAGTACACCATATTTCTTCTTGGAATTCAATCCCTTTATTAATGTCTTGTATTTGCAGCATAAGGTTAGCTAGCTGCGACTTAATATGCATCATTCCTACACTAGTTTCTCCTACATGTGAGGATTCTCGCTTCATGTCCAGCTCCAGAGCTTCAATCATCGTCAAAATCTTTTATCGCATCAAGGGAATATGGATGTGCAGTAACAGTGTTGCAATGAACCACTCTTTATGTTGTATGCTCGACATTTGGAAGCTTAATTTATCCATCAATGTCTTAAATCTATGGTCGGATTCCTACACAGACTCCGTAGACAATTGCTTAATCTATTTAATCTCTACAATAAGATGAGAATCATATTTGGTATTTCTAAACTTCATCTATTAGGCTCGCTCAAATTTGGTCAAGCATTTTCTCTGTGCCTCGTGTTGGAACCACATAAAAATTCATATACCATTCCAACACACGATCTCTCAGGGTTGTGATCATCTACGCCTTCTTTATTACTTCATATTAGACTGATCTCACGGTCCATATGGATTCACATAGAAACCAATGTTGTTTTGGGCCTTCTAACCTATTTCCATTGAATATTAGCAGCTTAATATCATTCGTAGACATTATATTGGTCCTCGGTATTGTTGGATAAAAAGTTTGGCTAGAAAGTTTCCCTTGTTTATTATTCCCATGGTTAGTATTACTTATATTGACGAACCTACTAGGAGAGGATTTTTTGGACCTTACCTCCAGATACGTACATCGAGTCCTAGGTGTGCCATATTTATATTCTGGATCTGGTGCTTCTTCTTCTTCTTCCCTTTTGGGGATAGGCCCATATTCATTTTCTTTGTTGCAAGAACCTACATGAAAGGGAAACATTAACTCGTAGTCTTCTCCTCTAGTTGTACTGAAAATTCATCTTCTTGTCATAGTTCTTCTTATTTTTCTTGACCTAAATATCCTTCAACTTCTTAGAAACCCACCCTCTAGTGTGATTTTGCTATCACCAGGGAACATCTCAGCTTATCTTGCTGCATTTTTCTAGCACTTATTTCATGGCATAACCCAAGTCATTATATAACATTCTTTACTCATCAGATTCCGTGATGAGTATCCTTTTTTCCTTTACAATCATCTTTATCCAAGATCTTAAAGATGTAAAGTATTTCCCTCGTGGTCCTTGGAAAAAAATTCTTTTCTCCTCACTATATCATGTTATTGTGTCGACAGAAAAATTAGTAATGTATCCCTCCAAAATAATGTCTAACAAAAAATAAACAACCCTACATACATGGTTGCTAATACTCTTCAATCATTGAATCAACTGAGAACTCCACTCTATCAGTTCTCCTCAGAAATTTTTTTGTTGGGTTGTTAGCTTCAACAACCATTCATACAAAAAAATTGGAAACTCAAAAAAAATTGCATGGGTATCTGTATAGAGGTATCGCTCCAACTACTTTTTTGGATTCAACTGTGATCCTTCACTTTCTTCCCGTGCAAACTCTAATGCTTTAAAATACACCCACTCTTGAATTTTCATATTCGTGGGATGCCAAAACATATCCATCACAAATGATTCATGGTCCCGGCGATGGAACCATTTGTTGGTGTTTCTCCCTTTAACCTAGGTTCAGTTCCTTGTTTGTCCGTCAACAAAACCTAATATATTGACTTGACAGAGCAGGGTGCAGTCAATAGCACCTACGACACAAGTGCATTCTCACTCGATATATCTCTTATGGGTAACTATCAGAACCAGGTTTCTGTAGTTGTGTGGGGATTTCCTCTTCCTTGAAACCTTAAGTTATCTTCCTTGACCAAATCCAATGGTTATATTACTTCTCTTATTTCTTGTAGTCAAGATATAACTATATGGGTCCATCGAAAGAGATTATAATAGTTAATATAGTTCCTTATTAGTGGTTTGTTGAAGACCCAGATGTGTAGGTGCTGGAAAGGTGTCCAAGGAAAAAAACAAGGGATGAAAACCCAACCAAAGGATTTAGATAATCCTACGCAAGTATTACCCTATCCTCGAGCTATTCGGTGTGGTTGACACCCATGGATATTCATCCTCCGCTGGTACTCTTTGCGTCAGTGAATTTTGATCCAACAATATCAGTCTTCCTATGAAGGAAAATGAGGTATTGGATGCCTACAAAACTACAGATATACCTAGAAAATAAACTTAAGTTAAATTGAAGCTATACTAAGGATATATGTTGTTTGATTGCAAATAAACTTGATTTGGAAAAATAGATAAGTATGTCCCTCAATTTAATTGAAACGTGAAAGAGATTTAATAACTTATCCACTCAAGTTACAATTGATCAATTAAAATTGATTAACACTAAATTAAGTATTTAGAACATTCAAGATTAACTTGTGACTAAAATGTTAATTAAAAAATTAACATTTATTATAGTATTTACTGTATAACCATTTGCAAAAATAGATAAAAGTTTTAATTAAAGAAATTCATTTAAAACTAATACACAAATCATAAGTGCAGAAAAACCAGAACTGTAGATCAATGCTTATAATTTCAAATGATTTAGATAGTGACAGTGAATAATCTACAAAGGAGAAATCAATATTTATTAAATAAACTTGACTAAATAAATAGAAAAATATTCAAGAATAGCATAGCTGTATTAATAAAGGTCTGCAAGAAAATACAAACTCTAAATTAAACAGAGTATCTTCAAGCCTTCGTGCTGATTTCTCTCTCGCAAAAATTTCCCAACATGTACAACAATTGTCTCTATTTAAAAAGGAAAAAGGGACCATAACCATTTCTAGAATTAGCTCCCATAGTTGGATGCAATAAAAATATCTGGAAAATTTCGGCTTGAACGGACCCAAAAATCTCCCAACTCCTTCACCATTTTCGAAAACGAATTGCATTAAGGAGAAAAATACCCCATTTGGGAAGTGGGTTTAACAGAATCATCTAATTCTTAATGGTTCAATGGAACATTGAGCCCGAAATTAGCCTCTTCTAACTAATGTGCGATCCATTAACTTCTTCTTTCCAGTTGTAGATAATTTGTAAACGAATTAGATCATCAAGTTCTTCATCCGATTTAATGTCTTCATTCTATCAAATCTCCACTTTTAAACCTGCACGTTAAAATATCAAACACGAATAATATTTGTGCAAATAGCTTGGAAAAGGGAATGACAACTCACTAACTATAAACGAATAAGATAAGGCGTTAAAGAATTTTCCCTGTTCATTAATCTTGTGTCCTCGTTACAAAATCCAAAATCTATTTTCCCGTAATATAAGAAATGGAATGTGAGGAAGGAAATCTTGAATTTGAAAAATAATTTAAATAAATCAAAATTGAGAAAAACCAAAGATCAAAACGAAATTAAAATCTCAAGTGAAAAATGAAATTACAAAAATTTGCGGACCCAAAATCACATTAAAATATAACCTAATATAAACTTAGGGTTTGAAAAATACACGAAAGAAAAATGAAAAAGTCATTTCCGCAATCTGCATCACGCATCCTGCATTGCGGGTTGTGGGAATGTTTTATTAAAAATATGAAAAAGTTACCTCCTACAATCCGCATTCTGCATTGTGAATTGCGGGTTGCGAGAATAATGTTTTAAAAATGGAAAATTTAGACGTGGATTGCGGGAACATTTAAAACATGAACAATTAAAATCAAAGCTCCCACATCCGCAAAAAAACATAAAAATACTTGGGAAGCTTGGAAAATTGCAATTTTATTTATTTATTGAAGGAAGTAATGAAATAACAATAGATAAAAACCTAGAAATTATTTACAAAGAAAATCTAATATCTGAAAACCCTAAACCTAGAAAAATTAAAACCATTTACAATTTAATTCTTAAGAAAATAAATGTTGGAAACAAGTTACTTATATAGGAAAATAATCACTCCTATAATATAGGGGAGTTAATGGATTCCATAAATAGATTTCTAACATAGTCATTTCCCAAGAAAACCTAGAAAAAAGAATAATAATATTTCCTTTTGCACAATAATAAATGAAAATCCTTTTCAACTCCAAAATGGAAAAAAAAGAAGTTATATTATAAAAATAAAATTAATTTATTGAAACTAAAAGAATTATCCATGATCAAACTAATTTCACATTTGTGAATGTTGAATTTTAATCCCACAAATCTCTAAACAATGATAAATCCAAATCTCATAGAAATTAGGGAATTTAGAATTCAAACAAACTAAAACATGTGTTCTTTTAATTTTCATAAAATCAAATTGTTTATAAATTTAATATATGTATTTAATGAAATACACAAGTTAAGTTAATCAAAGTCAAAACATAACCATGAATATTTAAAAGATCTCAATAATCTTAAACTAAATATTAAAAATATTAAACTAATATAAGCAAATAATGCAAAGACTAAGATTATTTACAATATTTACATTATGATTCTAGGTATGCATATGTGAAGATAAAACTCTATTAAGCTGAAATATAAAATTAATGCAATATCCAAAATCATGAGAGAAGAAATGATAAGATCAATCACAACTCCAAAATGAAGGTAATAACTAACCATCATCTCGATTTATCAGTTTGTGCAGTGAAGACCAAACCTAGGTGGGGAATGTGAATGATAACATGGTAAGTTAACAACCAATATCAGAGAACCAACTCAAATGAATAAAAGAGAAGAGGGTGTGTGCAAGAAGTTGAGGGACCTTCTAGATGCAATCTTACTTTTTAGGAATAGGCTCACGTTACATAGAAAAAGAACGCGATCCTCTTCCATAGCACTTGGAATAGTAAATCCAAGCCTGACATATCAGCAGACATGTAGGCCAAGTAACAATAATGCGCACGCGTTTTGTAACTCTATAACGCGCACGCATTATGCAAATCTAAAAACAAATAAAAAAACACATAGTCCCGACCCGAGACGTCGTTTTCACCAAACAGGATCACAAAGACGAAGGCGTGCCCATGCCCTAGGAGCTTGGAAGAGTGCCCTTTGCTCGATTTGAAGACAAATCCTCCGGTGAATCGTCATATTAACAGGTAATTCATTCACCCACAGCTTTTTTTTTCAATTAGATGCTTAAATTACCATTTTTTATTTGTAAATGAAATAAAAACCATAGAAAAATAAACAACCATCTCATAGCCAAAACACCAACCAACCAAAGATGATGATATGCCAATGCCTTTCCCAAGACTAAACACATAAATTGATCACATACAATTGACACAAATGTTTCTAGGCAATGCCATTGGAAAAAACCCTATTGACATGCATTATGTAGGAAGACTAAACTTTTTATTTTCTTTTTCCCTCATAAAAAACAATTTAGATGCTATTCTATATCTAATCAAATGAAACTCTCTAGTACATAAAAAAAATAGAATAGTCAATAACCCAAACAATTACATGACCAAAAGAGCCTACCCTTCAAGAGAAATTCACCAACAAACCAAATATTTCCTAAAAATCTACATCATATGCCATACATATGAATTAAGGCCTTTAAAATTACAAGCAAGCCAAAATTCCTAGAGATTGTGAAAACCATAACCATTAGAAAAAAAACCACTCTCACTAGAATCTAGGAAGCATAAACAAACATCTTTTCAATATGACTGGAAGCATAAACAAGCATCTTTTCCAAAAGTGGTGAAAGAACTCATACTCGCTATAGAACCATGGACAATTTCATAATGGCATTCCCTATTAATCTGCCCATATAGAAGAAATATGGAATTTTAAAACATTTATTACACACCTAAAAACTTGTGCCAACTGGGGAAATCATGCCAAAGTCTGTTGTACACTATACAACTTATGTACACGTTGAACTAACCTCGAAATCCATGCCAAATTAGTCCCAAATAGAAATAGACATGTATGGCCCAACTTGGAAATAAGGTATAGGCTATATGGCCCCCGAAACCTCTCTTAAATGCTGTTGTACATACCGATTTTTTATGTTGTATGGACAATACCATAACTACCTCAATTTCCATTCCTAGGCTATTGGAAACTTCCTCTTCCTCGATTTCTTACAATGGATGTCTTGGGAAGTGCGCTCTCCTTCCCTCCTTTGGATTTGCGCCCTCTTTTCTCTTGCTACAGTACTCTTCCTCACTCTTTTTTTCTTCGGCTCCAAAATATCTCTCATTCATAATGTGCCTCTTCCTCTCCTTATATATCCCTTTATAATTCATTAATGACAAAATCCCTAACCCTTCATCTTCAAGAGTCAAGATTAGATATTAACCTCACAAGATCGGCAATTGTGACTTATTCTCTTATTGGGGTCACTTAAATCACTTAAGTTCCTCAACATTATAAAACTCACTTTTGTGATTAAATATAAAGGGTAACATTATAAAATCACTTTACAAAGTGTTCACCAAGAGAGTGTCGCTCGGACAATTCCACATACTAGACACCACCAATGCAGAAGTACATATCCAAGCTACCCCAAAAGATAACGGTCCCTCTTAGTGAGGAAGTTACTCCTGGTACATCCATCAGGATATGTCTCCAATCTCATCATGCCATCGATTGTTGTAATTTCTCCCTATGAAATTGAAATCTTTCATGCTAGTTTCCCTAGATTATGTGACGAAGGCTTTCCTACAACCCATTCTCCTAGGAGACTCCTCTCTCTCCTACGCATGCAACTATGCCAAATTATACCCACTAACTCTCCTAAAAGTATGAAAGGAAATCTCTTGACCGAATGTCTTGGATATTGGTCTTGACACTAAATCTAATATCCCTTAAGACCTACCCACAGGTTGTCCTAGAAACCTTTCCAACTTTCCCCTTTTAACACTAAGCACCACTATTGTGTCTTGGGTATCCCCCTATGACAATATAAGCACATGGTTTGCCCAGAACATGTCTTTATGCCATGCATCTACCAAATTTGTCACTGATATAAAATGTACCTTCTACTCTGAACCAAACAACACCTTTCCCACCTCGAGAGATCATTTTGACTCTATTGGAATCTCCACACATCCAACCACCTTCAGTGCATGCATGGTGTTGACCCCACAATCCACATGCTAGTCTAAGTCTATCTCTGAAACATTAAGGAACACTGACCTCATTCCCGTCGTATGGAGAGATGACTCACTATTCAGAATGCATGCCCCAATATCCTCATACACTGCACGATTACATCCTGAAAGACAAGTAGAAAATGAACACTCCTCAAAATTCTCTACAAAGTCATCAATCTTAGCTGATGAACCCCGCATGTACATAACATGACCTACATGATACATATCAAGTAATCATCAAGGATCATCATAATACACATCATATGCTCTACATATATACACATAGGAGACCATCATAAGCTTGAAATTGTACTCATACAATGCCCATTGACAGATATCATCGCGGTTTTCTCCTATCGAACTCTGGACTATACTAGCTCTGGAATATCCATCATCATGCTCTAAGAAAGATTGTCCTTGATCAAGCAACATCATCATAGCCTCCAAGGCATGTCCCAAACAATGAACAATTCCTCCTTTCCTGCCAAAATCCAAACCTTAAACGAAAGACAAACCTCTCAAAAAAATTCAAATCATATTTCTAAGTTAGCGCAACCATCTTTCTAAGCCAGAACAAGTTATATCCAATTCTTACTTACTCATTAACTGAATGTAGTCACAAGTTGAACGAAACTTACATTTTAATTGTGAAATGTTTAATATTAAGTTTAAATAAATATATGTAAGTGATTTTGTCATTAAATTGCTAACTTGAGTTTGATTTAATACATTTTCAATTTTGAAGAGACGTCATTATATGCCATGTATATGTTTCTAATGATTTGCTTATTGATGTTTTTTTTGCAGTTGCTGCAATGGATCCGAATGTAGCGATTCTAATTGAGCTTTCCTGCTTAAGGGGCATCAGTGCTTCTTTTCATGGCGGCGATGAGATTCGACGCTCGCTTGCATCCACCATGGATGCTATTGTCGACACGATTTCGCAGTCAACTAATATACTATATGATATCACATCATATAGAGAGGAAAAGAAGAGAACAAGAGGATGGATTGGATTATGTGGCAATAAGAAGGTTAAAAATAACAAAGGAGCAAATTTTTGCATTATTCAGGGATCCTCGGACTGGAGAAATCCCAAATGCAAACCGGCCACATTTATCCATTGAGTGGTGCACATTCCAACCATTTATCGATAACTGGATGGATAGATGGTATACGGTCTTTGATTCGCCACCGCATAACAACAGGGAAATTCCCCTGTATTTCCTTCGAAAGTTGTATGCGGAGTTCGTGTTGCATAAACACATGAACTATTTTTCTTACTTGGAGTTTCAGGGGATCGGTGGGGGGATGCCCCAAAACCGACCCAATGCGAGGGTCAAAGACCCTAATCACCCTATCCCTGCACCTCGCGCCCCATTTCATGGGATAGATGTCCCACCTGCAACTCGCGTAGTTGCTGAGACACGGGATGCTTTTTTGACACTGGCACAAGTGGTCCTTTGCCATAGCACTACTCTTCAGCAGATGGGTGGGGATGCAGGACCATCCAATGTAGGACCATCCACTGGTGCACCACCACCTACTAATGCAGGACCATCCACCAGTGCACCACCATCGGCACATCCCCAGCAGAGTTCTGATCCTCACGAGTGCACATCGTGTGGTCGTCCCTGCTATGGTCTTTCCACAGATGTTGCGTTCAGTGGTTTTTTGAGTGAGGTATGTAGATCTAGTTAATTTTAATAAATTCTTCATTTAGTTTCCTCTTTGTACACATATATATAGTTTGATCTAATATATTAATTTCATGAACTTGCAGTTGTTGCGTTTTTACGCCAGAGACCCCCCAGACTTTGGATTGGGGCATGGCATTGCAGCGACTGATCCCTTTGTTGGTGGAGGGATCCATGATGGTACAGGCCCATCTAGTTCTACTGAGGTAAACATTCTAAAATTTCAATTTTTCAATTATGCTTGTCAATAATTTGTTAATTTCCACATACTTTACATGTTAGTTCACTAATTCTATCTATGGTCTAATATTTACAATTATTAAACTTGCAGATCCCAGATCCGTCATTGGGTGGAGAGATCCACGAGACACATCATGGTACCTAGGTAAACATTTTAATATGGTAAAAAATTACAGTTGTCATTTTTTAAATACATGTACATGTTTGTTGAATTATGCATACATCTAACTACATGAGTTCACTTGTTGATTGTAGGCACCGACCCAAACATCTGGGCCATTTCCTGTAGATGCATCTCCTCCCAGGCCTTCCGTGGACAAGGGTCATGTGTACATGAGGCGATCCACTCCAAAAAAGACTCGAGCTGCCCACGGCCATGGAGTTACTGAGCCCATGGTAATGTATATCCTTCGATGATATTTCTTGCTTAACTTGAAATCCTGTGCATAAGTTGTTTTTGTTAATGTTTGATTTGCATGTTTACTGCATTAGGAGTCGGAGTTAACAGAAGAAAGTCTAGCATCGATGGTTGATGCAGTAGTTGATGTTGCTTCATCAATGGCAGCTAGTCACACTGAGGTATACCTAACTATTTCAACGTGATCTTGACATAGTTTATTATTGTTGTCTATTGTTTATTCATTCATGTCTAACTATTTCAACATTTGGTGATTGTAGGACCCAGCAGCAGGAGTAGTTCCTGCCCCCCTGTTTCGACCACAGTTGAGGAACCAGCAACAGGAGCAGTTCCTGCCCCCCTTGGTTCTACCACAGTTGAGACCATGGTAATGTATATCCTTCGATGATATTTGAACTCGTTAAGTTGATATAGACATATAGTTTATTATTGTTGTTTAGCTAGACATAGTTTATTATTGTTGTTTAGCTAGACATAGTTTATTATTGTATTTTATTGTTTACTCATGCATGTCTAAATACTTCAACATTTGGTGATTGTAGCCACCAACAAAAGAAGTAGCTCCTGGCCCCCCCGGTCCGACCATCATTGATGTTGAAACAACGGCTCCGTCTGCGACACAAGGAACTGAAATATAGCTATCACTGGATGTCGTTGAGGTGAGATGTCTATTGATGACTAATTGTTTCATTCAATTTCCAACAAGATGTTGATAGGTTTTGAGTTAATTGAGATATGGTATTGCAGAGTCTGGATCCACTGAGGAAGAGATTGGTGATAGGGCGAACACCGACACGTCCAGAGGTGTGGGTGAGTGTTTGTTATAATTTTATAATGTATTAGTACATAGTTAGTTCAATTTAATAATTGATGTTTAATTTGCAGGATCCATCGACGCACATTGATCCCAGAGATGAGCCTATTGGATCAAAGTCGGGAAAGAACAAGAGGAAGCTTGACTTCTGATACATGCCTTATAGAATATATGTACATTTGCATACATGTGCAAGTGGCTTGGATAGTTTTGGATAGTTTTGGATATATATGTACTTTTGGATACATGTACTTTTGGATATATATCTACTTTTTGATACATGTACATTGACATTTCACTTATAAATGAATGATATATTTCACTTCGTATGAGTTCTTCGGTTTCCACATGTTGTTATGTCAATCTATTGTGTGGATTATCTATTATTTATGAATGCACTATGTCAAAGTTCTTGCACATGTAATTAAATCAAACTAAGTGCAATACAATGTAATACAATGTTTTAATGAACTCACGACATGCACACTAATTGGATACATCTAATTAAATGTAGCGAGTTTGGATGATAAAATTACAAGTTAAGTGAATGTTGAAGTGTAATATAATAAAAATAAATTACAATTCAAGTTAATGTTTAAGTGTAATATAATAAAAATAAATTACAAGTTAAGTAAAGGTTTATGCAAGAGGTTTTTTCCCTGGATGTGCTATGTGTCTAGTTGCATTGGTGCACTATATAGAAGCTTTTATTTGTATTGTATATAGTGAGGCACACCAAAGAAAAAAAGATTTGTGTACATTACCACACCTAGATAGAGGTAGTTGAACTATGAATGTTGACCTATACTGCTTATGGTATTCCCCATAACCACATCAATGTGCATGTTACAATATGGAACACTAAGACATATAGTAATATTTTAGTGTGTCGAGGCATCTATAATAATTCAATGTTTATGTATCTAACTTAATATAAGGTACATCGATGTCATTTGTTTGATATTACACCAATATGATGATATGTAGTTAAAATCACTTATGAGTACAACATCTATAAGGGCGTAAGTGAATTGTGTATCAATAAGAGCATCAATTTGTTCAGTAAATAGAAGTTTGTATGTGTTCAATAATTATAATTTTGTATCAATAAGAGCATCAATGTGTTTAGTAAGTATAAGAGCATTGATCCATGTAATGGTGACAAAAGAAATGTTATGTTCTGGTTCAACGTTTGACATAACTCATTGGTTCAACAATATATAGCAGACTAGGAAAGCCTAATCAAACGTTTGACATAACTCAAATTACTACATAAAAGATTCAACCAACAACATGAATTATACAAGGACTCTCATCCAATCATGTATTTAATTCTTCCTAGCACATGATTATCACATTTCAATGGAATACATGGAACTTTAATATAACATATAATGCTCATCATGTATCACAAAAGGATCAAACTTGGTATCTTGCCATCGTTCATCTTTGGACCTTTAGAGGATCGATATTTCCAACATAAGTTCGTGAGTACAAATTATAGATGTACATATATAGGAAAGTCCAACATAAAACATTACTAGAAAGGACAATGGACATAAATTTAACATATAAACAACTATGAATCACATATAAAATCTCAAATTCTTTGCAATGTTACAATAGTTAAGAAAATAACTTTCACAAGGCAAATTGTTAGCCATGGGTGGCTGAATGGCAATAACAATGCTCCACCCAACTGTAGATTCTTTGAATGTTTCTACTTTTCCGTTTAAATACCACCCTTGAGTTGGGCAATGATAATCTGCTAGGGTTGATGGTAATTTGAGATACATATTTTTTAGCTATCGGTGACAAACATCCCAGGTCTAGTAATGAGGTGGGTCCACATTACAGATTATAGGCCCTAAATCAAACGGTATCTTCAAGACAACTATCTACTTCAGGCCAACCAATAGGCCCCAGAAAAATATGTAATCAACATATTACATGTGTATATATCTGGAGCCAATCAACATGCCCATCTATTGGGATAATCAGACAAAATATATGCATTAATAACATGTAATACATTACCTAGGCCAAATAATAGTCCCTCGTATTAATGAATTCATCAATTGACTATCCCAAGCCAACGAATTCAATACGCTTTCTACACATATCACATGTCGTACAAATAAGGTGTTCCACCATGGTTAGAATGTACGTCTTCCAAGGAATGCCAAACAATTAATATAACTAGGGCTAACAACTTATGAATTGCATTGAGGTGCACTGGGAAAAACCCTAGTTTAGGAAATGACTATATAACGGAGTCATTGGGCCACGAGGACATGAGTGAGAGGTCCACCTAGGGGTAATGGCATGCTAGGAGACCAACGGATTGGACGGTTTGTCGATCCGACCTCCGGTTGCCGATTTATGTCAAGTTGTAGGTCGCATGAAAACATCGTTCAAGGACACTTGGTCAATCTTGGTCCGGGAGTGAAAAACCAAATAGAGCAACGAAAGTGCGTGTCGTCGGCTCTTGCAAGTGTGTATGGGCAATATCGACATGGGTAGACCACCAAAACTTGCTTGGTCTAGGGTTTTACAGAGTTGACCCACCAATGCCAGATTTGCATTGAGGTGCATTGGGAAAAACCCTAGTTTAGGAAATGACTGTACAATGATGTCATTGGGCCACGAGGACATGAGGGAGAGGGCCACCTAGGGGTAGTGGCATTCCAGGAAACCAACGGATTTGACGTTTCATCGATCCGACCTCTGGTTGCCAAGTTATGTCAAGTTGCAGTTCACATAACAAGGTCACTCAAGGACAATTGGTCAATCTTGGTCCGGGAGCAAAAAACCAAATGGAGCGACGAAAGTGCGTGCCGTAGGCTCCTGCAAGTGTGTATGGGCAATGCCGACGTGGGTAGACCACCAACACTTGGTCAATCTATGGTTTTACAGAGTTGACCCACCAATGCCAGATTTGCATTGAAGTGCATTGGGCAAAAAACTAGTTTAGGAAATGACTGTACAACAAAGTCATTGGGCCATGAGGACATGAGGGAGAGGGCCACCTAGGGGTAATGGCATTCTAGGAGACCAACGGATTCAACGGTTCATCGATCAGACCTCCGGTTGCCGAGTTATGTTAAGTTGCAGGTCGCATGAAAATGTCGTTAAAGGACACTAGGTCAATCTTGGTCCGGGAGCAAAAAACCAAACGGAGCAACGAAAGTGCATGCCGCCGGCTCCTGCAAGTGTGTATGGGCAATTCCGATGTGGGTAGACCACCAACACTTGCTCGGTCTAGTGTTTTACAGAGTTGACCCACCAATGCCACATTTGCATTGAAGTGCACTGGGCAAAAAACTAGTTTAGGAAATGACTGTACAACAGAGTCATTGGGCCACGAGGACACGAGAGAGAGGGCCACCTAGGGGTAATGGCATTCCATGAGACTAACGGATTCGACGGTTCATCGATCTGACCTCCAGTTGCTGAGTTATGTCAAGTTGCAGGTCGCATGAAAATGTCCTTTAGGGACACTAGGTCAATCTTGGTCCGGGAGCAAAAAACCAAACGGAGCAACGAAAGTGTGTGCCGTCGGCTCCTACAAGTGTGTATGGGGAATTTCGACGTGGGTAGACCACCCACACTTTCTTTCTCTAGGGTTTTGCAGAGTTGAACCACCAATGCCAGATTTGCATTGAAGTGCACTGGGCAAAAAACTAGTTTAGGAAATGACTATACAACGACATCATTAGGCAACGAGGACATGAGGGAGAGGGCCACCTAGGGGTAATGGCACGCTAGGAGACCAGCAGATTCAACGGTTCGTCGATCCGACCTCCGGTTGCCGAGTTATGTCAAGTTGCAGGTCACATGAAAATGTCGTTCAAGGACAATTAGTCAATCTTGGTCCGGGAGCAAAAAACCAAACGGAGCGACAAAAGTGCGTGCCGTCAGCTCCCGCAAGTATGTATGTGCAATTCTGACGTGGGTAGACCACCAACACTTGCTCAGTCTAGGTTTTTGTAGAGTTGACCCACCAATGCTGGATTTGGATTGAAGTGCACTGGGCAAAAAACTAGTTTAGGAAATGACTGTACAAAAGCATCATTGGTCCACGAGGACACAAGGGAGAGGGCCACCTAGGGGAAATGGCATTCCAGGAGACCAACGAATTCGACGGTTCGTCGATCCGACCTCCGGTTGTCGAGTTATGTCAAGTTGCAGTTCGCATGAAAATGTCGTTCAAGGACACTTGGTCAATCTTGGTCCGGGAGCGAAAAACCAAACGAAGTGACAAAAGTGCATGCCGTTGGCTCCTGCAAGTGTGTATGGGCAATGCCGACATGGGTAGACCACCAACACTTGCTCAGTCTAGGGTTTTGCAGAGTTGACCCACCAATGCCAGATTTGCATTGAAGTGCACTGGGCAAAAAACTAGTTTAGTAAATGACTGTACAACGGAGTCATTGGGCCATGAGGAAATGAGGGAGAGGGCCACCTAAGGGTAATGGCATGCTATAAGATCAACAGATTCGACGGTTCGTCTATCCGACCTCCGGTTGCTGAGTTATGTCAAGTTGTAGGTCGCATGAAAATGCCGTTCAAGCACACTTGGTCCATCTTGGTCCGAGAGCAAAAAACCAAATGGAGCGATGAAAGTGCATGCCATCAGCTCCTGCAAGTGTGTATGGGAAATGCCGACATGGGTATACCACCAACACTGGCTCGGTCTAGGGTTTTCCAGAGTTGACCCACCAATGCCAGATTTGCATTGAGGTGGACTGGGCAAAAAACTAGTTTAGGAAATGACTGTACAATGGAGTCATTGGGTCACGAGGACATGAGGTAGAGGGCCACCTAGGGGTAATGGCATGCCAGGAGACCAACGGATTCGACGGTTCGTCAATCCGACCTCCGGTTGCTGAGTTACAATGAGATGCAAGTCTCATGAAAATGTCGTTCAAGGACACTTTTACTACAAGCTAGGAATTGCATACGAGCTAGGGTTTACTACAAGCTAGGGTTTACATACAAGCTAGGGCTTCTACAAACTAGTGCATAGCTTACAAACTAGGGTTTACTATACAAAACTAGCACTCTTACTACAGTCTAGGATTTTGCATACAAGGTAGGGTTTGCATACAAGGTAGGGCTTCTACAAACGAATGCATAGCCTACAAACTAGGGTTTAATGGTTGCAATAGGTTCATAGTCCCAAATTTCAACACAAACAGGGAGATCATTGAACACTTGTGCAACAATAAAAGCTTCCTAAATCGAGCAACAACATGAGCTCAAGTACTCATTTACTTTTTCTAGTATCTCTTAACTAACTCAACATGACATACTTATCATTTACTTTGGCCAGATACTTATCATTGTACTTGTTATTGATATTGACATGATCATTCATAATCTTTGGTTTTATTGATCATATGTAAAAATTGGCATATTCATAAAGTTGACGTACAAGAGAACTTTGGGCATATTTATAAACAACATAAACGAAACTTTGGCCACTCCCATCTTTGTGGTCACTCTCCAACTCTTCCACGCAATATTTTTCTTCCCTGCTATGCATCCATTTACCCTTTGTGCAGTTATCTCTCTTGTTCCACCTTAACTTTATTTCTTCTGTCTCTTCTCCAACAATCCTTGAGCTCATCCGGTATCCAAAAAAAGTTCACATCGAGCTCAAATTTTCCCCTCCATTCCTTTCTACTAGTTTTCCCTAGCTTCCTACTCAAAACATCACAATTAACAAATGTAGTGGTTCACCTAGTTTTTCACCTAGTTTCTAGTTTAAACCCTAGTTTGTGTTCTAAACCTTAGTTTTTAGGTTAAACCCTAGTTTACTATTTAAATCGTAGAAGCCCTAGTTTGTAGTATAAACTCGTGTTTATAGTTTAAGCCCGAGATTGTGGAAACCCTAGTCTGTAGGTTAAACCCTAGTTTCTACTCTAAACCATAGAAACCCTACAATACCCCCTCACTCTATCATCATCATGCTCATGGTCATCTCGCTACAATACCCCTTAACTTTATTTCTTCCATCTCTTCTCCAACAATCCTTGAGCTCATCCGGTGTCCAAAAAAAGTTCACATCGAGCTCAAATTTTCCCCTCCATTCCTTTCTACTAGTTTTCCCTAGCTTCCTACTTGAGACATCACAATTAACAAATGTAGTGGTTCACCTAGTTGTTCACCTAGTTTCTAGTTTAAACCCTAGTTTGTGTTCTAAACCTTAGTTTTTAGGTTAAACCCTAGTTTACTGTTTAAATCATAGAAGCCCTAGTTTGTAGTATAAACTCGTGTTTATAGTTTAAGCCCGAGATTGTGGAAATCCTACAAACTAGTGCATAGCTTACAAACTAGGGTTTACTATATGAAACTAGCACTCTTACTATAGTCTAGGGTTTTGCATACAAGCTAGGGTTTACATACAAG
>LPNX010969243.1:0-40095 GCA_001517045.1 Pseudotsuga menziesii
AAGGAGACAGGAGTATCAACTTCTGGATACACTATGAGTCTTGGATCAGCAGTTGTCTCATGGAGATCACGCAAATAGTCAGTTCCGGCAGATTCAACAACAGAATCAGAATATGTGGCTGCAGCTGAAGCAACGAAAGAAATAGTATGGCTCAGGAAGATACTTGAAGATTTGCAAGAAAAACAAGAAAAATCCACTCCATTATTGGTCGACAATACTTCTGCAATCAAGCTGGCTAAGAATCCTAGATTCCATTATCGAACCAAACACATCAACACAAAGTATCATTTGATTCGACATCATGTAGAGGCCAAGACAGTCCATCTTCGACATTGTTCCACAAATGATCAAGTTGCAGACATCTTCACCAAAGCGCTTGGACGAGAAAAGTTTGAAAGATTCAGAAACATGCTCGGACTTACGAACACCCCTTCGGATTAAGAGGGGGATTGTTAGAATATAATCCATCAGGATTATATATTGTAAATAAATAAATAAGCTGAACAGTTACATAGGAAGGTGAAAAGGTTGATGAAGCTCAACCACCACATGTAATATATAAATGTATGCATTAGCCATGAATAGAATTGAATCGGGAGTTATACCTATCACTTTCAATATTTCCCTCCTCATGACAAGTATCACCTCACCTATCGCTAAAGGACCATACTTCGTCATCATAAATTCCTCCTTTCGGAAACTTTATAATAACAAGTGAAAATAGTAGCAAAGCTGCTTATACCTACCTGCCTGCCTTAAGAAATGGTTTAATTTAATAATTCAAAAATGTTTTAATTTAATAGTTTTACATACTTAGATTTAATTTAATAATTTAAAAATGTTATAATAGCTATTTATAACCCAAATTTAATCTCATAATTTAGAAATGATTTGATCTAATAGTTATATATAGGCCAAAGTTAAAGTTAAAGTTTGGCATGAAATAATTGGATAATAAATAAGAATTAATTGGATAATAAATAAGAAGTCATAAGAAAATGTCATTGTCATTTAGAAAAATAAAAATTGTGTAGAGATTTTATAAAATTTGCATTTCTTTACTAACAAAAATTTACCAAAATAAATTATAATTTTTTTCTATTAACAATAAAAAGGTTAAATAAATTATTAAACTTTGGTAAATCTCTAGTATAATGACAACTAATTAAATTATTAATCATCTAATTTGTTTGAATAAACCAATAAATATTATTTTATAAATAAATAAATAAAAGTAGATACGCTAAAAAAAGTAGAGACGACGCTTGAGGAGTGACAGCTTGAACAACGACCTTAAAGGCCTGAAGTTGGTTGTGAATATCCATAATCACAGGAAGGAGCCGCAACCAGAAAACACTCACGGAAAACTGCACAGAAGTAGGAAAGCATTGCACAGAAGCTCGAGGAAGCAGGCAGGAAGCCTTTGGGTAGCATCCTGATCACTGTCCAAGGGCAAGCAAGCAGCTTGAACACCATCCAAGGGAAGATGTAGGCCAAGGGAGGCGGCTAGGAAATCCCTAGTCTCTCTTTAGAGAATTGGATCCATCCGAGCATCGCAAAACTTTTCACTTACCATGATAATTTATTATTATTATTATTATATTATTATATCATTATTATACTAATGAATATAAAATTTTGCTCATACCAAAATGTTTATGTTCAATTTAAACGTTTTAGCTTACTTTGAACCAACCCATAATTTTAAGAGTTAAAAAACTACCTATATGTCATTTTCTCCTTACATACATACTCTATGAACTATATATATGTATGCATGTAAAGAGGAAATGACAGATAGATAATTTGAATGCTCTCCTTGTTTTATGGCTTTCTTTCTATAAGGTGGGTTATTATTTAATATGTATTAAAGAAGAGTTACCTTGTGAGGAGAAAGTCTTAAAATGAAGAAATATCTAACTCTTGAAGCTCATGTATGTGTGTACACACGCGTGCGCACGTGTATGTACACACATATATGAGGAGAAAGTCTTAAAATAACTAAGTATTTTAACTCTTAAAGATCTTATATATATATATATATACATGTACATACATGTATATGTATGTACATATACCTATCTATCTATCTATCTATAGATTGATAGATATATGTACATACATACATGTGTGTGTATGTGTGTGTGTGTGTGTGTGTTGGTGTCTTCTCTCATGAATAACTAGAGGCCTTAACAAGGGACGAGACCAAAAGAAAATCCCTTTTAGACAAAGAGGAGAAGAAATGGAGACTAAATAGTAGATCTCTCTCGATACTCGAAGGAGACAATAATACAAAAAAAATCACCATTTCGCATCCCATAGGAAAAATATCAACACTATATTAGAGATTCAAGATGCCAATGGGAATATGGTCTCTTCATTCAAGGAAAAGGAATATGTAGGGGTTGCTGATTTTTCGATATCTATTTACCGAGCCCGAAGGGTGCCCTATACAAGAGATTCTACACGTACTTAGGATTTTCTCTCGTTCAATTTCTAATGAAATTAATGATGTCCTCTTAGAGGACATAACATAGAATGAAGATTTTTTATAGTCTCCATTCCTTTCAGAAAGGGAAAATCCCTAGCCCAGATGAATTCACTATAGAATTCTTCATTGGGTTCTATGAAACAATTAAGGAATATTTAGAGATCCAGGAAGGTATTAGGTTCTATGAATTCCACCTTTATGGCCTTGGTCCCAAAAAATAAAAAGGACACATCATTCACGACTTTAGGTCGATCTCTTACTGCAATGTGATTTACAAACTGATAACTAAAATCATAGCACAGAGACTAAAACCCATCTTGAGCAAAATTACCTCTGAAAAACAATATGATTTCCTTTTTAAGAGACAAATCTATGATGCAGTCTCGCTAGCATAGGAAGCTATCCATTCAATCAACAAAAATAAACTCAGGGCCTTCTCTCTAAAACTTGATCTTTCTAAGGCATATAATAGAGGTAGTTAGAATTTTTTGCAACCGCTAATGATACAGATTGTTCTTTTGATAGAATTTGTCTACTAGATAATAGGATGTGTTCAATCAACCTCCTTTGTAGTAGTGATCAATGGGTATCCTTCCTTTTTACACCCTTCACGATGATTAAGACAGAGATGCCCATTATTTCCCTTCTTTTTTTATTGGTGACAGATGCACTTAGTAGGATGGTACACACTGCAAGAGAGACAAGCTCTCTAGAAGGGGTAAAGGTCTCAACATTATAAGAACTATCACATGTTTTGTTTGTGGACGATGTTTTGTTGGTATGCGAAGCTACAGAGAATAACATTTGGTCCTTTATATCGATTTTAGATTTTTACAAGAAGGAAACGAGAATGAAAATCAATATCAACAAATCCAGTCTTTTCTACAACAAAATCTTAGATGAAGAGGTAATCATATTAAAGGAAGTATCTCCTGCCCCCCCTTAAATCACTCTAAGAAGTATTAAAATATTGTTGGCACTCCAATAACTCCCCTTTATTTGTGCAAAATAAAGGGAACCCTCCATTAGAATTTTGTAAGTATCTACCTTTTGTTTTCCTTCATCTCGTCTTCCTTTCTTTGGTAGGTGGTTTATTGGCTTTCTTCTTTGATCCTTCGCTTTCTCCAGTGCTTGTTCTTTGGTTTGGCTTTCATTGTATAAGGATTTGGTGATTTGGATACCTTTGTTGTTGGCATCTTTTGGCCCTTATTTGATCAACACAATCTACTCAGTCTTACTTGAGATTATTTGAGATAATTGTATTCTTCGATTTGGTTTGGTTGGATTTATATGACGCTTCGACAATTGTAACAACTTTTGGTTTGTCAGTGCATTTGCGAATTAACGACCATTTTGGTAGATCATAATTAATTAACTAAAAGCTCAATTTTAATACTTCTGATTTACATCTTGAAAGATTTTATATCAAATAATGGGTTCCAACTATTGGTTTTAAATTTAAACAATCTATCAAATTTTACAAGCCTTGAAATTTTTATAAATTTTATAATCCTAAATAAATTATAAATAATGAAGGCTTGTTCACAAATAACTCATATTTTATTTTAAATAACTATATACCAAAGTTTCATTTATTTGATATGCTGTTATAAAAATTCACACTTCTCCATCATCTATATACGTCTATAATTCTTTAAATAGTTCTTTATAAAATTATTTTCACTTCATTCTCGAGGCATATTATTTATGATGCAAATATATTTTAATAGAGATGTGCCAAAATTACTGAAATAATATTATAAGAAACATATTTAATGGAAAGTATTAAATCTATGATTCTTATTCAATACTTTCATATTTTATTCATTGG
Source organism: Pseudotsuga menziesii (assembly GCA_001517045.1). Classification (NCBI taxonomy): domain Eukaryota; kingdom Viridiplantae; phylum Streptophyta; class Pinopsida; order Pinales; family Pinaceae; genus Pseudotsuga; species Pseudotsuga menziesii. The sequence goes on from LPNX010969243.1 coordinate 4,323, forward strand.
CCACAAATATTTATGTGTATGTAGTGATGATTATTTATCTAGATGAAAAAGTAAAGTTTCCATGTGCATGTGCAACAGAAAGAAGTCTCACTCATTAAAAACGGATTGCACACCTGTCAGAGAGACGGTTTTTACGTGGCGTATTGTGAGCAAATCGTGAAGAATTAGCTCAAACGGTTGAAAACCCACTTCCCAAATTGGCTCATTTACGCCTAGTCACAAATGGTTTTGAAAATATCTCAACAGATTGGGAGAAATTCATTCATGAACAGAGGTGTATTTTCTAGAAATTTGTTGTGGCCGGTTTTTATCCTTGGATGAATAAAAGTTTTTGAGGTTGGATTCTGGCTTTCCCATGGCTCTTCACTTCTATAAATTCGACCTTAGAGGTCTGAGGAGGGGGGAGGACTCTTAGAGAGGAGAGACTTGGCTTTCTTCTTCTTCTATTCGTTCCCTTTGGGAGGAGGACTCTCTACAGGGCCGAAGAATAATTATTTTTATGTGCTCTGTATTTCTCTTTGTTCCATTTGTATGTGAGAGTAGGGAGAGAGAGATTCTACCAAAAGTAGTTCCTGGATATGCAGAAACATGTGTGCCTTTTATCATACAGAGATATTTGTATCCAAAGATTGCTAATGTTCTAAGACTCATTCAACTGTCTCAATAACACTGTATTTTATTATTGATCTTTCCTCATCCGATTGAATTTAATTTATATACATTTATTTTTTCATTCTTGTATTTAGTCTTTGTGTTTATGTGTCTTGAATGATTAATTTTATTGTGTTTAATTGTATCGAACAATCACATGTCTGATGTAATGAGCAATTTGAATCAATTGTTATTTTGTTAATTACTTGTTTTGAAATATTGATGTGCTTAAAGAATTATATTTTATTTTAAATTTCTTTAAAGTAAATTGTAATTAAATCTTACATCTCATGCATCATAATTATATTAATGATACTCCTATACAGGATAGTTTAGAAAATAGATTAGTTCAAGTTAGTTTTCAAATTAGATTTTTTAGTTTTATTTAATGCTTGAAAGCTACAGTTTAGCAACTGCTAAATATGTGTGTTTTAGCAGCTATTAAATCTATGTGTTTCAATCTATTGAAATTTGTATCATAAATTAGTTTTTTTTATTTCATACTAGTTATTTAAAATGCATATCACTTAGTTGTGAGACTCTCTTGTTGAGAGAAAACCCATATAGGAAGCGGGGCATTTGTTCCAATGAAAGTTAGCTATTTCAAACACACCGGGGGTTGTATTAAGTTCCTTGTGTGGGATTTATCTTCATTTTGGCCATAGTAAAAACTCCGGCCAACAAATACTTGGGTTTTGTCCTAAATCCCAACTCACACTCCTTCAATGACTAGTTGTGCTTATACTAAGAAAGTGGAGACGAAACTCTCTTGCTATACAAATTGGTTTCTATCTAGAGGTGGCAAGCTTGTTCTACTCAAAGCATTCTTCCAGAGCATACCCATTTATTGAGCCTCAATAGATTACATACCAAAAGGTATCTTGAAGAAACTAAGGAAGAAATTATTCTTCTTTCTCTGGACAACCAACAAACATGAAGAAGGAATCCCCCTAGTTAAATGGTTTGTGCTATAAAATCCCAAGGAACTAGAGGGTTGGGAAATCAAGAATTTGGATCTATTATGTAAATTCTTAGCAGCTAAATCAATATTGAGATTAGCATAGTCCCCTTTATCTCTATGGGTAAAAGGTAATGAGTTCCAAATATTGTTGAGAATCCTCTATTGATGAATGGTTCAGGAAACTGAAAAAATCATATAAAAATGACTCAATTGGATGGATGGATTTGGTACTCACCTTCCCCTTAGTGGGGAACTGGACAACGTGAAATGTAGGAGATGGAAAGCATATAAGAATAGGAAGGGACCCCTTGGCAGGAGTAGGAAATTATTTTTCTCTCTTTGAGGCCACGTTAAATCACTTAAAGTAGCACATAATAGAGGTACTTGCGGATGCTTAGGCACAAGACTGTCAAGAGTGGGGAAGAAATGGATGGCTATCACCTCAAGTTTTAGAAATGAGAGGGGAAATAGAAACAAAATGGTTTCAATTTATAAAAGAGTTAGTGGCAGGATTTGTACATTTGGATATTTTTGTCCCAAATAGCCTTGTATGGACTGAGAAGTCAGCCAATGGATATTATTCATTGAAAGTGGGATATGAGGCTTTCCTATATAAATCTTTCACTGGAGAAAAGCAGTGGTGGTGGCATTTTGTATGGAAAATCTCATGTTCCCTGAAATCAAAGATTACTCTCTACCTGGCTTTCTATAACAAGTTGTCATCTAGGGATAACCTATAGAAAAAGGGGATGGCAAGGCCCAAGCATCTATTTTTTTTCAAATAATATTGTGAGATGGTCTCTCATCTTTTTTTCTCTTATTCTTATGCAGATGAGGTATGGAACGTAGCTACAAATAAGCTATACACATGATACATACACACCTATTCCACGATGGAACAAAGATTCAAGCAGTGATGGTAGAATCCTGCAGTGAGTGAATATGTTTCCTTTCCCCCATCTTTCATCTATGGAATTTGGTGGGACAGGAATTCAACCATTTTCTAAAATCAATGGATCCATCCTAAAGTTATGATCTCTCATATTTTGCAATGGACAATTGAACACAAGGTCACTCCAAAGCCTACTAAAATAAGAACAATGGTGGATCCGAATATCGACAAGAGGATTTCATGGGATTTCTTCGACTGGGTGAGCCAAGGTGAACCACCTCTAGGAGGCTCAGGGGTTATATTATTCTTGTTAGAAAAACACAAATTTAGAATTAAGTATGCTCCAAGAGAATGCTCCAACAACAAATCAGATCTCGCAGAGTAGTGGGAAGTCCTAAAAGTGGCCCAGTCAAGGCAGAGTTTCACCTATAGTTATTCAGAGACTCAAAGATGGTAATTGATTAGGCCACCAATAAAATATGGATTGTGAGTCCTCATTTGTAGAACTTGCTCTTAGCATTCCAGACCTTGCTTTAGGGTTTTGTAGTCACCTCCTTTGCTCATGTTTATAAAGAACTCAACACAAAAACATATGAACTTTCTAAACAAGCTTTTGATGTGATCCCAGGAGTCATAGAGATCTACGAAGACAGAGAAGGCATAGACAACAAGACTATTTTGTTAACATAGATATTTGAAGGTGCTTACGAAGAATATAAGAGAATGGAAATCTAAGGATTAGTCTTTTATGCCAGAATTTAAGAGTACCAAAGACTATTGATGGTTGATTTGTATAACTTATGAAGCGGTGAAATGTAAGTATTTGTGGGACAAACTGTTTGAGATAGCTAGATGGTGTTGTATCAAGCAAGCTAACAGAGTTGTTTTTATGTAAGTCTATTTGGATAGTTCATGTTTATTTGAAAAAAATAAAAATAATATTCTATGGGAATGTATATATATATAATGTGGGTGGAAAGAAGCATAAGTTGAAATTTCGAATATTGGAAATTTAAATCTTGATTAAATGTTCACTAAAAAAGCAAATGATGATTAAATAAATTTTACATTAAAAAATTCAAATAATTAAAAAAAATAAGTAATTTAGAAATTCCAATTTTTAAATCAAATATGAAATAAAGTAGATTAGTTAAAAAAAATATTATTAGAAATACAATCCAACCAATTTACATATTGTTAATTAAAATGTAAATAATTTAATACTAAAAAAACAAATATTCTCTAATAAACATAAGAGAGGAATTGGTATCTTGGAAGGTCATTTCAGTTATATGGACTTCGATACTTCCATTCATGGAGCTCTAACTTGTGAAAATGATGATGCGATTGAAGTTAAAAGTACGATTTGTAGTTATAGATCGAGTTAGACATGTATCCATTTTATGATTTACGTCACCTGCGTGTCGTTAATTGATTTTCTGCGCAGAGCTAGAGTCGTGGATCTGAGGCACGTGGCTTTGAGGCGAGTTTGGGTTCATCCCAAGGCTCACAATGAGCGTCGCTGGAGGAGGGGAACCTCCTCCCCCCCATCTCTCCGAGGAAGAGAAAGCTTTCCTGCGGTTGATTTCGACCCAGGGGAAGAGAATAGAAACAGCTCCGCCCCCAAAATTTGTTAAAAATTTAGAGGCAGTCCCTGAAATCGCCCTACTTGAGGAGAAATCGATCCAGATCACTGTCTCTCTGGCAGAACGAGCACTGGTGGGACAGTTCACCGGTCTCTGGCCCAATCCAAAAACGATGGAAACCTGGGTTCAGAACAATTGGAGACCCCTCATCAAGAATGGAGTCACCAGCTATCCAGTAGGAAAGGGGTATTTTTTGTTTGAGTTCATCTCAAAGGAGGACAAAGACTTGATTTTCAGGAACGGACCGTACTTTATGGGGCCTTAGGGGTTGTATTTGAATCGCTGGAGCCTAGATTTCGATCCTGCAATATATATTCCCAAGGCTGTTCCAGTCTAGGTGCGATTACCAGGATTGCCTATCCATTGCTGGAATTCGGACTCCCTTCAAACTATTGGGAATGGATTAGGGCGTTTCATAGATAGTGCAGATCCTAAAGGAAACTATTCCTGCACCCGGATCTGCATGGAAGTAGACCTAGAGGCTGGTTTACCGGAAGCCATAAAGCTTAAGGTTAAGGGATGGCAGCACTACTAGCAATTGGACTATGAGCAGTTGTCGTTCAAGTGCCGGCACTACCACGAATATGGACATTTTCAGAGAAATTGTCCTAAAATCCAAGAGTCAACTAAAGAAAGGGGGAAAAAGGCAGATGAAGGATGGCAGCAAACTAAAAGACAACGATCTCCTCGGAAGAGAGATCCAAAAAATCCTAACCCTACTTCTACGGCTCTGAAAGTTCCAGACCCTCTGACATCTGACAATAGGTTCGCAACTCTGGAAGTCCCGGAAGAAGAACCTATGATTGAACTAGATCCGGGGAAAGAAGGCACAAGAGAACAGCCAGAGGAAGCAACCTCTGCAAGGAACCAAGGGGATTCACCGAAATCACAACCTTAGGAAGTCCCAGAAGACGGATCGGAAGAAGACTCCTCTTAAGGGGAAAACCCGGATCCAAAAACTAAAGGCAAACAAGGAAGGAAATCTAGCAGGGAAAAAAGGGAGGTTGAAACATATGCAGAAAAACTTTTAGGAAACCAGCCAACTCTCCATAAGCTCTTGGGACAAGCTACCCCACGAAATACAAGGAATCAAGCAAATGCCTCGAAAGGGGCATCTTCAAATCCTAAAGGTAAATAATGAATATAGTCTCCTGGAATTGTAGAGGATTAGGCAGCAAATCAAAAGTTTCAGACATGAAAGATCTTATCCGAATAGCAAAGCCTGAGGTCCTTCTTATCCAGGAGACAAAACTAGCAGAGCAGCCCTTCCTCCAGGTGGCTCCTTCAATCTGGTCAGTAGCAGAGGCTAAAGCGAATAGCTCTAGAGGAGCGTCAGGAGGGGTAGCGACGCTCTGGAATAAAATTAGATTTGATTTAACACATTTTGTTTTGACCATCCATTGGATTCTTACAGAACTTCTTCATAAAGAGACCGGTCTAAAATTAAGCATTTTCAATATCTATGTGCCTATGGCACCTGGGGAAAAGTACCAATGCTAGAATTCCATTCACGAATATCTGAACACCAATCCTGCAGAAAATTTAATTCTGGCTGGGGATTTAAATATTACCCTATCTCAGGCAGAGAGAAAAGGGGGAAATCCCATAAGAGATCATGCACGTGAGTGGGTGGAGGATCTCATAGCTGAATGGGACTTAGAAGATATAAAACCTCTTAAAGGAAAATATACTTGGACAAATAGAAGAATTGGTCCAAGACATATCGCAGCAAGATTGGACAGGTTCTTAGTTCAGCAATCCTTACATCTTCTTGGGACGGATCCCTGTTCCTCAATTATTCCCTTTAGTGCTTCTGATCATAAACCAATATGCCTTACTTTTGCTCAAGACAAGAAGCTGGGACCTATACCTGTCAGGTTTAATCCAGCCTGGATTTCTTCCGAAGATTGTTTCTCTATGATCACAGCTACCTGGAAACTTCCAGTCCGAGGGTCAACCTTTTATGTCTGGGAAGAAAAGCTCCGAAGGGTTAAAAAATCCCTAAAGGAATGGGCCAAACTTCAAAAATACCCTTATCAACAAAGAAAGGAAGCAGAAAAATCCCAGGAAAACCACATTTTCAGGACTGAGGGAGATATGGACTAGGCTGCGCTAAACACTGAAAAATATCTGCAATTAGCCCTCCACTCAGCATGTCGGTTGGAAGAGGACTATTGGAAGTTACAATCAAGGAACCCTTGGCTTCAATCGGGAGATAGAAACACGGCGTTTTTCCATAAGCAGGCAGCAGTCCAGCAACATTTCAACACTGTCAAAGAAATTCATCACAACAATAATTTATTGACAGAATTTGAAGAAATAAAGCAAGCGGCCCATGACCATTTTAAAGATAACTACTTTGAATCTAATGAAGTGCCGGAAGTAGGTACTGAAGAAATTTTGGATCGCATTCCCAGGAAAGTCTCTCCTAAAAACAATCGTAAGCTCACTGCGCAGGTCACTATGGAGGAAGTCCAATCTGCGTTGGAGGAAATGAGTCCGGACAAGGCCCCGGGACCTGACGGCTTTACTGCCCGAGCCCTCACGGCTTGCTGACCTATAGTGCATAAAGAATTGATGAGGCTGGTCCGGAAATCCCAGAATTGTACTAAATTAGGAGGAGCTACGAATTCCTCCTTCCTTGCTCTGATACCTAAGGAAAAACGAGCCAGCTCCTTTGCCATATTTCGTCCGATCTCTCTCTGAAATATAGGATACAAAATCATAACAAAAGTCATGGCTAACAGACTGAAAGGCATTTTGCCAAAACTCATTCCAGAAAACCAAGGAGGATTTATCAAAGGCCGACACATTTCTGATAATATCATCTTAGTTCAAGAAGCAATTCACTCAAGCACTGCCCGTAAGGATAAAGGTATGGTTGTTAAATTGGATCTGGCTAATGCTTTTGACCGTGTGAGACATGAATTTCTTTTTCAGGTCATGAGCAGATTTGGCTTTGCGCCAGAATTCATATCTTGGGTAAAAGCTTGCATTGCAGCTCCGTGGATTGCGCCACTAGTAAACGGGAGAGCTGCCGAATACTTTCAAGCCTCAAGGGGATTGAGACAGGGTTTCCCGTTATCTCCTCTAGTGTATGCCATTCAGGCTTCGGCGCTTAGCTTTCCGCTGGAATTTAGTAGAACTCAGCAAGGCCTTCTAGGTCTTCATATGGTCAGAGGAGTGAAAGATATAAATCATGCTCAATTCGCTGATGATACCCTACTCCTGGGAGGAGCCAGCCCCAACATCGCGTGCAGATTCAAACATGATCTAGATCTATACCAAGAAGCATCAGGGATCAAGATTAATTATAACAAGAGTCAAGTCTACGGATGGAATTGCACTCCGCTTGAAATGCAAGAAATCTCCCGAATCTTAGAAATTGAGGGAAGAACTCAATGGGGGGAGTCCTAGCTAAATCTAGCAGGTAAAACAGTGCTAATAAAGGTTGTTCTAGCCAGTATGTCGGTATTCCAATGTTCTCTCCTATTAGCTCCAGCAATGATTCTCGCTAGATTGGAAGCCATCATTCGCAGATTTCTATGGAAAGGAGGGAAGAATAATGAAAACAGGATACCTCTGGTCAGTTGGAAAAAAGTCACAGCTCCATATTTGGAAGGAGGTCTGCACTTGAGGGATTTGAAGGCACAAAATTTAGCCCTTGGAGCTAAGATCCTGTGGAATCTGGTCTTAGGCAAATTGACTTGGAGTAAACAAGTACTGTGGAAAAAGTACTTTACAGGAACAAGGATCCAATGCTTGGACATGATCCCTCATAATATAAAAGGCTCCCCGATGATCTCCCTCTGTAAAAAAGCACTTCCATTCTTCTCAGAGGAGTTAACTTGGATTCCAGGAAATGGGCAAAAAATCCGTATCTGGGAGGACTCAATTGTGGGTCATCCTCCTTATATTCTCACACCAGGAATGGAAGCATTCAAGAGACACTTGGATGCTGAAGGAAAAATAACCCTTGCAGACATCTCATTATGGAGAGAGGATGGGACTGGGGGCTGGTTGGACTGGGCTTTGCCGGACTACCCTCAGCATCTCCTCAACGACCAGCTCCAATTTCTTTCTCTATTGCATGGAAAAGCACCGGTGGCTCTCAATCTTCAGGATCGCAGAGGATGGGGATCACACTCTGGGATCTACACGGTAGCAGAAGGATACATAGCTCTCAAGGCAATTCCGAATGTCCCTACAAACCCAGAAGTCTGGAAGAGTATCTGGAAACTTAAATCTTTGCCAAAGGTAGATCACTTCAGTTGGTTGCTTGCTCACAACAGTGTCTTGACTGCAGAAACGATTCAGAAAAAAGGTTGGGAAGGACCATCCCAATGCTCCCTCTGTCTAAAGGAGGAAGAGAAGTCTCTACATTTGTTCTTCGAATGCCCTTTTGCGAAAGAGGTCTGGAGACTGGCTTCCATGCCCTAGACGCAGGACGCTACCCCCATGGATATCCCTTCATTCTTTTGTTACTGAGACTGCACATCCCCATTTGTTTCTCATCAGAAGGACAAGCTTGCTTATGCTTGGCTGATTATGCCTAAATTTATCTTATGGAAACTATGGCTGGAACGAAACAGTCGTATTTTCAAAGGAATATCCTCCTCTCCTCAACAAGTTGTCTCCAAAGCCAAAAGCCTCCTGGGGGACACTCTTAAGTTCCAAGGGGAACATTATTTCAATTCAACGTTGCAGACATCCGAAGAAGTTTGGCTCTCTAGTCTAAATCCAGATCTGCTGAAAACCCTTCCCTATCCCCCAAGCTCTCCAAAGCTGGCCGTGTGGGAACTCAGGAAAGAACCAAGGGAGTTTCAGGATTGGAGGAAGAAGCTGAACAGGAACTCTTTCTTCTTTGATGGAGCTTTGAAAGGAAATCCAGGGGAGGCAGGAGGTGGAGGGGTGCTCCACGACCCTGAAGATAATCTGCTGTTAAAGTATTCTTGGGGTCTAGGAACCGAAACCAATAATATGGCGGAAGATCTAGCTCTATGGCAGGGACTGATCCAAGCAAAAAATATGGGAATAAATGATCTAATAGTGTTTGTAGATTCCAGGATCATCATCCAGGCCCTGAATCAAAGCTCCAGAATTTCAAATCTTCAACTTAGACAAATTCTGAATCGAATTCAAAGGACTATCTTGACGTTCAAACAAGTAGAGATATATCACATTCTCTGGAAGCTAAACTCAGTAGCTGATACAGCTGCCAATGAAGGAGTCCTTTTAAGCAAGGGGGGTCTTCTCACTAATCATGGAAAAACGGCTCTGGTTTTGCCCTGAGGGCAAGTTATTTTTTGGTAGGAACAGGTTCGAACTACCACCTGGAAAAACGATTAGAAACTCGCTGAATGCCTTGCAATGTTTGAAATCATGGCTAATAATTAGGAGTTCGTGGGAAATGATGGATCATCAAGCTAGATTCGCCCAGGGAATATTTCCTGCTGTCATCAACATGCTCGGAGAGGAGATAGCAGGTAGAAGTGATCATATTCCAACGAAGGATGTAACCATGTCCTATCACGAACTCGCTCAGAACTCTCGCTGAAGATTTGGGATTCGGCCAGATGTGGTGAGCTATCACTATCTGGGTAAGTTGAGACGTCTCCATAATTCAATTTGGGTTACAGAAATGAGGCCAGTAGCAGCTCGGAAGCCTCCACTATTAATCCGATGTTGGAATTGGAAGGGAGAATCGGGTTCTGCGCAGAAATCTGAAAGGGAAGACCTGGGATCACATGTGGGCATTATGGAGCAGAAATTGGAAGGATTGATGCATAAAGACGCAGAGAAATGGACCATGGGACGCTCTGAATCTTCTGCTGCTGTGATTCCTCAAGAATTACGCCTTTTGCATTTAGTGTCTACTGTCTACTGCATTTGTCAATCTAAATTGGTTTGATGGAGACTGAATATTCTATCAAACCTTGGTACTGGAGTATATGCATTTTTGGATACTCTATCAGGGAGGCTGAGGATATATTCCCTCCCATACTTTTAAGATGTAACCTTTTGGTGGCTTTGCCACAGTTTTGCTAATACAAAACCTATCCGCTGTTGTTAAAAAAAAAACAAATATTCTAGAATACTTGTGTAAATCCAACGTTATCCCAAAACAAATGCAAACCAAATGAACCCACAAAGTTCTTGAATGGTATAGGGATTAGTAAAAGTTCTTGAATGGTATAGGGATGAGTAAAGTTTTTTTAATTGTACACGGAATTGCATAGAGATGGACTTAAATAAAGAGTATACCAAAAACAATTATAATGCAGCAAAGTTTTATTGGACATGACAGTTAGACTCTCAAAATAATTATAATTAATTCATATAAAGCTTAGTTTTCTACATACAAATATTGTAATGCTTTATCTAAAAGGGTGGGATCCATTAGTGATATGTAAAGATATTTTAGTAACAAAATTTAATTCTTACGAGGTGTTTTTAGAGTTATAAGATCTTATTGCTTTGAGGTAGTGATCAAATGTATTGTTACACTCAAAGATATTATATTAAATAAGTTAGGTAACTATTTTATCTGCACAAAACTAGTTTAGTAGTTATTTTTCCTTTTTGTTATTTAGTTTTCTTAAATTAGCTTAGCAACTTCCATTCTACCTGCTTGCTTTTCAATTTTCCTTAAACTAGTTAGGGTTAGTAAAATGGGTTTTAGTTGAACCTTTACTTCACGTGTCCATTGAAATATCTGGTTTGATAAGCCTTTGCATTTTTTCATCTACGAATTATTTAAAAAACCATATCTTTAAATATTCTTCATTCCTACAAATATTCAGGGATAAAGGCATTGTGAGTGTTTTATTCTGAGCGAACCAATCTCATTTTTAATGGAATCCATGTGAGAAAGATTTCATGAAAACTCAAATAAATTCATCATTTGGAAATAAATGTGCAGTGTATGAAACTGAAGAAAAATGTATAGAGCTACAAGTAAAGTGGCTGGTAAACGTCGAAAGGCACGACTAGCCACTTAGTTTTCTGAAAATGGTTGGTTGTTAAACAAAGACTAAAAATTAAACTATTTATCAAATAAACATTAAATTGAGTAATATAAACATAAAACAAATACTATTTAATAATAAAAAACCATTATTGCTACCCTTTCTTTAACCACCACTTACGTAAAGCTTATTACATTGATAGGCATTTTTACGTCGATAGACGTTTTTATTTGAGATTTAGGGTGCACTATGGCCTATGCTTTTTCATCTACGGACGAGGATGAGACAAGTGTACTGTCGAGATTGATTCTATGGGAATCGTTCAAAATTCAAAATAAACTATTGATGTATTGGTAACTTCGGAATGTATTCACTTGTATATTTCTTATTGTATTATATTGTACCCCGACGGAGATGTTTTTTCCTCCAATCGGGAGAGTCATTAATATAATAAAGTCATGTAAAGTCATTGAGGTTAGCTCTTCGTTGTAATTCAAGGAAATAGTCCCCATAGTTGAGTCATATTAGGGTTATTAGACTCTCCTAGTGAGGTCGGCCCTGTAAGAGTAAAAGTCAAGTGGAAAACAAGTATAAATAGAGAGTGAGACTCTCTATTTGGAAAACACACTCACTCAACAGTAGCGCATGAGTGAGAGAGAAGTAGGTTGCACACGTGAGAGGGAGAACAATTGTCGAAGATCATATTTGTCTCTTTGGGTTTTACTTTTGCATTTGGTGCTCATTCTATCTCTGAGGAAGTTGCGGGATATTCTCCTTTATGGTTTCCCCGAGGAAAAATCTGTGTGTCTCTTGTCTCTTGTGATTATTGTTGTGCATGTTATTCCTTCAGATAAGATCCTAGATCATATTGATTAAATGATAAAAATCTAACATGGTATCAGAGCTAACTTGAGAAGAAGACACTATGCAGCTGCAGAAGCTAGGGCTTCTTACTTTTTGGGTCTCTCTCCACAAATCATCAGCAAAAGAAGGCTAGTCTAACTCTCCATTGAAAGGTGCATCTTTCTGTCAAAGCAGAATTTGATTCCGAGCATTTTTAGTTTTTGAACTGTCACTACCACGAGAAATTAGGGCTTTTAATAGAAGAGGAATTTTTGAGTTTGCCCAGCATAGGATTTCTCTCCTCCTCAAAATCGAATTTTTTGGTTGGGTAGAACTCTTGGAAAGTCAAACCCTAAAAGACTAAAACTAGTCATTTTGGTACATTTGCTATATCTTGAGATTGGAGAAGGCTCAAGAGCCGAAACTTTTACATGACAAATATAAATTCCTGATGAACTATATGTAAAAGTTTCAGCCTCATATTCACAATATTCTAGGAGATATGATTCCTCTAGTTCAAGGTTCCAGCCTCTCCCAAGATTCAGCCTTAAACAAATGACCTACGGAATATTGCTATATCTTGGGCTATAAAGGTCCAGATGAAATTTCTCAAAATTTTCTAGATAGGACATGGACTTTAATTTCTGTGGTAAAATTTTCAGACCCCAAAGGTGAAAAAGTGACACGTGGCAGTCCGTACAAGCTCGCTATTTTGAACAGTCTTGAAATAAGTCTCCTTGGGAAAAAGCTCATAAGTCCCAATTGGTGAAACTAATTCTACTCTAATTTGCGGTGTTAGAAAGAATACAGACAAGGATACCTAGTGAGAAGATCCATACACAAAGGAGTAGTAATTTCAAAGATACTGCAGAAACAATATCAGGAATTTCTATAGAAGAAATTGGAAAACTAGGGATTCTTGTTCTGGGAGCTTCCCTTCACTGTTTTCAGAAAATGAGTACATTGGAAAAATCTCCTTGAAGAGGCCCATATTTCTATCCAATCAAAATTTTGAAATTCCAAGTTTTTAAAATTAGGGTTTCTCTTACAAACCCTAGATCAACCAACTCCGGAACCAGGACAGACACCTCAAATCGGTAAGATCTAAATTTTTTCCAGCTTGATGATAAGCTTGGTGAAGCTGACAACTTTCGAGTATGGAAGTATAGGACCTCTATGATCCTTGAAGAAATTGACTTGGATTAGTATTTTAGTAAGAAATGTCTAGGAGCCAGAGGGAGACGAGGATAAGGATAGAGCCAAGAGAACCATTGCAGATTCTATTAAAGATCATCTCATCCCTCATGTGTCATCCTTGAAGACACCAAAATGAAGTGTTCATTGCTATGACAAAGCAATCAAAGAAGAACAAGATATTGTTATAAACACCTTGAATGGCCTGCCAGGATCATGGGATTCATTCATTCGAGGAATGTGTGCCAGAAGGAAGTGATTACCTTCAACAGACTCTATGAAGAGTGCACACAAGAAGAAGCTCAACTCATAATAAGAGAAGAGAAGATGGGAGCAACTAAAGATCAAGTTCTCACAATTTAAAGAAGATCCCTCAAGTAATGAGGAATATGAAGGACTCAGTTCTTGAAGAACCTCGTATCCATATTAGCATTTGGATAAGAAATCATGATTTCATGAATGAAGAAGATGATAAAGTTGAAGGCGCAAGAAGGAGTCTACCCACGAAACAAATAAAGATAAGTATTTGAATTGTATTTTCCTATATATCTAGTTGTTTATATGGCATTGTTTAGTTGTGAAATGTATTATGCATGATAAAATAATGAACAGTATACTACTAATATGCACATGATGGGTAAGTAGCCCATGGTGCTATGCAACACTCCATTGCTACTTATCTAGAATGAAACCTCTTTGTTGACGTATTGGATTAGTACATAATCTAAATGATGTCATGGTAGAGATGGAAGGCATCTAGAAAGTTTCTGTGAGATATGGATGAATTTTGTATTGGCTAAAATAGTTGCATGATTATATCTTTATAAATAACTCAACACAGAAGCATATGAACTTTCTAAACAAGCTTTCGAAACTTCAAATATTGGAAACTTCAAATCTTTCGAAACTTCAAAGGAGAAGTTGAAACTTCAAATATTGGAAATTTAATTCTTGAGTAAATGTTCATCAAGAGAGCAAATTGTGATTAAATAAATGTTACATTAAAAAGTTCAAATAATTAAAAATATATAAGTAATTTAAAAATTCCAATTTTTAATCAAATATGAAATAAAGTAGATTAGTCAAAAATTATTATTATAAATACAATCCAACCAATTTACATATTGTTAATTAAAATATAAAAAATATAAATAATTTAATACTTAAAAAACAGATATTCTAGAAATTCAATACTTTTGTAAATTGAACGTTATCCCAAAACAAATGCAAACCAAATGAACCCACAAGCTTACCCTAAACCTTATCCCTTTAAAGGTAATAGGTAATGGCATTGGGCGATGCCAATACTATATTTTTTCACCAATTTTCCAGTGCCTGCATGAATTCTAACTCTATTTGGGACCTGTTGGATTGTGATGAAAACCCCATTTGTGGGGATGATGCTCTAAGAAGGGAAGGGAAAAAACATTTCGAAAATGCTTTCCATGATGAAAAACCTACCCATATTCATCAAAAGCTCGAGGAACTTAGACTTTATCCCAAATGCTTCAGCGAAGAGGATGTGGCTCACATTGGCAGGACTATTTTACTGACTGAAATTGACGGGGTACTCTAGGGATTTTCTAAGGATAAGGTGCCTGGACCAGATGGTTGGCTAGTTGAATTCTACCTTGCATTCTTCGACCTTGTGGGTGAAGACATTTTGAAGGCGGTTGAATTCAGTAGGATTCATGGTTGTGTTCCACAGGGATTGAACACCACCCACATTGCTTTGATCCCCAAATGTGACAAGTCGTGGCATTTCAGGGAATTCTGTCCTATTTCCTTGTGTAACCTTATTTACAAGGTGATCACTAAGATACTCTCGGATATGATTAAACCCTTCCTGATGGACTACCTTTCCCAGGAGCAGTTTGGGTTTCTTAAAAAGCAACAGATCCATGATGCAGTTGGCATTACCCAGGAAGTGCTCCACTCTGTCTGAAGCAAACTATTGGAAGCACTTATACTCAAAATGGAGTAGATCAAAGCCTACAACCGGGTGAAATGGACATTCTTGAGGCTGGTATTGTTGTAGACTGGTTTATCGGTGGAGGTGGTCAACTGGATCATGGAATGCTTTTCTACAACAAATTTTGTAGTGCTAATAAATGGAAGCCCTACATCTTTCTTCTCAGCAAGCCGCGGGCTTAGGCAGAGGTGCCCTTTATCTCCATTGTTGTTTTTATTAATGGTGTAGGGCCTTAGTCTTATCATCTGTAGAGAGAAACTTTGTGGGAGGCTAAGGGGAATCAATCTGTCTTCCACTCTGTCAATTAGCCACTTATTTTTTGTTGATGATGTTCTATTATTTGGTTTTGGGTCATGTGATGAATGGGTGCATTACAGGAACATCATGGATCTCTTCTTGGAGGCCACGGGTATGGCTATTAGTTCTGCAAAATATACTTTTTTATTTAATAATGTTGCATCTGATGTTCTCTCACAGATTAAGGTCTTTCTACCTTATAGAATGGACACCATTTAGATGGGATTCTATTATCTGGGATATTGGCTCAAACTGGTAAGCTACAGGGTATCAGAATAGACCTGGTTGATTAAATGATTTAAATAGAGGATTGGTCACTAGACCTATCAATTCCTCTCACTTGGGGGTCGTCTCGTCCTCATACGGTTTGTTTGATTTGCTTTGTCGGTATATTGGTTCTCGTTAATGAGAATCCCCAGCACTATATTGTGCAACCTACAAAGACTTATGGAAAATTTCTTGTGGGGTGGATGTCTGACTCAGAAGAGATTGCACTTGGAAAAATGGGAACTCTTATCCCGCCCATATGAGATGGGGGGATGGAATATCAAAGACCTCTGGGGCTTCAACGATGCATTGAGGGTTAAAATCATGTGGAAGGCCATCACAGGCAATGGACTACTGAATCGTGTTTTGATGGTGAAATATGTCAAGAAGAACTCAATCTCAGATTGGCTGAGACTGGAATCCCATTCTGTTCAGAACACGTCCATTATATGGAACAGATTCCTTAGGATTATTGTATGGATTTGTAAATCATTATGCTGGAAGGTTGGCACTGGGGACGCGACGAGGATTGGTATTGACCCACTACTGGGATGGAGGATTCATCCTTTTTGTCGAGGGAGCTACTTGTCTATTTACATGACTATGGGCTCGTCACCCTGAATCAAATTTATCTGCCCAGTATAAACAATTGTTCCAGTTCGCATTGGATGTCTGTTGATGACCTGGATTTGGGAGGACCTTGGAAATTGGAATGGGAGACCTACACAACTGCACTAGACTCTTTGGGCTTGACTTTATCTGATTTCCCTGATACGTTGCTATGGTCATACAATAAATCGGATGGACAGGTTACGACACGTCTTGCATACAATTACATTGTTGAATCCTCTTGGGATTTCAATCGCTATTGGCACTGGCCGGATATATGGAAGGGACAATGTCCGAACAAAATTAAATGTTTTTTCTTGGATTTGCATCAATAATCGGATAAGCACTTGGGATAATTTGATGAGAAAATGTTGGTCTAGCCCAAATTGTTGTCCACTGTGTCGACGGGATGGAAAATCTATTCAACATTTGTTTGTGGACTGTGGCTTTGGAAGGGATGTTCGTAGAATACTTTTATGATTCTGGGAATTTCCCACTGCAATGAGTCTTTTGTTTTGCTGGATATGTTAGCATAATGGATGAAGGATGGT
Organism: Pseudotsuga menziesii; assembly: GCA_001517045.1. Lineage (NCBI taxonomy): Eukaryota > Viridiplantae > Streptophyta > Pinopsida > Pinales > Pinaceae > Pseudotsuga > Pseudotsuga menziesii. Next base: position 21,174 of record LPNX010969243.1, read on the forward strand.
AAGGGACACTACTATTTACTTTTTTCTGTAACTGGATCATATGGTTGTGTAGGAATGACTTGGTATTCAACGACTCAGTTTGCAGCACTGAAGGTATTGGATCTGGTTGAGAGCTACCCTATGAAACATCGCATTGCCAAACGCAGGAATATTGGTAGGGGACCCGAAGTGCATGCATCCACAGGTTTCTTTGATGGAGCTGCATCATCACAAATCGAGGGTGCGGTAGCAGTATTATACATTGACAGTGTTCATTATTTTCTAATTCAGTTGTGGTGCGGCCACAGCACTAACTCCAGAGCTGAGTTGCTGGCTATATATGGACTTTTATTTGTGGCAAATACCATGGGTTTACCTGAGCTCCGGGTTTTTGGAGATTCAAAGATGGTGGTGGATCGGATCAATGGAAGTAATAAATTACATGTACTCAATCTCGATCACTAGTGCAGTAGGATCGATACTTTCGTAAAGGGGTTCTTATCCTTCAGTGGCCAACACATCTATCGTGAGCACAATCAGTTGGCGGACAGTCTTTCCAAGAGGGCACTGGATCTACATGCTGGTCATCTCATCATGCAATAATTTGAAGGTGGCATACTATGCCATGAAACTACTATTAACATCTTTACTAATTAGGCTAAATACTACAGAGGTTTATTGACTGTTAGATCTGATTTGATACAATCTTTACAAATTAGCTTTGCTAGAACTTGAAACAACTTTTATGCTTGTGGGATTTTAGAGGCCTATTGATTGTATTGGCATGTTTTGGGTCTATGTTATTGGAGTATGTCTTGTATCCTCCTAGACTATTTTTGATATGATGTTGAGCTACTATTATGCAACTATGAATGGATGATATCCTCATCGTTTTGTACCAAGTCCTTTATATAATAAAAAAGGGTGGAACTTTTTTTCATGCTGAAAATGAGGTAATGGAAAAAGGTAATGGCATGCTTTCAATGTTGCCCTCCTCATGACAAGTATCACATCACCTCTCACTAAAGGACCATTCTTCGTCATCCTAAATTCATCCTTTAGGAAACTTTATAATAAAAAAATCAAGAGCTTTACCATTAATGTAGACATATACTGTGAATGTTTGAAGTCTAGGTGGTATTGATCTATAATCATAAGTTAGGTAACGAGGTATATATCTAGCTTTGTGCAAAGAATATATTCACATATATTCTTTGTAAAAGAAGCTTAAGTGGATCCCTTGTAAAGGAAGTAGTGAGTCAATGAAAAAATCCCCTTAGGCTTCATATGCAGCTGTCCCCACTAAAATCTTGGTATACCCCTTCATATGGCATGTTTCAAAATCAAGCTACCCCTACTATTAGATGCCAAAATGCATGGTAGTGGTCTTATAGAGACTATTAATATCTCTATGAAAAGTTCTTGAATTGTATAGAGATGAGGAAAGTTTTTTGAATTGTAGATGGACTTAAATAAAGAGTATACCAGAAACAATTATAACTATGTACTGCACCAAAGGTCTATTATTAGACCTTATTAGACATGACATTTAGACTCTCAAAATCACAGTTATAACTATGTATTGCACCAAAGTCTTATTGGACCTTATTGGACATGACATTTAGGCTCTCAAAATCATTATTTATTATTATTAGTATTTAGGTATAGTATTTGTCTCGGCAGGAATCCTATGATGGTAGTAGCTTCTGCAATTGGGTTTTAAATAGACGAGAAACCCAAAATTTATCATTTCCCTCTTATCAATTTCAAGTGTCTTTATCAAATATAGAGTTCTTATAAAAAAACTCGTAACGAGTACTCCATGAACTTTGTCTTAAAAGAAATATAAGCGATATAGTCCAGCAAAGGTTTTAGAAATGATATTCAAGATAGACGAAGTTGTTTTTTGCTTACAAAATATATCAATGATAAGTGAAATTTGTATGTTAGATATTCAAAATCAAAATTTTAGAAAGATATAATAAGAGGTTAAATTTTGATGGTAAAAATGATGCACGTAAAAATTAATGGTTGATAGCAGAATCAATAAAATGCTTGATACAAGTGAATAAGGCTAAATTTCAATTGAATAAATTAAATTTATAATAATTTTTTTTTAATTTGTAAATTTTATTGTAGTATAATATTTGTTTAATTTATATCTTTGGATTATAAAAAGTAAATACTTAATAATATGTATGTATAAGGTATTTATGCTAAATAAACAATATGCTTCAGAATATATATATATATATATATATATATATATATATATATATATATAATTTCAAAAGATTTTTAATAAAATTTAATTATTAGTCTATTTATTTTAAAAGAAATAATTTGACAAAAAAAAACATAATGTTACTAGAATTTTTTTGCTTTCTAATAAAAAGTAAATGACTAACCACTCTTCATTTTTAATAGAAATATTCATAGTAGCATAATTCGGTAGTATTGGTATTTTGTGTACTGAAATTTCGAATCAATTCGAATTCGTCGAATATTCGATGTATGTGTAATACGGCTAATTTTGAGAATTAATTTTAAAAATCCAAATTTTTATTATTCAGACACTCTAAAATAAATACCTTTCAATTTCATACTTCCTAATTCAATTTTATAGAAATAAAAATATGCCAAAGAGAATAAATATGCAAATATAATAACAACACTAGATTTATCATGGAAAACCCCTAGAGAAAAACCAACCATCAATAATAGATCCATTACAAAGGAGACTTGCAACCCTAAAAATCTTGTTCTTTACATGCAAATACAATTAGCAAGAAACTATAGGCTGCCAAAACCATGAGCCCAAAACCACTTACATCCTTGCTCATTCTTCATTCAAGGTTAACCCTAACACAATTTAAACATTAATTAATTAATTCCAAATGTAAGTAGTGGTAAATACTTATTTACTTTGTTCTTAAAATAGTTATTAACTAAGAGTTTTCTCTCTTACACTAAGTGCATTATATTTTTGTTTTATTCAAGAGTAATTTTGGTTATATAAAATATGTTTAAAAAAAAAGAATGATTTTTTTTTTAAGTTTAAAATTGAATGATTGATATTTTATATTCATTAATATTTCATTAAAATAGTTGTATATTTAATAAAAAATATTTTATATAAGAGTTCTACTTTCGTATTTTATTCGTATGGATTTTTCGTTACGTATTTTTTCCGTATCGAATCGTATTTGTATCTATATTCGTATTCGAATTATACTATATCACAACCTAGCCTCAAGGCTTAAACCAATTCATTGAGTCATCTATCTAAGGCATATTGTCGATGGAAAGGATCTAGGTGACTTGTTTAAATACGATCAAGTCCTTTAGAATTACCAACTTTTATTGTATATAGTGGTCAAATCATCCTCTATTAATTTTTATTTTTCTGGCAAGGTGAATTGGGAACTAGTGTGGGCTTGTACTCACGTGACATAGGATCAATTCCCCCCACTATCATTATAGCCCTAAATGCACCCATACTACCCTAGACAAATTCACAAGCTATTCGAAATTTAGACTCATAACATTAAAAAAAATACCTTAACAATAAAACCTGTCAACAACTAATCTACACTATATTTAAATTTTCAAAAAAAAAACATAACCCATAATTAAAACTTAAAACATACAACTTATTCTATTAAAATTATATCCATTTCACAAAGTTACCCAAAACAACTCACAATAAAATACTTCGATTTAAAATATCCACTATTATGATTTTGATGCCATGTAACTACTTTAAATCTTAAAAATCATTATATTTATTATATTTTCAATGTAATGATGCCATGTAAATACTTTAAATCTTACTAATCATTATATTTATTACACTTCCAATGTAATATCGAATCTTCAAGTATACACAATTATTTGTTCATCTATTTTTTTATTATATTAATCCAATATATGAAAATATTATATAATAACTAATAGTCATATATTACCTTGAATGCGGGTGCCAATGATACTAACAGATGGCACACAGCGCCTCGGTCCGAGAACCCTACGCGTGGCACCCTGCATGCAGAAGCGACGCCCATTAATCCCACGACCATGGCTTCCACAACTTCCAGATTGTGTGCTCGCGTGCAAAGGGAGAAGGTCGTCATTTCCAGGCCTGCGACGTAGGTTGGCGACATTATGTCCTCCTCCCGCGCATTCATGGCAGATCAAGCGAGTTTAATGCAGGCTGGTACACAATTGAGATTCGGTCAAGGTGGTGATTTGAAGCACATCGCCATGAAATTAACACGGTATTGGCTTTGTTGGGTTCTATATTTCTCTGTCTCGGATAGTTGGATGCATTGTGCATATAGAAGCCTGGTCTTACCTTTGCCACTTTAAGAGAAAGGGTGGCGTTGGGAGTGGATGCGATCTGTTGTTCTTGCTTGGAATTCTCCACTGGTATGTCACTATTTAAGGCATCGGTTTTATTGTAGGCTTCTGTAATGTGGGAATCACCCACCATTTCGCTCCCTCTCTATGCAACGTTCGATCGTCCCTAGAGCGCCCAGGAATTCGGTTGACAACCATGTCTAGGAAAAGGGGTACGCCTCATCGTGTCACCACGGGCAGAGAGAAAGCCCAAAGGGGGTTTAGTTTGCAGACGGAGGAAGGCTATCAAAACCATATCACCAAACCGGTTTGTATCCTCATAGATGATTGGGAAGGTAGGGTGTTGAACCAATGACTCGCTACCAGGTAAGGAGGGAGCCAAATCAACCACTACTGGTTCGTTAAAAACATGCTGGGAAATCTTATAGAAGACATGCTTAGCAATTGGTCAGAAGCGCGAGACAATTTTCTTGTTGTGAAAGCGAAGATGATGGAAATGACGCACAACTTACCAGTTTGGACAACACCTACGCCTGGAGCTGCATGAGTGACAAGGCTGGGCAGGCTGGCCACGTGGACGGTGGTAGTGGGAGCGCAACTGGAGGCAGGTCTTGGGATGCTAGCTCGGTTCTGGCACCATAGTTGGTACAGGATCCTCATTTCCCCATTCCCACCACCTTGGACCCTCTATTCAAACGACTGAAGGAAGCAGATGGCCCGACCACTGCTTCGCCATAGACAACTTTGGCAACCACTGCCAACACTACCATCTTTTCGTAGGAGGAAGGATGGGGATGCACCATCATTGAGGAAAACCCACCCTCTTGAAGCATGCACAAAAGTCTTCAGAAACGGACTGTCGTTTCAGGTTTTTTTGTTTTCAATGTCTAGTTTGGTTATCTCTCTGCTTATTTTTGCTAAAGAACTCTCTAATTATGTTACATACCATACATTATGACTGCCTTACAGTTTTGAACAGTTTATGTAATAATTTTCTTAGAAGGCCCTCCATTTTGAGAGGATTGGGTGGTGGTTTCACCACCTGAGGCCTCCTCTGGTCAGGGCTATTTTGTTAACTTTGTTTTTGTCGATTAATAGAATTTTGCAGCATTACCAAAAAAAGTAATAGTCATATATTATATTAATCCAATATATGAAAATATTATATAATAACAAATAGTCATATGTTTATATTTAAGTAGTCATATTCATTGTGGTTATACACAATTATTTTTGCATTTATTTTTAATTATATTAATTTGATATATGAAAATATTATATAACAACTAATAGTCATATGTTTATATTTAAGTATTCATATTCATTATGGTTAAGTTGATATTTTCTTTCTTTGACCATATCCCATGTTGGGTAATGGTTTAGAATGGTTGTTAATAGCCATAATCAACACATATAGGGAAAATAACAAAATAATATTAAACTTGGTCAGTTATCAAAAATTGGCTTCCGACAGTTGGAAAACATTTGGATGTGATTGGACATTCATGAGAAAAATAACACAGAATATGATTCCGAGCCCATCCCTTTCTGAAGCGGGGCATTTGTTCCCATGAGAGTTAGCTATTTCAAACACATCGGGGGTTGTATTAAGTGCCTTGTGTGGGATTTATCTTTGTTTTGGCCATAGTAAAAAAATCTGGCCAACAAATACTTGGGTTTTGTCGTAAATCCCAACTCATACTCCTTCAATGATTAGTTGTGCTTATACTAAGAAAGTGGAGACGAAACTCTCTTGCTAGACAAATTGGTTTCTATCTAGAGGTGGCAAGCTTGTTCTACTCAAAGCATTCTTCCAGAGCATACCCATTTATTGAGCCTCAATAGATTACATACCAAAAGTTATCTTGAAGAAACTAAGGAAGAAATTATTCTTCTTTCTCTAGACAACCAACAAACATGAAGAAGGAATCCCCCTAGTTAAATGGTTTGTGTTATAAAATCCCAAGGAACTAGGAGGATGGGGAATCAAGAATTTGGATCTATTATGTAAATTCTTAGCAGCTAAATCAATATTGAGATTAGCATAGTCCCCTTTGTCTCTATGGGTAAAAGGTAATGAGTTCCAAATATGGTTGAGAATCCTCTATTGCTGAATGGTTCAGGAAACCAAAAAAATTATATAAAAATGACTCAATTGGATGGATGGATTTGGTACTCACCTTCCCCTTAGTGGGGAACTGGACAACGTGAAATGTAGGAGATGGAAAGCATATAAGAATAGGAAGGGACCCCTGGGCAGGAGTAGGAAATAATTTTGCTCTCTTTGAGGCCACGTTAAATCACTTAAAGTAGCACATAATAGAGGTACTTGCAAATGCTTAGGCACAGAACCCTCAAGAGTGGGGAAGAAATGGATGGCTATCACCTCAAGTTTTAGAAATGAGAGGGGAAATAGAAACAAAATGGTCTCAATTTATAAACAAGTTAGTGGCAGGATTTGTACATTTGGATATTTTTGTCCCAAATAGCCTTGTATGGACTAAGAAGTCGGCCAATGGATATTATTCATTGAAAGTGGGATATGAGGCTTTCCTATATGAATCTTTCACATGAGAAAAGCAGTGGTGGTGGAATTTTGTATGGAAAATCTCCTATTCCTTGAAATCAAATATTACTCTCTACCTGGCTTTCTATAACAAGTTGTCATCTAGGGATAACCTATAGAAAAAGGGGATGGCAAGGCCCGAGCATCTATTTTTTTTCAAAGAATATTGTGAGATGGTCTTTGATATTTTTTTCTCTTATTCTTATGCAGATGAGGTATGGAACGTAGCTACAAATAAGCTATACACATGATACGTACACACCAATTCCACGATGGAACAAAGATTCAAGCAGTGGTGGTAGAATCCTGAGGTGAGTGAATATGTTTCCTTTCCCCCATCTTTCATCTATGGAATTTGGTGGGCTAGGAATTCAACCATTTTCTAAAATCAATGGATCCATCCTAAAGTTGTGATCTCTCATATTTTGCAATGGACAATTGAACACAAGGTCACTCCAAAGCCTACTAAAATAAGAACTATGGTGGATCCGAAAATCGACAAGAGGATTTCATGGGATTTCTTCAACTGGGTGAGCCAAAGTGAACCCCCTCTAGGAGGCTCAGGGGTTATATTATTCTTGTTAGAAAGACACAAATTTAGAATTAAGTATGCTCCACGACAATGCTCCAACAACAAAGCAGATCTCGTAGCGTAGTGGGAAGTCCTAAAAGTGGCCCAGTCAAAGCAGAGTTTACACCTATAGTTATTTGGAGACTCAAAGATGGTAATTGTTTAGGCCACTAAAAAAATATGGATTGTGAGTCCTCATTTGTAGAACTTGCTCTTAGCAATCCAGACCTTGCTTTGGGGTTTTGTAGTCACCTCCTTTGCTCATGTTTATAAATAACTCAACACAAAAACATATGAACTTTCTAAACAAGCTTTCGATGTGATCCCAGGAGACATAGAGATCTACGAAGACAGAGAAGGCATAGACAACGAGACTATTCTGTTAACATAGATATTTGAAGGTGCTTACGAAGAATAGAAGAGAATGGAAATCTAAGGATTAGTCTTTTATGCCAGAATTTAAGAGTACCAAAGACTATTGATGGTCAATTTGTAAAACTTATGAAGCGGTGAAATGTAAGTATTTGTGGGACAGACTGTTTGAGATAGCTAGATGGTGTTGTATCAAGCAAGCTAACAAAGGTTTTTTTAAGTCTATTTGGATAGTTCATGTTTATTTGAAAAAAATAAAAATAATATTCTATGGGAATATATATATATATATATATATATATATATATAATGTGGGTGGAAAGAAGGATAAATTGAAATTTCGAATATTGAAAATTTAAATCTTGAATAAATGTTCACTAAGAAAGCAAATTGTGATTAAATAAATTTTACATTAAAAAGTTCAAATAATTAAAAAAATATTAATAATTTAGAAATTCCAATTTTTAAATCAAATATGAACTAAAATAGATTAGTAAAACAAATTATTATTATAAATACAATCCAACCAATTTACACATTGTTAAATAAAATGTAAATAATTTAATACTTAAAAAACAAATATTCTAAAATACTTGTGTAAATCCAACGTTATCCCAAAACAAATGCAAACCAAATGAACCCACAAAGCTTACCCACAAAGGTAATGGCATGCCCTCCTCATGACAAGTATCACCTCACCTCACCTCTCACTAAAGGACCATACTTCGTCATCCTAAATTCATCGTGTACGAAACTTTATAATTAAAAAATCAAAAGCTTTACCACTGATGCAGACATATAGTCTGAATGTTTGAAGTCTAGGTGGTATTAAGCTATAATCAGAAGTTAGGTAACGAGGTATTCAGGGATAAAGGCATTGTGAGCGTTTTAATTTGAGCGAACCAATCTCATTTTTAATGGAATCCATGTGAGAAAGATTTCATGAAAAGTCGAATAAATTCATCATTTGGAAATAATTGTGCAGTGTATGAAACTGAAGAGAAATGTATAGAGCTATAAGTAAAGTGGCTGGTAAATGTCGAAAGCCACGGCTAGCCACTTAGTTTTCTGAAAATCGTTGGTTGTTAAACAAAGACTACAAATTAAACTAATTATGAAATAAACATTAAATTGAGTAATATAAACATAAAACAAATACTATTTAATAATAAAAAACCATTATTGCTACCCTTTCTTTAACCACCACTTACGTAAAGCTTATTACATTGATAGGCATTTTTACGTCGATGCTATTTAATAATAAAAAACCATTATTGCTACCCTTTCTCTAACCACCACTTACGTAAAGCTTATTACATTGATAGGCATTTTTACGTCGATAGACAATTTTATTTGAGATTTAGGGTGCACTACGGCCTATGCTTTTTCATCTATGGACGAGGATGAGACAAGTGTACTGTCGAGATTGATTCTATGGGAGTCATTCAAAATTCAAAATAAACTATTGATGTATTGGTAACTTCAGAATGTATTCACTTGTATATTTCTTATTGTATTATATTGTACCCTGACGGAGATGTTTTTTCCTCCAATCGGGAGAGTCATTAATATAATAAAGTCATGTAAAGTCATTGAGGTTAACTCTCCGTTGTAATTCAAGAAAATAGTCCCCACAGTTGAGTCATATTAGGGTTATTATACTCTCCTAGTGAGGTCGGCCGTGTAAGAGTAAAAGTCAAGTGGAAAACAAGTATAAATAGAGAGTGAGACTCTCTATTTGGAACACACACTCACTCAATAGTAGCGCATGAGTGAGAGAGAAGTAGGTCGCACATGTGAGAGGGAGAACAATTGTCGGAGATCATCTTTGTCTCTTTGGGTTTTACTTTTGTATTTGGTGCTCATTCTATCTCTGAGGAAGTTGCGGGATTTTCTCCTTTATGGTTTCCCCGAGGAAAAATCTTTGTGTCTCTTATCTCTTGTGATTATTGTTGTGCATGTTATTCCTTCAGATAAGATCCTAGATCATATTGATTAAATGATAAAAATCTAACATGGTATCAGAGCTAACCTGAGAAGAAGACACTGTGCAACTGTAGAAGCTAGGGCTTCTTACTTTTTGGGTCTCTCTCCACAAATCATCAGCAAAAGAAGGCTAGTCTAACTCTCCATTGACAGACGCATCTTTCTGTCAAAGCAGAATTTGATTCCGAGCATTTTTAGTTTTTGACCTGTCACTACCACGAGAAATTAGGGCTTTTCATAGAAGAGGAATTTTTGAGTGTGCCCAGCATAGGATTTCTCTCCTCCTCAAAATCAAAATTTAGAGACCAAGATCGAAGTTTTTGGTTGGGTAGAACTCTTGGAAAGTCAAACCCTAATTTGAAAACCCTAAAAGACTAAAACTAGTCATTTTGGTGCATTCGCTATATATTGAGATTAGAGAAGGCTCAAGAGCCAAAAATTTTACATGACAAATATAAATTCCTGATGAACTATGTGTAAAATTTTCAGCTTCATATTCGCAATATTCTAGGAGATATGATTCCTCTAGTTCAAGGTTCCAGCCTCTCCCAGGATTCATCCTTAAACAAATGACCTACGGAAAATTGCTATATCTTGGGCTATAAAGGTCCAAATGAAATTTCTCAAAACTTTCTAGATAGGAAACGGACTTTACTTTTTGTGGTAAAATTTTCAGACCCCAAAGGTGAAAAAGTGACACGTGGCAGTCCGTACAAGCTCGCTATTTTGAACAGTCTTGAAATAAGTCACCTTGGGAAAAAGCACATAAGTCCCAATTGGTGAAACCAATTCTACTCTAATTTGTGGTGTTAGAAAGAATACAGACAAGGCTACCTCGTGAGAAGATTCATACACAGAGGATTAGTAATTTCAAAGATACCACAGAAACAATATCAGGAATTTCTATAGAAGAAATTGGAAAACTAGGGATTCTTGTTCTGGGAGCTTCCCTCCACTGTTTTCAGAAAAGGAGTACATTGGAAAACTCTCCTTGAAGAGGCCCATATTTCTATCCAATCAAAATTTTGAAATTCCAAGTTTTTAAAATCAAGGTTTCTCTTACAAACCCTATATCAATCAGCTCCGGAACCAGGACAGACAACTCAAATTGGTAAGATCTAAATTTTTGCCAGCTTGATGATAAGCTTGGTGAAGCTGACAACTTTAGAGTATGGAAGTATAGGACCTCTATGATCCTTGAAGAAATTGACTTGGATTAGTATTTCAGTAAGAAATGTCTAGGAGCCAGAGGGAGACGAGGATAAGGATAGAGCCAAGAGAACCATTGCAGATTCTATTAAAGATCATCTCATCCCTCATGTGTCATCCTTGAAGACACCAAAATGAAGTGTTCATTGCTATGAAAAAACAATCAAAGAAGAACAAGATATCGTTATAAACACCTTGAATGGCCTCCCAGGATTATGGGATTCATTCATTCGAGGAATGTGTGCCAGAAGGAAGTGATTACCTTCAACAGACTCTACGAAGAGTGCACACAAGAAGAAGCTCTACTCATAATAAGACAAGAGAAAATGGGAGCAACTAAAGATCAAGTTCTCACAATTTAAAAAAGATCCCTCAAGTAATGAGGAATATGAAGGACTCAGTTCTTGAAAAACCTCGTATCCATCTTAGCATTTGGATAAGAAATGATGATGTCATGAATGAAGAAGATGATAAATTTGAAGGCGGAAGAAGGAGTCTACCCATGAAACAAATAAAGATAAGTATTTGAATTGTATTTTCCTATATATCTAGTTGTTTATATGGCATTGTTTAGTTGTGAAATGTATTATGCATGATAGAATAATGAACAGTATACTACTAATATGCACATGATGGGTAAGTAGCCCATGGTGCTATGCAACACTCCATTGCTACTTATCTAGAATGAAACCTCTTTGTTGACGTATTGGATTAGTGCATAATCTCAATGATGTCATGGTAGAGATGGAAGGCATCTAGAAAGTTTCCATGAGATACAGATGAATGTTGTATTGGCTAAAATAGTTGCATGATTATATCTTTATAAAGAACTCAACGCAGAATCATATGAACTTTCTAAACAAGCTTTCGAAACTTCAAATATTGGAAACTTCGAAGGAGAAGTTGAAACTTCAAATATTGGAAATTTAATTCTTGAGTAAATGTTCACCAAGAGAGAAAATTGTGATTAAATAAATGTTACATTAAAAAGTTCAAATAATGAAAAATATATAAGTAATTTAAAAATTCCAATTTTTAATCAAATATGAAATAAAGTAGATTAGTAAAAAATTATTATTATAAATACAATCCAACCAATTTACATATTGTTAATTAAAATATAAATAATTTAATACTTAAAAAACAAATATTCTAGAAATTCAATACTTTTGTAAATTGAATGTTATCCCAAAGCAAATGCAAACCAAATGAACCCACAAAACTTACCCTAAACCTTATCCCTTTAAAGGTAATAGGTAATGGCATTGGGCGATGCCAATACTATATTTTTTCACCAATTTTCCAGTGCCTGCAGGAATTCTAACTCGATTTGGGACATGTTGGATTGTGATGAAAACCCCATTTGTGGGGATGATGCTCTGAGAAGGGAAGGGAAAAAACATTTCGAAAATGCTTTCCATGATGACGAACCTGCCCATATTCATCAAAAGCTCGAGGTGCTCGGACTTTATCCCAGATGCTTTAGCGATGAGGATGTGGCTCACATTGGCAGGACTATTTTACTGACTGAAATTGACAGGGTACTCTAGGGATTTTCTAAGGATAAGGCGCCTGGACCAGATGGCTGGCCAGTTGAATTCTACCTTGCATTCTTCAACCTCATGGGTGAAGACATTCTGAAGGCGGTTGAATTCAGTAGGATTCATGGCTGTGTTCCACGGGGATTGAATGCCACCCACATTACTTTGATCCCCAAATGTGACAAGTCGCGGCATTTCGGGGAATTCCGTCCTATTTCTTTATGTAACCTTATTTACAAGGTGATCACTAAGATACTCTCGGATATGATTAAACCATTCCTGATGGACTACCTTTCCCAGGAGCAGTTCGGGTTTCTTAAAAAGCGACAGATCCATGATGTAGTTGGAATTACCTAGGAAGTGCTCCACTCTGTCTAGAGCAAACAATTGGAAGCACTTATACTCAAAATGGAGTAGATCAAATCCTACAACCGGGTGAACTGGACATTCATGACGGTGGTATTGTTGCAGACTAGTTTATCGGTGGAGGTGGTCAACTGGATCATGGAATGCTTTTCTACAACAAATTTTGCAGTGCTAATAAATGGAAGCCCTACATCTTTCTTCTCACCAAGCCGCGGGCTTAGGCAGAGGTGCCCTTTATCTCCATTGTTGTTTTTATTAATGGTGTAGGGCCTTAGTCTTATCATCCGCAAAGAGAAACTTTGTGGGAGGCTAAGGGGAATCAATCTGTCTTCCACTCTGTCGATTAGCCACTTATTTTTCATTGATGATGTTCTATTATTTGGTTTTGGGCCATGTGATGAATGGGCGCGTTACAAGAACATCATGGATCTCTTCTTGGCAGCCACGGGTATGGCTATTAGTTCTGCAAAATCTACTTTTTTATTTAATAATGTTGCATCTGATGTTCTGTCACAAATTAAGTTCTTTCTACCTTATAGAATGGACACCATTTAGATGGGATTCTGTTATCTAGGATATTGGCTCAAACCGGTAAGCTACATGGTATCGGACTAGACCTAATTGATTAAATGAATTGAACAGAGGATTGGTCACTAGATCTATCAGTTCCTCTCACTTGGGGGTCGTCTCGTCCTCATACGGTTTGTTTGATGTGCTTTGTCGATATATTGGTTCTCGTTAATGAGAATCCCCAGCACTATATTGTGCAACCTACAGAGACTGATGGAAAATTTCTTGTGGGGTGGATGTCTGACTCAGAAGAGATTACACTTGGAAAAATGGGAACTCTTATCCCACCCATATGAGATGGGGGGATGGAATATCAAAGACCTATGGGGCTTCAACGATGCATTGAGGGTTAAAAGCATGTGGAAGGCCATCATGGGAAATGGACTACGGAATCATGTTTTGATGGTGAAATATGTCAAGAAGCACTCGATCTCAGATTGGCTGAGACTAGAATCCCATTCTGTTCAGAACACGTCCATTATATTGAACGGATTCCTTAGGATTCTCGTATGGATTTGTAAATCATTATGCTGGAAGGTTGGCACTGGGGACGCAACGAGGATTGGTATTGACCCACTACTGGGATGGAGGATTCATCCTTTTTGTCGAGGGAGCTACTTGTCTATTTACATGACTATGGGCTCGTCACCCTGAATCAGATTTATCTGCCCAGTATAAACAATGGTTCCAGTTCACATTGGATGTCTGTTGATGACCTAGATTTGGGAGGACCTTGGAAATTGGAATGGGAGGCCTACATGACTGCACTAGGCTCTTTGGGCTTGACTTTATCTGATTTCCCTGATACCTTGCTATGGTCATACAATAAATCGGATGGACAGGTTACGACACGTCTTGCATACAATTACATTGTTGAATCCTCTTGGGATTTCAATCGCTGTTGGCACTGGCTGGATATATGGAAGGGACAATGTCCAAACAAAATTAAATGTTTTTCTTGGATTTGCATCAACAATCGGATAAGCACTTGGGATAAGTTGATGAGAAAATGTTGGTCTGGCCCAAATTGTTGCCCACTGTGTCGACGGGATGGAGAATCTATTCAACATTTGTTTGTGGACTGTGGATTTGGAAGGGATGTTCGTAGAATACTTTTATGATTCTGGGAATTTCCCACTGCAATGAGTCTTTTGTTTTGTTGGATATGTTAGCAGAATGGATGAAGGATGGTAAGGGACACTACTATTTACTTTTTTCTGTAACTGGATCATATGGTTGTGCAGGAATGACTTGGTATTCAATGATAGACATCCAACCACTCAGTTTGCAGTACTGAAGGTACTGGATCTGGTTGAGAGCTACCCTATGAAACATCGCATTGCCAAACGCAAGAATATTGGTAGGGGACCCGAAGTGCATGCATCCACGGGTTTCTTTGATGGCGCTGCATCATCACAAATTAGGGGTGCGGTAGCGGTCTTATACATTGACATTGATCATTATTTTCTAATTCAGTTGGGGTGCGGCCACATCACTAACTCTAGAGTTGAGTTGCTGGCTATATATGGAATTTTATTTGTGGCAAATACCATGGGTTTACCTGAGCTCTGGGTTTTTGGAGATTCAAAGATGGTGGTGGATCGGATCAATGGAAATAATAAATTACATGTACTCAATCTTGATCACTAGTGCAGTAGGATCGATACTTTCGTAAAGGGGTTCTTATCCTTCAGCGGCCAACACATCTATCGTGAGCACAATCAATTGGCGGACAGTCCTTCCAAGAGGGCACTGGATCTACATGTTGGTCATCTCATCGTGCAATAATTTGAGGGTGGCATACTATGCCATGAAACTACTATTAACATCTTTACTAATTAGGCCAAATACTACAGAGGTTTATTGATTGTTAGATCTGATTTGATACAATCTTTACAAATTAGCTTTGCTAGAACTTGAAACAACTTTTATGCTTGTGGGATTTTAGAGGCCTATTGACTGTATTGGCATGTTTTGGGTCTATGTTATTGAAGTATGTCTTGTATCCTCCTAGATTTATTTTGATATGATGTTGAGCTACTATTATGCAACTATGAATGGATGATATCCTCATCGTTTTGTACCAAGTCCTTTATATAATAAAAAAGGGTGGAACTTTTTTTCATGCTGAAAATGAGGTAATGGCATGCTTTCAATTTTGCCCTCCTCATGACAAGTATCACATCACCTCTCGCTAAAGGACCAATCTTCGTCATCCTAAATTCATCCTTTAGGAAAATTTATAATAAAAAAATCAAGAGCTTTATCATTGATGTAGACATATACTGTGAATGTTTGAAGTCTAGGTGGTATTGATCTATAATCATAAGTTAGGTAACGAGGTATATATCTAGTTTTGTGCAAAGAATATATTCACAGATCTTCTTTGTAAAAGAAGCTTAAGTGGATCCCTGGTAAAGCAAGCAGTGAGTCAATGAAAAAATCCCCTTAGGATTCATATGCAGCTGTCCCCACTAAAATCTTGGTATACCCCTTCATATGGCATGTTTCAAAATCAAGGTACCCCCTACTACTAGATGCCAAAAGTTGATAAGATGCATGGTAGTGGTCTTATAGAGACTCTTAACGCCTCTATGAAAAGTTCTTGAATTGTATAGAGATAAGGAAAGTTTTTTGAATTGTAGATGGACTTAAATAAAGAGTATACCAGAAACAGTTATAACTATGTACTACACCAAAGTCTTATTAGACCTTATTGGACATGACATTTAGACTCTCAAAATCACAGTTATAACTATGTATTGCACCAAAGTATTATTGGACCTTATTGGACATGACATTTAGGCTCTCAAAATCATTATTTATTACTATTAGTATTTAGGTATAGTATTTGTCTTGGAAGGAATCCTATGATGGTAGTAGCTTACCTGCAAATGGGTTTTAAATAGATGAGAAACCCAAAATTTATCATTTCCCTCTTATCAATTTCAAGTGCCTTTTTTTTTTAACAGAAACTATAAAAGGATTTTATAAAACAAGCTATGCACAACCATTCATTACAGTAGTGGCAAAACAAAGTATTCCTGCAGATCAAAATTGCTGCACAGAAAGCTTATCCTAGGAGTTTTCCAAAAAACTACACACAAAGTTCTTCCAAAACAGCTAATGTCACGGGTAGTGTATACCCTTATAAACTGATTACATAATAAAATACAGTAGAACATTTAACCATAATTAAAGGAAAACATATTAAGGATTGCCTCTAAAATTCCTGGGCTGAACTACAGACTCTTCCTCCATTGGGTGCTCAGCTTCTGCAGCGGCTCCATTCACCCTGCTACCCTGGTTCATGGTAATCAGACATTGGAGATCTTCCTGAATCCTGTCAACTTTGTCCATTATCTCTCGAAGGTTGCTTTCATTATCATCAATCCGAGCGTCGTGGTTGCTGATCTGCAAGGAGGTGTAGCTCACCGTTTCTCCTATGCTCTTAACCTCCCGCACAATTTCTTTGTTGTCCATAATGTCGATTGCTAGCATTTCATACAGACGCCTCAAGTTCTTTTTTATATCCATTATTCCTGCACTTTCACCAGCCTGAGACATTCTTTCTACTCCTGTAGAGATCTCTATTCAAGCAAAGTGACTGTGCAAGGCACGAATAGAGCCAGCAAGGACACAAGCCTGGTTCTCGACCGAGAGACCACTGAGAAAAAGACTGAGCACTATGAGCTCCTGTTGCAGCAAGGAGCCTCCGTGCCTTTCTTTACAGACCAAAGTGCCCACAACACCTTCCTGCCACCCCATGCAATGACAACCTAGGACCGTGCTTCTCCCCAAATTGCCAGAATGCGTAAGAGTTATACCAGAGCCGAGGCCTGAAGACCACAACGCGGAGAGGGAACTGCAATGGCAAGTGGAAAAGGCTGCGAGAGCAAGCCTTTCTTTCACGAAGGAACGGGTGAGAGGGAGTGCTTGCCACGGGATACCTTGTATCCACCCTTCTCCAACACCTGCAACTACATTCAGGAGAATTCGCGTAGCCTCATGAGAACCAGAGTCGAGAACAGGAGCGGACTGAATAGGCATATCGCTGCGAGAGGAATACATAGTATAATGGTCGAAGGGACATTGAGCGTGCAAGGAGAATAAGCATTTAACCCAGGGCTGGTTGGCCATTAAGTCTGCAAAGACCGAGAGGTAGAGAGGGCAGAAGATAAGCCACGCAGCGGAGGGAGGAGTGAATGCAGGACAACATAGTAAATGCATGGAGCCATCGAGAAGTAGTGAGGAGTGGAGGCCAGCTGAATGGAGGTGACGTAGGGCGAAGGGTGAAGGGGAGAAGGGAGGAATAAGGTTAAGGGGATAGGAAAAGAGGAGGGGTTTAAAAGAAATGGGGAAGGAGGGATAAGGAAAAGGGGGTAAGGAAGGGGGAGAGAAAGAAAGAAAAGGAGGAAGAGGAGGGGGGCCTTTGAGGCTTCTTATGAAATGAGGGAAGGATAAAAACATCAATGAGATAAGCCGCATAAAAAGAGATCGCAGGGGAGAATTTCGACACCACATTAAGGGATGAATTTGAGGATAAGAGGGTTTCCGTTCTGACTGTAATGACATTGTGGGAGAGTGGCTCCCATGTTAGCCAGAATGTCCGCTGCAGAATTATTGTGCCGAAGGATGTGGAGTGTCTCGTAGGATTTAGACATGAGAAGATTGGATTTTTCAAACAGGCGGCGACAGTTGACTGCTCCAGAGGGGCATATGTTGATCAATTTTTAGATGACGTGCCTGGAGTCTCCGAATATCAGAACCTTTCGAAGCTTTTTAGTGTTTAGAAGATGTAGACCCTGGAGAAGTACCAGCCACTCAGCTTCATTATTTGTTCTATTTCCTAGGACCCACACGAAGGTTTGTTCTACATGTCCTCTGGGATCCAGTAGGATCCCCCACTCCTGCCACCCCTAATTTCAAGTGCCTTTATCAAATATAGAGTTCTTATAAAAAATGCGTAATGAGTACTCCATGAACTTTGTCTTAAAAAAAATATAAGCGATATAGTCCAGCAAAAGGTTTTAGAAATGATATTCAAGATAAACGAGGTTGTTTTTTGCTTACAAAATATATCAATGTTAAGTGAAATTTGTATATTAGAAATTCAAAATCAAAATTTTAGAAAGATATAATAAGAGGTTAAATTTTAATGATAAAAATGATGCACGTAAAAATTAATGGTTGATAGCAGAATCAATAAAATGCTTGATACAAGTGAATAAGGCTAAATTTCAATGGAATAAATTAAATTTATAATAATTTTTTTTTAATTTGTAAATTTTATTGTAGTATAATATTTGTTTAATTTATACTTTTGGATTATAAAAAGTAAATACTTAATAATATCTATGTATAAAGTATTTATGCTAAATAAACAATATGCTTCAGAAAAAA
>LPNX010969243.1:40158-122916 GCA_001517045.1 Pseudotsuga menziesii
TTGCTTTCTAATAAAAAGTAAATGACTAACCACTCTTCATTTTTAATAGAAATATTCATAGTCGCATAATTTGGTAGTATTGGTATTTTGTGTACGGACATTTCGAAGAAATTCGAATTGGTCGAATATTCCATGTATGTGTAATATGGATACGACTAATTTTGAGAATTGATTTTAAAAATCCAAATTTTTATTATTCAAACACTCTAAAATAAATACCTTTCAATTTCATACTGCCTAATTCAATTTTATAGAAATAAAAATATGCCAAAGAGAATAAGTATGCAAATATAATAACAACACTAAACCAACCATCAATAATAGATCTATTACAAAGGAGACTTGCAACCCTAAAAATCTTGTTCTTTACATGCAAATACAATTAGCAAGAAACTATAGGCTGCTAAAACCATGAGCCCAAAACCACTTACATCCTTGCTCATTCTTCATTGCGCCGAGAGGCGCTCTACAGCCCAGTATGGGAGAGATCTTGTAACGTTACGTAATGTTATTTTTATTAATAACAAATAATTTTTTTAATTATAGGCCAAAATAAATGTCGGCCAGAAAAACCACCTAATATGGGGAAGATGTTGTAATATTCCTACCTAACAAAACAATAAAAAAGTAAAAATTTAATTATCCGTAAAAAAATGTGGATGAGGAAAAAAACACAATATGGGGGAGATGTTGTAATATTCCTACCTACCAAAATAATAAAAAATAAAAAATTGAATTATCCACAAAAAAATGTTGGCCTTGCACATGGTTTTAAAACCATGTGCAAGGCCCTCTAAACAACCCATGGTTTTATTGTACATGGTTTAGGAGGGCCTTCTAGATGGTTTTAAAACCATGTGCAAGGCCTCCTAAACAACCCATGGTTTTATTGTACATGGTTTAGGAGGGCCTTGCAAATGGTTTTAAGACCATGTGCAAGGCCTTGCATATGGATTTAAAACCATGTATGAAGAAATGTTGTAATGTTCGGTCCTAACAAAATAAAAAATAATATATGTCGGCCATAAATAATATTAAATATTAATAATAATAATAATATTATATGTGGACCTTGACTAAAAAGATGTGTCTTTTGGTTTGAATCAAATCAATGGATACCTAAGAAGAGATTTGATCCCTCTCGGCGATTGATAGAACCTAGAGCCTAGGATTTGGATCTACGCTGGTTAAAGGTTAACCCTAACACAATTTAAACATTAATTAATTAATTCCAAATGTAAGTAGTGGTAAATACTTATTTACTTTGTTCTTAAAATAGTTAATAACTAAGAGTTTTCTCTCTTACACTAACTGCATTATATTTTTGTTTTATTCAAGAGTAATTTTGGTTATATAAAATATGTTTAAAAAAAAGAATGATTTTTTTTTAAAGTTTAAAATTGAATGATTGATATTTTATATTCATTAATATTTCATTAAAATTGTTGTATATTTAATTAAAAATATTTTATATAAGAGGTCTACTTCCGTATTTTATTTGTATAGATTTTTCGTTACGTATTTTTTCTGTATCTAATCGTATTTGTATCTATATTCATATTCGAATTATACTATATCACAACCTAGCCTCAAGGCTTAAACCAATTCATGGAGTCATGTGTCTAAGGCATATTGTCGATGGAAAGGCTCTAGGTGACTTGTTTAAATACGATCAAGTCCTTTAGAATTACCAACTTTTATTATATATAGTGGTCAAATCATCCTCTATTAATTTTTATTTTTCTGGCAAGGTGAATTGGGAACTGGTGTGGGCTTGTACTCATGTGACATGGGATCAATTCCCCCCCACTGTCATTATAGCCCTTAATGCACCCACACTATCCCTACGCAAATTCACAAGCTATTCGAAATTTAGACCCATAACATTAAAAAAAATACCTTAACAATAAACCCTATCAACAACTAATCTACACTATATTTAAATTTTAAAAAAAAAACATAACCCATAATTAAAACTTAAAACATACAACTTATTCTTTTAAAATTATATCCATCTCACGAAGTTACTCAAAACAACTCACAATAAAATACTTCAATTTAAAATATCCACTATTATGATTTTGATGCCATGTAACTACTTTAAATCTTAAAAATCATTATATTTATTATATTTTCAAGGTAATGATGCTATGTAAATACTTTAAATCTTACTAATCATTATATTTATTACATTTTCAATGTAATATCGAATCTTCAAGTATACACAATTATTTGTTCATCTATTTTTTTATTATATTAATCCAATATATGAAAATATTATATAATAACTAATAATCATATATTACCTTGAATGTGGGTGCCAATGATATTAACAGATGGCGCGCAACACCTCGGTCTGAGAGCCCTACGCGTGGCACCCTGCATGCAGAAGCGATGTCCATTAATCCCACGACCACGGCTTCCACAGCTTCCAGATCTTGTGCTCGCATGCAAAGGGAGAAGGTTGTCATTTCTAGGCCTGCAACGTAGGTTGGCGACATTATGTCCTCCTCCTGCGCATTCATGGCAGATCAAGCGAGTTTAATGCAGGCTGGTACACAGTCGAGATTTGGTTAGGGTGGTGATTTGAAGCACATCACCATGAAATTATCACGGTATTGTCTTTGTTGGGTTCTATCTTTCTCTGTCTCGAATAGTTGGATGCATTGCGCGTATAGAAACCTGGTCTTACCGTTGCCACTTCAGGAGCAAGGGTGGCATTGGGAGTGGATGCGCTCTGTTGTTCTTGCTTGGAATTCTCCACTGGTATGTGACTATTCAAGGCATCAGTTTTATTGCAGGCTTCTGGAATGTGGGAATCACCCACCATTTCGCTCCCTCTCTACGCAGCGTTCGATCGTCCCTGCAGCGCCCAGGAATTTGGCTGAAAACCATGTCTAGGAAAAGGGGTACGCCTCATCGTGTCACCACAGGCAGAGAGAAATCCCAAAGGGGGTTCAGTTTGCAGACGGAGGAAGGCTATCAAAATCATATCACCAAACCGGTTTGTATCCTCATAGATGATTGAGAAGGCAGGGTGTTGAACCAACGACTCGCTACCGGGAAAGGAGGGAGCCAAATCAACCACTATTGGATCGTTAAAAACATGCTGGGAAATATTGTAGAAGACATTCTCAACAATTGGTCAGAAGGGTGAGACAATGTTCTTGTTGTGAAAGCGAAGATGATGGAAATGGACGCACAACTTACTAGTTTGGACAACACCTTCGCCTGGAGCTACATGAGTGACAAGGCTGGAAAGGCTGGCCATGTGGACAGTGGTAGTGGTAACGCAACTGGAGGCAGGTCTCGGGATGCTAGCTCAGTTTTGGCACCATAGATGGTACAGGTTCTTCATTTCCCCATTCCCACCACCTTGGACCCTCTGTTCAAACGACTGAAGGAAGCGGATGGCCCGATCACTGCTTCGCCATAGACAGCTTTGGCAACCACTGCCAACACTACCATCATTTCGCAGGAGGAAGGATGGGGATGCCCCATCATTGAGGAAAACCCACCCTCTTGAAGCATGCACAAAAGTCTTTAGAAACGGACTGTCGTTTCAGGTTTTTTTGTTATCAATGTCTAGTTTGGTTATCTCTCTGTTTATTTTTTCTAAAGAACTCTGTAATTATGTTACATACCATACATTATGACTGCCTTACAGTTTTGAACAGTTTCTGTAATAATTTTCTCAGAAGGCCCTCCATTTTTGAGAGGATTGGGTGGTGGTTTCACCACCTGAGGCCTCCTCTAGTCAGGGCTATTTTTGTTAACTTTGTTTTTGTCGATTAATAGAAGTTTGCAGCGTTACAAAAAAAAACTAACAGTCATATATTATAATAATCCAATATATGAAAATATTTTATAATAACTAATAGTCATTTGTTTATATTTAAGTAGTCATATTCATTGTCGTTATACACAATTATTTTTGCATTTATTTTTTATTATATTAATTTGATATATGAAAATATTATATAATAACTAATAGTCATATGTTTATATTTAAGTATTCATATTCATTATGGTTAAGTTGATATTTGCTTTCTTTGACCATATCCCATGTTGGGTAATGGTTAAGAATGGTTGTCAATAGCCATAATCAACACATTGATAGGGAAAATAACAAAATAATATTAAACTTGGTCAGTTATCAAAAATTGGCTTCCGACAGTTGGAAAACATTTGAATGTGATTGGACATTCAAGAGAAAAATATCACATAATATGATTCCGAGCCCATCCCTTTCTGAGACTACGGGGATATATAGTCTTCCCATGTTTTAGATGCGCATTGTTTTTATTTGCAAATATATTCACTTAGTTTAATTAGATACATACATAGAGCCACTTCTTTGTGAAAGTTTGTTTCTACATATGCCCATATGGGTAGACTATCATATGATATATGATCATCATGAACTGACTATATTTCATTTTTGGAAAGATCTATGTGCCAACAGGAAAACATTTGTTTATGTAGGACTATATTGTCTTTTTCCAATAACTAGATTTGGCTATCTAATAGCCCTTATACAATGTATTTTTTTTATAATCATAATGAAATGCGCCATTTTTTCGAGGAAAAAAATAGCCATAATTATTGGTGATGGTTAATGGTTGTTTCCAAGGTGGTATTTAGTGATTGTTTCTTATTGTTGGTAAAGGTAGTAAGGAACAATTTATAATGGTAAGGGGAGGCAGGTGCGAGAGGGATAATTTTTTTTATCTTGGAGGAAAAATTGTTAATTATTTTGCTTTGGGTCTGGGAATAAAATCAAACAATGAGGTAGAATGGATAGCAATTTATCACGGTCTTGAATTAACTTCGACTTTAAGCATCTCCAAGCTAATGGTCTTGGGTGATTCCAAGCAGGTGATTCAAAAGATGAGCTACGGGTAAGAAAATGGAACCTCTATATGTAAAAAGATTTACAATAGGATATTCCATCTTAATAAACCTTCAAAAGATTCATATTTCCATGTCCTACAGGAGAACAATGATCTCGCTGACAAATTAGAAAACCAAGAGGCAAGGACAAAGCAAGGAGTGGTGTCTTATGCAAGCAGAGATAAGAAGGTTAAATAAGTACCTTGGCATATGAAATTGTTTGTTTCTAAGAAACATTAAAAGGTTGAACTTAACCCAAAATGTTTGGTTCCCTTTCTCTTAGATGGGGGGGACATGTGGGTCTTTGCATGGTGGGTTGCTTCCTGCTATGATTGACCACATGTGCATTAAAGGATCCTTTACTACATCCATCCTCTTGATCCTCGAAGGAGGTGTTTACACATGTAAAATGGAAGGGATGTCAAGTAAATAGGCTGGAAGTATCTCAAATTTTCCCATTCAGTTAGTGGAGGTAGAAGCATAGAGCAGATTGCAAGGAGGTGCGGTGAATCAGGAATTTCGTGACTTGTTCAAATCTTTTACCCTTTGGAACATGCGTGAATTCCCCTCTCAGAAAATGGTCAAGGATGCATCGGATGGTCAAGAAAATCGTTATGCAAGCTTGAAGAATAGAATCGAAGACTTCAAACTCCATTTACGCAGAATGTTCGAAGATGTTGGAAAAGGGGTTCAGGTGAATAGAGAGGCAACATCTGATGTTATGTATATTTCGAGCCATATTTATTTCCAGGACTCTAGAATTTACGAACTTGAAATAAACTTGAAGGAAATCATGGGCACGGTTGTATTAATCTGTCATAGTAATCTAGGGACTAAAACACAATCTCATAAGAGATTTCAGACAATTAAGCATGAAAATGGCATAATGGTGGTGTAATAGAATGTTGCAGCTCTGTATAATCAATAAAGTAATGATACTACAATACAATGGTCATGCAAGATGCATAAATTCCAAGACAATTCGAATTGCGAAGGAGGTCATTCGAATTGAATGAATGGGTGTAGCTTAACTAAATGTCAGCCACAATCGACACACATAGTTAACCACTGAGCCAATTAATAACTGACTCTCACACTAAGTTCTAACTGAATCGGAGTGCAATAGATGACTGAGTCTAACTGAAAGTGACTCATCACATGTAACTGCATGTCCAACTGAAGGAGGTAGCCCATCCATAACTCCAAGTAGCTCTGATGGAGTTAATTGAAGTGACACATGTCATCAGAAGTGGTTGTAGGCGCCAGTGTTAGCTCTAGTTCATAAATAATGACCAAATATAATCAAATAATGAATGGATGTGCCTTCACAACTCAACTTAACTGATTGTAACAATAATTTAGCAATTAGGTGCATTTATGAAACTCAGATCACCCCAAAAATGCTCCCTGTTTGAAGGTGGAAGCCCAGTTAGCCTTTTTGAATGAAGGAGAAGGCTTAGTTGACCTCCTTAACTGAAGGAGGGTGTGGGTGAGCTCATGCTGATGTCATGATGTGCTCATCTGATGCCAAGTAAGTCAATTAAACTTAGGATAGTGGGTAAATAGGCCAAAATTGACCAAATAAGTGTGCATGTTGGGTAAATGACTCCAACACCCCCCCCCCTTAAGCTATAATTGAGAGGAGTAAAAAAAATGCATGAAATGCTAGGGCCCCAGCAACAAAGGCCATAGGTCACCCTATACAATAATGTAACTCAAAACAATGCTCAAAAATAAATCTAAGTGAGGAAAGAGGGAAAACCCAGTGTGAAAAACCCCCCCTCAAGCTGAACACTGGAGAAGTAATCTGATCACCCCGATGAACTCACCCCCAACAATGAATAGAGGTAAGTGAACTTCTTCTCTAAAAATATCTTGGTGAAGATGTCTGCAATATTCTCATCATTAGGGAATTATTGCAAAATGATGGTCCTGTCATGCACCAATTCCCTGATATAGTGCATGTGTATCTCTACATGCTTGGTAATATGCCTGGTAACTGGATCTGTGGAGATCTTAATAGCACTGTGATTGTCACAAAAGAGGACATTGGAAAAATTACTACCAAAATCAAACTCTGAAAGAATGCCTTGCAACCAAACAGCTTGGATGCAAGCATTCACTGCTCCTCGGTACTCGGCCTCTGCTGAAGACAATGCAATGGCAGCCTGCTTTTTGCTAGACCAAAAATTTAATGGGGCCACCACCAAACATGAATACATATCCGCAAGTAGAATTCCGATCAATAGAATCTCCTGCCCAATATGAATATGTGTAACCAACCAACTCTAGCTCAGAGTCTACAGCATAGTGAATGTCATAGGTCCTGGTGACCTGAATATATTGAAGGATCCTCTTGGATGCCTTCCAATGAAGATCATGAAACTGCTGCATGTATCTTGATACAAAATTCATGGCATAGCATATATCAATCCTAGAATGAGTCAAGTAAAGCAAGCTACCAATCAATTGGCGGTAGATTATGCAATCCATGGCTGGAGTGCTTTTTCCTTCTTCAAGGATGATTACTAAAAGGAAAGGGAATGGAGCAGCCTTACATTCAGCCATGTTAAAATTAACTAAAAGGTCTGATATGTATTGAGACTAGTGACCATTATTCCATCAAAATTTTGTGCAATTTCAAGCCCCAGAAATTGCTTCAAGAGCCCCAAATCGCTCATCTCAAATGCATCATGGAGGGCAGTTTTTATGACTGAAATGGAAGCAACAGTGCTACCAGTAATCAAGATATCATCAACATATAAAACAATAATAAGAAAATTACCATCATACTACTGTAGATACGCATTCATATCTGATTTACACCTTTGGAAGTTTTACGAGAGAAGGAAGGCATCCATCTTGGAATACCACTCTCTTGGGGCATGTTTTAACCCATATAGTGACTTCTTTAATTTGCAAACCAAATATGAATATGAAATGTAGCCCTCATGTTGCTTCATGTATATCTCTTCATGAAGATCTCCATGTAGAAATGCACACTTAACATCCATATGATGCACTTCCCAGTTCTTGGATGTTGGAATTGCCAAAACTAGGTGGATGGAGTCCATTTTTGCAACCGGTGCAAAGGTATCATGATAGTCCACACCTTGGACTTGGGAGAACCCTTTTGATACCAGCCTTGCATTATATTCTTAGGTGCTTCCATCAGTATCAACCTTTGTCTGAAATACCCACTTTCATTGAACTAATTTCCTCCTCGAAGGAAGAGAAACTAGCTCCCAAGTAGAATTCTTTTGAAGAGAATTCATCTCTTCGCCCATGGAAGCTTGTCATCTCGGATCTTTCTTAGCATGGTAGTAAGACTTAGGATATGAACTTATCATTAAATAACAAGTTTCAGACAGAAAAGAGTCATGACAAGAGAGCGCAATACCTGCTCTTTGGAAATCGGACCGGGTTCTTCTTGGATCATCGGGATTTCCAATGTTGTCACCTGCAAAAGAAAGTGTCTGTCTGGCCCAAGTTGGGAGATGGGTTTGCACTTCAGGTTTTGAACCTGAACTTGATGCTTGCTGGTCACTGATATCAAATATCAGAGATTCCAAATAAGGTTCCAAATCAGGGTCATTACCCACAATTGCATCATCCATATATTCAGTAGAACAGGAAGGAAATTCAACAGTTTTCTCCTTTACTAGTTCTACCTCTTGAAGAGGCTCATCGAACCGGACACTTATTTCAATGATGATTTCTTTTGTTCTGATATCCAGCATCTTGAAACCTTTTATATTCATCAGGATATCCAATAAGCAAACATTCAACACTTTGCGGTTGCAAATCTTTCCTCTTATCATGCGGAATTCGGGCCCATGCAGTGGACCCAAACACTCTGAGATTCGACACATCCGGGTTGTGTCTGAAGTAGGATTCAAAATGGGTCTTCCTTTTTATGGATGAGTGAGGCACTCTATTCTGAATGTATACAGCAGCATTCATGGCCTCAGCCCACAAATTTGCAGCCAACTTCTTGGCTTCCAGCATGCAAGTGGTCATCTCCTTGAGAGACCAATTCTTTCTCTCCGCTACATTGTTCTGCTGGAGAGTGTAGGGAACTAAATGTTGGATCTAAATTCCACTGTCAAAACATAGTTGCAGAAACTCATTACTGACATATTCCCTTCCATTATCAGATCACAAAGTTTTGATCTTTTTCCCAGATGCATTCTCAATCAATTCTTTTAATTCAATGATTTTTTCTAAGACATCTGACTTTTTCTTGATGAAGAAGCCCCATGTATATCTAGAAAAATAATCTATAAAAGTAAGAATATACCGAGATCCATTCAAGGATATGATGGGAATTGGTCCGCTGATATCATAATGAATCAACCCCAAAATTTCCAATGCTCGACTTGCCTTCCCCTGATCAAACTTATGCTCAATATGCTTCCCAAAATACAGCCTTTGCAAATTCTGGTGGTAGCTTTGATGACCAGGATACCTTCAACCATGGAATTTTTCTGTAATTGCTACAAGTACTTGAATTTTAGGTGGCCAAACCTCTCATGCCAGAGCCTACTAACCTTATTTCCATGAGCCAACAGAGTCGTGGGATTTGCATCTTCCACAAAATGGGAAAACTCATAGGCTTTTGCATGATGATTTGCAGAGCCTTTTGCCACAAGTTTCCCGGATGCAAGTTTAGTAATTTGTACATCATCTAGGCTGAAGGATACTCTCTTGGGCACTCCAGTATGGGTCATTTTATAGACACTCAGGAGTTTTGATGCAAGAGATGGTACATACAGAACATTGGAAAAATAATCATGCTCAAGATTTACTGTACCTTGTCCTTTTGAGATGATGGTAGAGTCATCTCCCATGTGGATGGGAATGCTCTTGCTGGTGTCGAGAGAAGAGAAAGAGTATTTGCTGGCCATCATGTGGTTTGAAGCTCCAGAATCTATGAGTAGAGCCATGGAATTCAAAGTGCTTGCCATGAGGGCATGACCTCTTTCATGTTGGTATTCCCGATCTTGAATTTATTTCCTCTGAAATATTTCCAAAATATTTATGTTATTTCTCTCAAGGAGAGAAGTAGCTTCATCAAGCTTCTTTTTCATGCAGGCATGTTCAGGGTGGAAGCCCTTCCCGTAGTATGAACACTTGACTTTTTCCTTCCCATAGTGGCCTTTGTTTTTGTTCTTCTTCGAGCCAGAAGGCTCTTCTTGCTGCTGGCTTTTAACTTTGAGCTTAGGAGCTTCGAATTTGGTTTTTGGGTTCTTCTGCTACTTTCCTTTCCCCTTTGAAACCTTGGGTCCCGAAGAAAAGAGGGCTTCATCACGGGAGGATTTGATGATCCCCATCTGGACAAGCTTATCATGCTCGCTTGTTAGGGACTCAATGAAGGCATTGAGTGAAGGCATCTTCCATCCAGTGGTTGTGAGCTTCCCCGCGCGGAATGTAGAAATAAACACTGAATCATCAGCTCCAATTTTTGAGAGAATGGCGAGGATGAGTTGATCATCCTCCTTCTTCACCTCACAGTGCTTTAATAGAAGGGATGCTTGGATTTTGTGAAAAAATCATTAAGGGTCTCAAAATTTCTAGGTTGAAGAGACATCAACTCGTTTTCAAACTAGTAAACCCTCAAGTCACCATGTTTTCCATACAGGGAGGAAAGTTGGTCCCAAATCTCTTTTGGAGTCTTCAATCTCGAGAGGTGGAATAGAAGATCTTTGGATATAGAGAGACACAAGAAACCGAATGCTTCATCTTTCTTATTCAAAAATATAGCCTTGTCTATAACATGATTAGGCTCTTCTTTTGTGTCCATAGTGACCGGGTAGATTCTTCTGGCACGTAGTTGGATCTCCATGTCTCCTTTCCATTGATGGAAATTGAATGGAGTCAAAAGATCTACGGAAGAATCCATATCAAAGTGTTGTAGCAAATGCAATGAGCCTGTAAAACCTGCAAATCAAAACAATAAAGTCACCGTAAGGTTGAACAGCCTGCACATTTCAGGTTTTCATCACACCCAACATAATTGATCAAGCAAGCTTGATCAACAATTCCTTAAATTGGGGTATTAAGTGGTAAACCTTCTGATTCTGGTGTAGTGCTATAATTTGAGATTTTGCTCAATTTTTCATGCAAGATCCGTCAAAAACATGTTTTTGAATAGAATGAGCTTTGTCCCGCCGTGAGCTCTGATACCCTATTAATCTGTCACAGTAAGCTAGGGACTAAAACACAGTCTCATAAGAGATTTCAGACAATTAAGCATGAAAATGGCATAAGGGTGCTGCAATAGAATGTTGCAGCTCTATATAATCAATAAAATAATGATAGTACAATACAATGGTCATGCAAGGTGCATGAATTCCAAGACAATTTGAATTCCCAAGGAGGTCATTCGAATTGAATGAATGGGTGTAGCTTAATGGAATGTTAGCCACAATCGACACACATACTTAACCACTGAGCTAATCAATAAATGACTCTCACACTAAGTCCTAACTGAATCGAAGTGCAATATATGACTGAGTCTAACTAAAAGTGACTAATCACATGTAACTGCATGTCCAACTGAAGGAGGTAGCGCATCCATAACTCCAAGTAGCTCCGATGGAGTTAACTAAAGTGACACATGTCATCAGAAGTGGTTGTAGGCGCCAGTGTTAGCTCCAGTTCATAAATAATGACAAAAAATAATCAAATAATGAATGGAGGTGCCTTCAAAACTCAGCTTAACTGATTGTAACAATCAGTTAGCAATTAGGTGCATTTATGACACTCGAATCACCCCAGAAATGCTCCCTGTTTGAAGGAAGAAGCCCAGTTAGCGTCCCCGAATGAAGGAGAAGGCTTAGTTGGCCTCCTTGACTGAAGGAGGGCGTGGGTGACCTCATGTTGATGTCATAGTGTGCTCATATGATGCCAAGTAAGTCAATTAAACTGAGGATAGTGGGTAAATAGGCCAAAATTGACCAAATAAGTGTGCATGTTGGGTAAATGACTCCAACAGGTTGACATTATCAAGGATGAAGTTCTAAAAATGACAAAAATGAAACAATGCACTAAGAATCCTCGGATGATGGCGTTTGTCCAATGGAAGAAGCATCTGTCATGCAACCTACCTTTGGTCTCGCAAGCAAGAAGAAGCAGTAGTTATGGTCCTCCCCAGGTTTTTTATAAAAAAATTTCGCATTTTATTAAATCAACAGTGTGTAAGGGTATATCCCTCCTATATTATGGTGAAATCCATGAAGCAAATTAGGGGTTTATGCAAACTAAAGTTAAACATAGCTATAGTTTTCTCCGCTTAGACTTCTTTTAATTCCAGACTGCTCTTTTTTAGCTTTGTAATGAATGGTTGTGCACATCTTTTTTATAATCAAATAGTTTCAAGTTTATGTTAAAAAATAGGAACAATTTATAATGGTGGAAATCTCATATCATTGGAAATTTTTTTTGAGACTTTTAATGGTTGTCATTGATTCTTGCTAGTTTATTTCTTTATCAATGTATTAGTGACACTATCAAGTTGTTATTGTAAGTAATCAATGGCGATGGTATGTGATTTTACCAAAACCTCAAAAAAATAGTAATTAAGGTTTTGGTGATTATCAATTTTTAACATTTGAGGCCATTTTCATTGTTATTATTGAAAATATGATGACCATTGCTCTATAGTGAAAAGAATGGATAACTACACAAGGAATTACATTATTTAATTAAATTAGACTTGGAGAAAAATCGCCCAAGGATGATAAGCAACACACCTTAGAAAAAAACCAAAAAGAAGTTTCCTCAACTATGAAGATTGTCACTGAGGACAAAAACCTCTCAAAGTAGGAAGGTTTAGGAACCTCCAAAGTAGTTTAAATGTTATACCTATGATAGTTTGGGTTTGTGTTTAGGATAAGTTGCATATTATTTTTGTTTACACATGGAAATACACACAGAGTTGACTCTTGGTTCATGAAAGCAATTTGCACAAAAGTAAATATCTTATAAGGTCACACAAAATAATCAACAACCACGCATAGTTTGAGTGGTAGCCAATGATATGATGTAAAATTTCCTTAAAGTTATAAGGACACAATATATCATTGTGACCCAATCATGCTCGATGAATATTAGCATGCTAACACTTTGTAAATACGTTGGTTGTTGTCACTTCAGCTGCTTCATGTTATTCATATAACATATACATTATCTATTTATGAAATTTAGATTTTAGTTGTTCCTTAAATAAATGCTTCAATGTCTATGTGATGTTTGTTTCATCTTATTCATAATTGATCATCGTTGTATCATAATCATAATTGTGTATAGTATGAAACTTCTTATGATTTGTGTTGAGGTCATGCAACCCATAACATTGCTCCCATTTTGGTTGAATAAGCCAAATTTGATAATTAAGTGGGTAATGAATCCCAAGTTTCTAGGGAGTTAGTTGGAGTGGCCATTCATAATGAGTATATTGATTTATGTATGGTTGTTAAATTAATTTATATAAATTTGAGTTTTCTACATACAAATATTTTAATGCTTTATCTAAAAGGGTTGGATCCATTAGTGAACTGTAAAGATATTTTAGTAATGAGTAAGATTCAATTCCTATGAAGTTTTTTTAGAGTCATAAGATTCCATTGCCTTGAGGTAGTGATTAAATAAGTTAGGTAACCACTCTACCTGAACAAAACCAACTTAGCAGCTATTCTTCCTTCCCGCGATTTAGTTTTCCTTAAATCGGCTTAGCAACTTCCATTCTGCCTGCCCTCTTTTTCAGTTTTCCTTAAACCATCCAGGCTTAGTAGAATGGGTTTTAACTGAACCTTTACTTCACGTGTCCGCCGAAATATCTGGTTTGATAAGCCTTTGCATTTTGTCATCTACGAATTATTTAAGAAACCAGATATTTAAATATTCTTCGTTCCTACAAATATTCAAGGATAAATGCATTGTGAGCGTTTTATTATGAGCACAACAATCTCACTTTTAATGGAATTGATGTGAGAAAGATTTCATGAAAACTCGAATAAATTCCTCATTTGGGAATAAATGTGCAATGTATGAAACTAAAGAGAACTGTACAGAGCTACAAGTAAAGTGACTGGTAAACGTCAAAAGGCACGACTAGCCACTTAGTTTTGTGAAAATGGTTGGTTGTTAAACAAAGACTAAAAATTAAACTAATTATCAAATAAACATTAAATTGATTAATATAAACATAAAACATATACTATTTAATAGAGAAAAAATGTTTTATTGCTACCCTTTCTTTAACCACCGCTTAAGTAAAGCTTATTACATTGATAGGCATTTTTACGCCGATAGAAATTTTTATTTGAGATTTGGGGTGGACTACGACCTATGCTTTTTCATCTACGGACGATGATGAGACAAGTGTACTGTCGAGATTGATTCTATGGAAATTGTTCAAAATTTGAAATAAACAATGGTACACAATGCAAGAGAGACAAGCTCTCTAGAAGGGGTAAAGGTCTCAACATTATAAGAACTATCACTTGTTTTGTTTGTAGACGATGTTTTGTTGTTAGGTGAAGCTAACGAGAATAACATCTAGTCCTTTATATCGGTTTTAGATCTTTACAAGAAGGCAACGAAAATGCATATCAACATCGACAAATCTTGAATCTTTCCTACAACAAAATCTTAGATGAAGAGGTAATCATATTAAAGGAAGTATCTCCCTTCCCCCTTAAATCGCTCTAAGAAGGATTAAAATACCTGGGTTTTGTCCTAAAGCCCAACTCATACTCCTTCAATGATTGGTTGTGGTTATTTAAGAAAGTGGAGACGAGACTCTCTTGCTAGACAAATTGGTTTCTCTTTAGAGGTGGCAATCTTATTTTTGCAGCTGCAACTATTTTCCCAATTTTTTTGAAATTTTGGACCCTCCTTATTGATTTTATCTTGCATGGGCTTGTTTGGATTGCTAAACTTTGTTTTGTCCCTCTGCTACAAATTTGGATTGTTTGAAGTTGAATTGAGGTCAATTGCTTTCATGTTGTTCGAAATTGCTTTACATCGACCAATGCTTTGACTGTTGGAATTTCGAGTTTGATTTGAAAATGATGTCCTTTTGGTCTGATTGATCTCCTTCATCGCTTTCGGAAGTCTATTTATGTTTAAGTCAAAGTTTTAGTTCTCTTCACCACCGCAGTTTCAAAGGTGAAACAAACTAACTTTAACGTTGCCTAGCCGAAGGTCTTTTGAACACTTAACGCTTTATTTTCATTTTCCTTCATCGCAGTCGGAAGTGGTTTGAACAGTGAATCAGGGCGGTAGTCCTCTACGCAGCTGCCGTTGCGGAGGGTAAGCAATGAACGTCCTGATGGACAGTTTTTATGTTCACCGAACCGATTTTATCTCATTTGTTTTATTGAACTGTCGGTGGTTTTATTTATCAAGGTCAGAGCATTAGCTTTCTATATCTCCATCGTTTCGGCGGACAGATAATGAACATACCGATGGTTAGTTCTTAGTCTTGCCGATTCCGTGGTTTTATTGCCTAAACCTTTTTGCCTTTCGATGATGTTGTTTTCACTATCGGAACGGTTTTTTGATGGTTGATTGGAGGGCTAGTCCTTTGTGTTGCCGACATGGCGGGGGCATTGAGCTCACCATCGCTGACACTCAGTCATTAAAAATTTCGATCACCGCAGTTTTTTATTTTGAAAGCGAAAGCTATAGTCCTTATGTCTTCTGTCGTTGCGGCTCCCTAGTGTACTAACCATCTGACTTATAGTGTTTTCGCCCGTCGATGAGAGTTTTGTTTTCGCCCGATGCTTAGTATTTTCCCGCCAGTGAGGGTTTTCCCGCCTTTCTTGTGTGCTTCTACTCTATTTTTCTATGGCGGTTAATTTGTCATTTTTGGTGTTTTCATCGGAGGATGTCGATTTGGCCTAGATGCAGTCGGGGTTGAGATAAAGAGTATGTTCTTTCGGGATTGTGATTTTAGTTGGACAACAATTTTAGAGGATTTTCAGACCCAGATGGCAGGACCTTCTTTGCATTATCATGTTTTCTTTTCATGCATTAACATTGTTTAGATTTCATTTTACAGAATGCTTGTATTGATACAGTTCGTATTACTTTATTAAACCCTAAATGGTCTAAAATCTTCTATTTTGATAACAGGGTGATTACTGCGAGTAAGATGTGTTTAACAGACAAAGTAGAAGGGAGGCAGCAAGGAATGAAGAAGCAGAAATAGAGAAAAGAAAAAGAAAGTAAGTTCTAAGTTCAATAGGATCTAACAAGGGACCAACGGATTACTGAGCATAATCAACAGAAGCAGAGGCCCAGGCTTGGAAAAGTTCATCGACGACCAAGCTAGTCCCTCTTTATTGAAGTGCTATTAAAATTAAGTCTTAATATGAAATGTAACGTATTGTATGAATCACGAGCACTCACAAAAGGACAAAATTGTGAGATTAAACGGTTGGGGGAGCCCAAAGGTCACCCACGGGGGGGGGCAACCCAAAGGTTTTGCTATTTTGTATAAATATAGGAGAGTTAGAGGGAATAAAGGACTTTTTCCCAGATAGATTTGTGAGAGTCTGATGTAAGAAGAACTATTTCCTTTTGCATAAAGAAATTACAAGTTTCCTGTTGGAGAAAGCTTTGTGGAAGGTTTCAAATGCTATGCAATGGATTTGTTGAATGTGAACTATTTCGTTTTCAGCTGTTATCCACTAACTGTGAGATCATTCTAACTCTTTGAACCTATGTTCTTGTTATGAATGCGCTGCTCTAGTTTATTCTATGAAAGTTCCACTATGAGTAATGAATGTTGTTCATAAACAATTAGCTATCTGGTTGTTCATATATCTATAAATGTTCATGTGTTTTGAAATAAGTAACAACTATTTGTGATTTTTCTTAATGCATGCACAAAATACATTACTCATTGATGAATAATAATCTTGCTCTCTAGGGATAGGTTAGATAGTTAGTTTTAGTTTTTTCTTGCTATGTGTGGCTTAGATGCGATAGAGTTAAGACGAGAGGTAAGAACCTGCGCATCACATTGTGACCGCTCCTCGTATTCTCTATCAATCTGCATTTTTAGATAGGCACTTGCATCTCATACTTAAATACAAAAAACTAAAAACATACACGGTGGACCGGGCCGTAACTAGTAAAACCCTTTATTTTTGTTACTTGACATACGGTAGCCGGACCGTAAACCGGACGGATTCCCCATACCAAACAATAACGGGCTAGTTGGGAACGTTTACTCGGGAGAATCCCTAACTGTTGTTACCTGCGATTTTCTAGGCCTCAACACTTGTTCTACTCAAAGCAGTCTTCCAGAGCACACCTGTTTATTGGGCCTCAATAGCTTACATACCAAAAGGTATCTTGAAGAAACTAAGGAAGAAATTCTTCTTCTTTCTCTAGACAACCAGCAAACAAGATGAAGGCATCCCCTTGGTTAAATGGTCTATGCTATCAAACCCCAAGGAACTGGGAGAGTGGGGAATCAAGAATTTGGATCTATTTTGTAGATTCGTAGCAGCTAAATCACTATTGAGATTAGCATAGTCCCCTTTGTCTCTATGGAGAAAGGTAATGAGATCCAAATATTGTGGAGAATCCTCTATTGTTGAATGGTTCAAGAAACTGGAAAAATCATATAAAAATGACTCAATTGGATGGATGGATTTGGTACTCGCCTTCCCCTTAGTGGGGCATTAGACAACGTGGAAATGATAGGAGATGGAAAGCATATCAGAATAGGAAGGGACACATGGGCAGGAGTAGGAAATAATTCTTCTCTCTCTGAGCCCATGTCAAATCACTTAAAGCAGCACATAATAGAGGTACTAGCGAATGCTCAGGAATAGAACCCTCAAGAGTGGGGAAGAAATGGATGGATATCACCTCAAGTTTTAGAAATGAGAGGGGAAATAGCAGTAGAATGGTCTCAATTTATAAACAAGTTAGTGGCAGGATTTGTACATTTGGATATTTTGTCCCAAATAGCCTTGTATGGACTAAGAAGTCAGTCAATGGATATTATTCGGTGAAAGTGGGATATGAGGCTTTCCTATATGAATCTTTCATAGGAGAAAAGAAGTGGTCGTGGAATTCTGTATGGAAAATCTCGTGTTTGCTAAAATCAAATATTAATCTCTAGCTGGCTTTTTGTAACAAGTTGTTATCTAGGGGTAGCCTGCAGAAAAAGGGGATGGAAAGGCCCGAACATCTAGCTTTTCTGCAAAGCAGATTGAGAGATGGTCTCTCATCTTTTTTTCTATTATTCTTATGTAGATGAGGTATGGAACGCAACTACAAAGAAGCCATACACAAGATACTTACGCACCAATTCCTAGATGGAACAAAGATTCAAAAAGTGG
Organism: Pseudotsuga menziesii; assembly: GCA_001517045.1. NCBI lineage: Eukaryota > Viridiplantae > Streptophyta > Pinopsida > Pinales > Pinaceae > Pseudotsuga > Pseudotsuga menziesii. Next base: position 58,419 of record LPNX010969243.1, read on the forward strand.
TGGCAGAATTCTGTGGTGAGTGAATATGTTTCCTTTCCCCCATCTTTCATCTATGGAATTTGGTGGGCCAGGAATTCAGACATTTTCTAAAATTGATGGATCCATCCTAAAGTTGCGATATCTCATATTTTGCAGTGGACAATTGAACACAAGGTCACTCCAAATCCTGCTAAAATAAGAACTGTGGTGGATCTAGAATTTAATAAGAGGATTTCGTGGGTTTTTTTTGACTGGGTGAGCCAAGGTGAACCCCCTTTAGGAGGCTCAAGGGTTGTATTATTCTTGTTAGACAAACACAAATTTAGAATTAAGTACGCTCCACGACAATGCTCAAACAACAAAGCAGATCTCGCAGTGTAGTGGGAAGTCCTAAAAGTAGCCCAATCAAAGCAGAGTTTACACCTATAGTTATTCGGAGACTCAATGATGGTAACTTATTGGGATACCAATAAAATCCGAATTGCGGCTCCTCATTTGCAGAACTTGGTCTTAGCAATCCAGACCTTGCTTCAGGGTTTCATAGCCATCTCCTTTGCTCATGTTTATAGAGAACTCAACACAGAAGCATATGGACTTTCTAAACAAGCTTTCGTTGTGACCCCAAGAGTCATCGAGATCCAGGAAGATAGAGAAGACATATGCAATGAGACGATTTTGCTAACATACATATTTGAAGGTACTTATGAAGAATAGAAGAGAATGGAAATCTAAGGATTAGTCTTTTTATGGCAGAATTTAAGAGTACCGAAGACTATTGATGGTCGATTTGTAAAGGTTATGAAGTGGTGAAATGTAAATATTTGTGGGACAAACTGTTTGAGATAGCCAGATGATGTTGTATCAAGCAAGCTAACAAATATTTTGTATGTAAGTTTATTTGAGTAGTTCATGTTTATTCGAAAACAATAATAATAAATATTTTATTGGAATACACACAATGTGGGTGCAAAGAAGGAAAAATTGAAACTTCAAATATTGGAAATTTAACTCTTGAGTAAATGTTTACTAAAAAACAAATTAAGATTAAATAGATTTTACAGTAAAAAAATATAAATAATTTAAAAATTCTAATTTTTAAATAAATATGAAGTAAAAAAGATTAGTAAAAAAAGATTATTATAAATACAATCCAACCCCTAATGAGTTTACATATTATTAATTAAAATATAAATAATTTATACTTAACAAATAAATATTCTAGAAATTCAATACTTGTGTAAATCCAACGTTATCCCAAAACAAATGCAAACCAAATGAACCCACAAAGCTTACCCTCAACCTTGTCCCTTTAAAGGTAATGGCATGCCCTCCTCATGACAAGTATCACCTCACCTCTCCTCTCGCTAAAGGACCATACTTCGTCATCCTAAAGTCATCCTTTACGAAAAACTTTATAATTAAAAAATCAAAAGCTTTACCACTGATGCAGACATATAGTCTGAATGTTTGAAGTCTAGGTGGTATTGATCTACAATCATAAGTTAGGTAACAAGGTATATATCTAGTTTTGTGCAAAGAATATATTCACAGATCTTCTTTGTAAAAGAAGCTTAAGTGGACCCTTGCAAAGGGAGCAGTGAGTCAATGATCCTCTATGGAAAGTTCTTGAATTGTATAGGAATGTGGAAAGTTTTTTGAATTGTAGATGGACTTAAATAAAGAGTATACCAGAAACAGTTATAACTATGTACTGCACCAAAGTTTTATTTGACATGACATTTAGATTCTCAAAATAGTTATAATTAATTCATATAAAGCTTAAGTGGACCCCTTGCAAAGGAAGCATTGAGTCAATGATCCTCTATGGAAAGTTCTTGAATGGTATAGGGATGAGTAAAGCTTTTTGAATTGTAAACGGAATTGCATAGAGATGAGCTTAAATAAAGAGTATACCAGAAACACTTATAATAAATAAAGTCTTATTGGACCTTATTGGATATGAAATTTAGACTCTCAAAATCATTATTTATTATTATAATTATTTAGGTATAGTATTTGTTGGGCAGGAATCCTATGATGGTAGTAGCTTACCTGCAAAGAGGTTTTAAATAGATGAAAAATCCAAAATTTATCATTTCCCTCTTATCAATTTCAAGTGCCTTTATCAAATATAAAGTTATTAAAAAGAAACTCGTAATGAGTACTCGATCCACTTTTTATCTTAAAAAAAGAAATATAAGCAATATAGTCCAGCAACAGGTTTTAGAAATGATATTCAAGATAGACGAAGTTGTTTGTTTACAAAATATATCAATGAGAAGTGAAATTTGTATGTTAGAAATCAAAATCAAATTTTTTGTAGATATAAGGAGTAATAATTGATTTAAATGACTAACCACTTTTCAATTTTAATAAAAATATTTACTCTTATACTTATAAGCATATCACAACCTAGCCTTAAAGGCATAAAAAAAAGTAAATGACTAACCACTTTTCATTTTTAATAAAAATATTCACTCTTATACTTATAAGCATATTACAACCTAGCTTCAAGGCTTAAATCAATTCACCGAGTCATATGCCTAAGGCATATTGTCGATGGAAAGGCTCTAGGTGACATGCTTAAATACGATCAAGTCCTTTAGAATTACTAACTTTTATTATATGGTGGTCAAAGCATTCTTTATTTTTTTTTTATTTTTTTTTGGCAAGGTGAATCAAGAACTAGTGTGAGCTTCTACTTGCATGACACGGGATCAATTCCCCTCCGCTACCACTATACCCCTAGATACTACCCCTACACAAATACACAAGTTATTCAATATTTGAACCCATAACATTAAAAAAATACCTTAACAATAAACCCTATCAACAACTAATCTACACTATATTTAAATTTTCAAAAAAAACACAACCCATAATTCAAACTTAAAACATACAACTTATATCCATCAACTTATTCTATTAAAATTATATCCATCTCACCAAATTACACAAAACAACTCACAATAAAATACTTCCTACTTTAAATCTTACTATTCATTATTTTATTATATTTTCAATGTAATATCGAATCTTCAAGTATACACAATTATTTTTGCATCTGTGTTTTTATTACATTAATCCAATATATGAAAATACTATATAATAACTAATAGTTATATATGTTTATATGTAAGTAGTCATATTCATTGTGGTTATGTTGATAGTTGATTTCTTTGACCATACTTCAATATCATGTTGGGTAATGGTTAATAATGGTTGTGAATGGCTTTTATTAGCACACATATAGGGAAAATAACAAAATAGTATCAAACTTGGTTAGTTATCAAAAATTGGTTTTTGATAGTTAGAAAACATTCAGATGCGATAAGACACTCATGAGAAAAATATCACAAAATATGATCCCGAGCCCATCCCTTTATGAAACTATGGGGATATATAATCTTCACATGATTTAGATGCTCAATGTTTTTATTTGCAAACCTTCACTCAGTTTAATTGTCTACATACATAGAGCCACTTCTTTGTGAAATTTTGTTTATACATATGGCTAGACTATCATGTATTATGTGATCATCATGGACTTACTATATTTCATTTTTGGAAAGATCTATGTGCAAACATAAAAACATTTGTTTATGTAGGACTATATTGTCTTTTGCCAATGACTAGATTTGGCTATCCAATAGCCCCTATGCAATGTATTTTTTTATAATCATAAAATGCGTCATTTTTTCGAGGAAAAGAAATAGACATAATTATTGGTGATGGTTAATGGTTGTTTCCAAAGTGGTCTTTAGTAATTGTTTTTTATTATTGCTAAAGGTGGTAAGGAACAATTTATAATGGTAAGGGGAGGCAGGTGCGAGAGGGATAATTTTCGATCCTAGAGGAAAAAATGTTTATTCTTTTGCTTGGGGTCTAGGAATAAAATCAAGCAATGAGGTAGAATGGATGGCACTTTATCACAGTCTTGAATTAACTTCGATTGTGAGCATCTCCAAGCTAATGGTCTTGTGTGATTCCAGGCAGGTGATTCAGAAGATGAGCTATGGATAAGAAAAGGGAACATCTAGATGTAAAAGGATTTACAATAGGATATTCCATCTTACTAAACCTTCAAAAGTTTCATATTTCCATGTCCTACACGAGAACAATGATCTCGTTGACAAATTACAAAAACCAAGAGGAAAAGACAATGCAAGGAGTGGTGTCTTATGCAAGCGGAGATAAGAAGGTTAAATAAGTACCTTGACATATCAAATTGTTTGTTTAAGAAACATTAAAAGGTTGTATTTAACCCAAAATGTTTTGTTCCCTTTCTCTTGGATGGGGGGGACACGTGGGTCTTTGCATGGTGGGTGCATTCCTCCTATGCTCGACTGCATGTGCATTAAAGGATCATTTACTACACTCATCCTCCCAGACCTCGAAGGCGGTGTTTATGCATGCAAAATGAAAGGGATGTCAAGTAAATAGGATGGAAGTATCTCGAATTTTCTCATTCAGTCGATGGAAGTAGCAGCATAGAGAAGATTGCAAGGAGGTGTGGTGAATCAGGAATTTCGTGACTTGTTTAAAGCTTTTCCCCTTTGGACCATGGGTGAATTCTCCTCTCATAAAATGGTGAAGGATGCATCAGATGGTTGGGAAAAGTGTCAAGCAAGCTTGAAGAATAGAATCGAAGACTTCAAAGTCCATTTACACAAAACTTTCGAAGTTGTTGGCAAAGGGGTTCATGCAAATAAAGAGGCGACATCTGATGTTATGTATATTTGGAACCATCTTTCTTGTCATCACTCTAGAATTGACGACCTGGAAAGAAAATTGAAGGAATTCATGGGCACGGTTGAGATTATCAAGGATGAAGTTCTAAAAATGACAAAAATGACACAATGCGCCAAGAATCTCCGGATGATGGTGTTCGTCCAATGGAAGAAGCATCCGTCATGCAACCTACCTTTGGTCTCACAAGCAAGAAGAAGCAGTACTTATGGTCCTCCCCAGGTTTTTTATATATTTTTTTGCATTTTATTAAATCAACAGTATGTAAAGGTATATCCCTCCTATATTATGGTGAAATCCAGGAAGCAAATTAGGAGCTTATGCAAACTAAAGTTAAACATAGCTATAGTTTTCTCTGCTTAGACTTCTTTTGAATCTAGACTTCTCTTTTTTAACTTTGTAATGAATGGTTGTGCACATCTTTTTTATAATCAAATAGTTTCAAGTTTCTGTTTAAAAACATGAACAATTTATAATGGTGGCAATCTCATATCATTGGAAAAAAAAATTGAGACTTTTAATGATAGTCATTAATTGTTGCTAATTGATTTCTTTGTTAATGTATTAGCGACAATATCAAGTTGCTATTGTAAGTCATCAATGGTGATGGTATGTGATTTTACCAAAACCTCAAAAAATTAGTAATTAAGGTTTTGGTGATTATCGATGTTTAACATTTGAGGCCATTTTCATTGTTATTATTAAAAATATGACGGCCATTATTCTATAGTGAAAAGAATGGGTAACTACACAAAGAATTACATTACTTGATTAAATTAGACTCGAAGAAAAATCACCCAAAGATGATAAGCAACACACCTTAGAAAAAAATCAAAAAGAAGTTTCCTCAACTCTGAAGATTGTCATTGGGGACAAAAACCTCTCAAAGTAGGGAGGTTTAGGAACATCCCAAAGTAGTTTAAATGTTATACCTATGATAGTTTGGGTTTGTGTTTAGGATAAGTTGCATATGATTTTTGTTTACACATGGAAATACATGCAGATTTGACTCTTGGTTCATGAAAGCAATTTGCACAAAAGTAAATATCTTATATGGTCACACAAAATAATCAACAACCACGCATAGTTTGAGTGGTAGACAATGATATGATGTAAAATTTCCTTAAAGTTATAAGGACACATTATATCATTGTGACCAAATCATGCTCGACGAAGATTAGCATGCTAACACTTTGTAAATACGTTGGTTGTTGTCACTTCAGCTGCTTCATGTTATTCGTATAACATATACATTATCTATTTATGAAATTTAGTTTTTAGTTGTTCCTTAAATAAATGCTTCAATGTCTATGTGATGTTTGTTTCATCTCATTCATAATTTATCTTCCTTGTATCATAATCATAATTGTGTATAGTATGAAACTTCTTATGATTTGTGTTGAGGTCATGCAACCCATAACATTGCTCCCATTTTGGTTGAATAAGCCAAATTTGATAATTAAGTGGGTAATGGATCCCAAGTTTTTAGGGAGTTAGTTGGAATGGTCATTCATACAATTTATTATATCACACTAAAATGAGTATATTGATTTATGCATGGTTGTTAAATCAATTTATATAAATCTTAGTTTTCTACATACAAATATTGTAATGCTTTATCTAAAAGCGTTGGATTCATTACTGAAATGTAAAGATACTTCAGTAATTAGTAAGATTTAACTCCTATGAGGTTTTTTTAGAGTCATAGGATTCCATTGCCTTGAGGTAGTGATTAAATGTATTGTTACACCCAAAGATATTATATTAAATAAGTTAGGCAATCATTCTACCTGGGTGAAACCAACTTAGCAGCTATTCTACCTTCCCGCCATTCAGTTTTTCTTAAACCGGCTTAGCAACTTCCATTCTTCCTGCCCACTTTTTCAGTTTTCCTTAAACCAGCAAGGCTTAGTAAAATGGGGTTTAGTTGAACCTTTACTTCACATGTCCACTGAAATCTCTAGTTTGATAAGCTTTTCATTTTTTCATCTACGAATTATTTAAGAAACTAGATCTTTAAATATTCTTCATTCCTACAAATATTCGAGGATAAATGCATTATGAGCGTTTTATTCTGAGCGCAACAATCTCACTTTTAATGGAGTCGATGTGAGAAATATTTCATGAAAACTCGAATAAATTCATCATTTGGGAATAAATGTGCAGTGTATGAAAGTGAAGAGAAATGTACAGAGCTACAAGTAAAGTGACAGATAAACGTCGAAAGGCACAACTAGCCACTTAGTTTTGTGAAAATGGTTGGTTGTTAAACAAAGACTAAAAAATTAAACTAATTATCAAATAAACATTAAATTGATTAATATAAACATAAAACAAATACTATTTAATAAAAAAAAACGTTATTTCTACCCTTTCTTTAACCACCACTTAAGTAAAGCTTATTACATTGATAGTTGTTTTTACGTCAATAAATGTTTTTATTTGAGATTTGGGGTGGATTACGACCTATGCTTTTTCATCTATGGATGAGGATGAGACAAGTGTACTGTTGAGATTGATTCTATGGAAGTTGTTCAAAATTTGAAATAAACAATGGTACACAATGCAAGAGAGACAAGCTCTCTAGAAGGGGTAAAGGTCTCAACATTATAAGAACTATCACATATTTTGTTTGTAGACGATGTTTTGTTGTTAGGTGAAGCTAATGAGAATAACATCTAGTCCTTTATCTTGATTTTAGGTCTTTACAAGAAGGCAATGAAAATGCATATCAACGTCGAAAAATCCAATCTTTCCTACAAGAAAATATTAGATGAAGAGGTAATCATATTAAAGGAAGTATCTCCCTCCCCCCTTAAATCGCTCTAAGAAGTATTAAAATCAGGGATGATTTTAACGAACCATACTTATTTAAAAGTGTATAAATGTTGGTGAATATTACCAATTCTTAAAACGCCAACTATAAAATGATTGGTGATATTTTTACAAAAATATTTTAATTTCCAAGGATTTTATATAGTTTATATTATAATTTGGCGATTTTTAGGGTGAAAATTTTTTACCCCATCAAAATTGGGCGAAACAGGGCTTCAAAAAATGCAAAATGGCGAATCTTTTTTGGGAGAAACACATGGAAAAATAACCCACTGGGCTAAAATTCGCCCCTAAAATTATCCCTGATTAAAATACTGTTGGCACCCCAATAACTCCCCTTTATTTGTGCAAAATAAAAGGAACCCTCCATTAGAATTTTGTAAGTATCTGCTTTTTATTTTCCTTCATCTTATCTTCCTTGCTTTGGTAGGTGGTTTCTTGGCTTTCCTTCTTTGATCCTTCGCTTTCTGCAGTGCATGTTCTTTGGCTTGGCTTTCATTGTATAAGGATTTGGTGATTTGGATACCTTTGTCGTTGGCATGTTTTGGCCCTTTAGTCGATGAACAACATCGACTCAGTCTTACTTGAGCTTATTTGAGCTAATCGTATTCTTCGGTTTGGCTTGGTTGGATTTATATGATGCTTCAACAATTGTAACAACTTTTGGTTTGCCAGTGCATTTGCGAATTAATGACCATTTTGGTAGATCATAAGTAATCAACTAAAAGCTCAATTTTAATACTTCTGATTTACATCTTAAAAGAGTTTATATCAAATAATGGGTTCCAAGTATTGGTTTTAAATTTAAACAATCTATCAAATTTTACAAGCCTTGAAATTTTTATAAAATTTATAATCCTAAATAAATTCTAAATAATGAAGGCTTGTTCATAAATAACTTATATTTTATTTTAAATAACTATATACCAAAGTTTCATTTATTTGATATGTTCTTATAAAGATTCACACTTCTCCATCATCTATATACGCCTATATTTCTTTAAATAGTTTTTCATAAAATTATTTTCACTTCATTCTCGAGGCATATTATTTATGATGCAAATATATTTTAATAGATATGTGCCAAAATTATTGAAATAATATTATAAGAAACATATTTAATGGAAAGTATTAAATCTATTATTCTTATTCAATACTTTCATATTTTATTCATTGGCCACAAGCATTTATGTGTATCTAATGATGATTATTTATTTGGATGATGAAGTAAAGTTTCCATGTGCATGTGCAACAGAAAGAAGTCTGACTCATTAAAAACGGATTGCACACTTGTCAGAGAGACGATTTTGCGTGGAGTATTGTGAGCAAATCGTGAATAATTAGCTCAAACGGTTGAAAACCCACTTCCCAAATTGGCTCCTTTACCCCTCATCGCAAACGGTTTTGAAAATGTATCAACAGATTGGGAGAAATTCATGCCCGAACATAGGTGTATTTTCTAAAAAATTGTTGTGGCCAGTTTTTTATCCATTTGGATGAATCAAAGTTTTTGAGGTTGGATTCTATCTTTCCCATGGCTCTTCACTTCTATAAATTCGACCTTAGAGGTAAGAGGGGAGGGAGGGGGGGAAGGAGTCTTTCAGAGGATAGACTTGGATTTCTTCTTCTTCTATTTGATCCCTTTGGGAGGAGGACTCTCTACAGGGCTGAAGAATAATTATTTTTATGTGCTCTGTATTTCTCTTTGTTCCATTTGTATGTGAGAGTAGGGAGAGAGAGATTCTACCAAAAGTGGTTCTTGGATATGCAGAAACATGTGTGCCTTTTATCATACAGAGATTTTGTAACTAGAGATCGCTAATGTTCTAAGACTCATTCAACTCTCTCAGTAACATTGTATTTTATTATTGTTCTTTCCTCATCCGACTAAATTTAATTTAAATACATTTTCTTTGTTCATTCTTGCATTTAGTTTTTGTGTTTGTGCTTGAATGATTAATTTTATTGTGTTTAATTGTCTTGAACAATCACATGTCTAATGTAATGAGCAATTTTAATCAATAGTTATTTTGTTAATTACTTGTTTTGAAATATTGATGTGCTTAAATAATTATATTTTATTTTAAATTTCTTTAAAGTAAATTGTAATTAAATCTTACATCTCATGCATTAGAATTATATTAACCATGATCATATACATGATAGTTTAGAAAATAGATTAGGTAGAGTTAGTTTTCAAATTAGATTTTTTAGTTTTATTTAATGCTTGAAAGCTACAGTTTAGCAATTGCTAAATATGTGTGTTTTAGCAGCTGTTAAATCTATGTGCTTCAAGCTATTGAAATTTGTATCATAAATTAACTTTTTTATTTCATACTAGTTATTTAAAATGCATATCATTTAGTTGTGAGACTCTCTTGTTAAGATAAAACCTGTATAGGAAGCGAGGCATTTGTTCTCGCGAGAGTTAGCTATTTCAAACACATCAGGGCTTGTGTTATGTGCCTTGTGTGGGATTTCTCTTTGTTTTGGCCATAGTAAAAAAATCCAGCCAACAAATACTTGGGTTTTGTCCTAAAGCCCAACTCATACTCCTTCAATGACTGGATGTGGTTATACAAGAAAGTGGAGACGATACACTCTTGTTGGACAAATTGGTTTCTATCTAGAGGTTGGCAAGCTTGTTCTACTCAAAGCATTCTTCCAGAGCATACCCATTTATTGGGCCTCAATAGCTTACATACCAAAAGGTATCTTCAAGAAACTAAGGAAGAAATTATTCTTCCTTCTCTAGACAACCAACAAACATGAATGAGGCATCCCCCTGGTTAAACGGTTTGTGCTATCAAACCCCAAGGAACTAGGAGGGTGGGGAATCAAGAATGTGGATCTATTATGTAGATTCTTAGTAGCTAAATCACTATGGATAATAGCATAGTCCCCTTTGTCTCTATGGGTAAAGGTAATGGGATCCAAATATTGCTGAGAATCCTCTATTGCTAAATGGTTCATGAAACCGTAAAAATCATATAAAAATGACTCAATTGGGTGGATGGATTTGGTACTCACCTTCCCCTTAGTGGGGAACTGGACAACGTGGAATGTAGGAGATGGAAAGCATATCAGAATAGGAAGGGACCCCTGGGCAGGAGTAGGAAATAATTTTTCTCTCTTTGAGGCCACATTAAATCACTTAAAGTAGCACATAATAGAGGTACTGGCGGATGCTTAGGCACAGAACCCTCGAGAGTGGGGAAGAAATGGATGGCTATCACCTCAAGTTTTAGAAATGAGAGGGGAAGTAGCAGCAAAATGGTCTCAATTTATAAACAAGTTAGTGGCAGGATTTGTACATTTGGATTTTTTTGTCCCAAATAGCCTTGTATGGACTAAGAAGTTAGCCAATGGATATTATTTGTTGAAAGAATGATATGAGGCTTTCCTATATGAATCTTTCACAGTAGAAAAGAAGTGGTGGTGGTATTATGTATCGAAAATCTCATGTTCGCTAAAATCAAAGATTACTCTCTAGTTGGATTTTAGTAACAAGTTGTTATCTAGGGATAACCTACAGAGAAAGGGGATGGCAAGGCCCGAGCATCTATTTTTTTTGCAAAGAAGATTGTGAGATGGTCTCACATCTTTTTTTCTCATATTCTTATGCAGATGAGGTATGGAACATAGCTACAAATAATCTATACACATGATACGTACACACCAATTCCATGATGTAACAAAGATTCAAGCAATGGTGGTAGAATCATGCGGTGAGTGAATATGTTGTCGTTCCCCCATCTTTCATCTATGGAATTTGGTGGGCCAGGAATTCAACCATTTTCTAAAATCAATGGATCCATCCTAAAGTTGTGATCTCTCATATTTTGCAATGGACAATTGAACATAAGGTCACTCCAAAGCCTGCTAAAATAAGAACTATGGTGGATCCGAAAATCGACAAGAGGATTTCATGGGCTTTCTTCGACTGGGTGAGCCAAGGTGAACCCCCTCTAGGAGGATTAGGGGTTATATTATTCTTGTTAAACAAACACAATTTTAGAATTAAGTATGCTCCATGACAGTGCTCCAACAACAAAGCAGATCTCGCAGCGTAGTGGGAAGCCCTAAAAGTGGCCCAATCAAAGCAGAGTTTACACCTATAGTTATTCGAAGACTCAAATATGGTAACTGATTGGGCTGCCAATAAAATCTAGATTGTGACTCCTCATTTGTAGAACTTGCTCTTAGCAATCCAAACCTTGCTTCAGGGTTTTGTAGCCACCTCCTTTGCTCATGTTTATAAAGAACTCAACACAAAAACATATGAACTTTCTAAAAAAGCTTTCGTTGTGATCCCAGGAGTCATAAAGATCTAGGAAGATAGAGAAGGCATAGACAACAAGACTATTTTGCTAACATAAATATTTGAACGTGCTTACAAAGAATAGAAAAGAATGGAAATCTAAGGATTAGTCTTTTATGCCAGAATTTAAGAGTACCAAAGACTATTGATGGTCGATTTGTAAAGCTTATGAAGCAGTGAAATGTAAGTATTTGTGGGACAGACTATTTGAGATAGCTAGATGGTGTTGTATCAAGCAAGCTAACAAAGTTTTTTTTATGTAAGTCTATTTAGATAGTTCATGTTTATTTGAAAAAAATAAAAAATTATTTTATGAGAATATATATATATATATAATGTGGGTGAGAAGAAGAAGAAGTTGAAACTTCAAATATTGGAAATTTAAGTCATGTCACAAAAACAAATTGTGATTAAATAAAAATTGTGATTAAATAAATTTTACATTAAAAAATTCAAATAATTAAAAAAATATAAATAATTTAAAAATTCCAATTTTCAAATCAAATATAAAATAAAACAGATTAAATTTTTTTTATAAATACAATCCCACCAATTTACATATTATCAATTAAAATATAAATAATTTAATACTTAAAAAACAAATATTTTAGAAATTCAATACTTGTATAAATCCAACGTTATCCCAAAACAAATGCAAACCAAATGAACCCACAAAGCTTACCCTCAACCTTATCCCTTTAAAGGTAATAGGTAATGGCATGCTTTGAGTATTGCCCTCCTCGTGACAAGTATCACCCCACCTCTCGCTAAAGGACCATACTTTGTCATCCTAAATTCATCCTTTAGGAAACTTTATAATAAAAAAATCAAAAGCTTTACCATTGATGTAGTCATCTACTGTGAATGTTTGAAGTCTAGGTGGTATTGATCTATAATCATAAGTTAGGTAACGAGGTATATTTCTAGTTTTGTACAAAGAATATATTCACAATCTTCTTTGTAAAAGAAGCTCAAGTGGACCCCTTGCAAAGGAAGCAGTGAGTCAGTGATCCTCTATGGAAAGTTCTTGAATTGTATAGGGATGAGGAAAGTTCTTGAATTGTATAGGGATGAGGAAAGTTTTTTGAATTGTAGATGGACTTAAATAAAGAGTATACCAAAAACAATTATAACTATGTACTGCGCCACAGTCTTATTATACATGAAATTTAGACTCTCAAAATCATTATTTATTATTATAATTATTTAGCTATAGTATTTGTTGGGCATGAATCCTATGATGGTAGTAGCTTACCTGCAAAGGGGTTTTAAATAGACGAGAAATCCAAAATTTATCATTTCCCTCTTATCAATTTCAAGTGCCTTTATCAAATATAAAGTTCTTAAAAAGAAACTCGTAATGAGTACTCGATCAACTTTATCTTAAAAATAAATAAAATTTTGCATCTATTTTTTTTATTATCTTAATCCAATATATGAAAATATTATATAATAACTAATAGTTATATGTTTATATTCAAGTAGTCATATTCATTGTGGTTAAGTTAATAGTTTTTTTCTTTGACCATATCCCAATATCATGTTGGGTAATGGTTAAGAATGGTTGTCAATAGTTATAATTAGCACACATATAAGGAAAATAACAACATAATATTAAACTTGGTCAATTATCAAAAATTGACTTTTGACACTTGGAAAACATTTGGATGCGATAGGACACTTGTGAGTAAAATATCACAGAATATGATCCCAAGCCCATCCCTTTCTTAGACTATGGGTATATATAGTATTCCCATGTTTTAGAAGTTCACTAATTTTAGTTGCAAAGATCTTCACTCAGTTTAATTGGCTACAAACATAGAGCCACTTCTTTGTGAAATTTTGTTTATACATATACCCATATGGGTAGATTATCATGTATTATGTGATCATCATAGACTGACGATATTTCAATTTTGGAAAGATTTATGTGCAAACAGAAAAACATTTGTTTACGTAGGACTATCACGACCTTGAATAAACTTCGACTTTAAGCATCTCCACGCTAATGGTCTTGGGTGATTCTAGGCAGGTGATTTAGAAGATGAGCAATGGGTAATTAGAAAAGGGAACTTCTAGATGTAAAAGGATTTACTTTAGGATATTCCATCTTAATAAACCTTCAAAAGTTTCATATATCCATGTCCTACGGGAGAACAATGATCTTGCCGAAAAATTAGGAAACCAAAAGGCAAGGACAAAGCAAGGAGTGGGGTCTTATACATGCGAAGATAAGAAGGCTAAATATGTACCTTGACATATCAAATTGTTTGTTTCTAAGCAACATTAAAAGGTTGGATTTAATCCAAAATGTTTGATTCCCTTTCTTTTGGATGGGGGGGACACATCGGTCTTTGCATGGTGGGTGCATTCCTCCTATGTTCGACTGCATGTGCATTAAAGGATCCTTTAATAGACTCATCCTCTCGGTCCTTGAAGACGGTGTTTACGTATGCAAAATAGAAGGGATGTCAAGTAAATAGGATGGAAGTATCTCGAATTTTCTCATTCAGTCGATGGATGTAGCAGCATAGAGCAGATTGCAAAGAGGTGCGGTGAATCAGGAATTTCGTGACTTGTTCAAAGCTTTTCCCCTTTGGATCGTGGGTGAATTCTCCTCTCAGACAATGGTGAAGAATGCATCAGATGGTTGTAAAAGTGTTATGCAAGCTTGAAGAATAGAATCGAAGATTTCAAAGTCCATTTATGTGGAACTTTCGAAGCGGTTGGCAAAGGGGTTTAGGCGAATAGAGAGGAAACATCTGATGTTAGGTATATTTCAAACAGGGAAAACTTTAGGGGTGAAATTTTGCCAATTATCTATTTTTGAGATTTTTTCTCCAAAAATAAATCGCTATTTGGTTATTTTTAATCTCTAATATCGCCTATATTTACATAAAATATGTTTTTTTAATCATAATATTTGCTAAATATTACAAGTTTTGGTAGTGAATTGTATGTTTCATATTTAATATTCCCCTACCTATCTATATATATGATTTTTTCCATCCAAAATAATCGCCTAGAATACTATACTTAAGTATACTCTTAGAGTCCTTAAAAAATACCCTGATTTCGAACCATCTTTCTTGCCAGGACTCTATAATTGACAACCTGGAAAGAAACTTGAGGGAACTCATGGGCATGGTTGACATTATCAAGGATGAAGTTTTAAAAATGACAAAAATGACACAATGCGCCAAGAATATCCGGATGATGGCGTTCATCCAATGGAAGCTGAAGCATTTGTCACGCAACCTACGTTTGGTCTCACAAGCAAGAAGAAGCAATAGTTATGGTCCTCTCCAGGTTTTCTATATTTTTTTATATTTTTTTAAATCAACAATATGTAAGGGTATATCCCTCTTATTATGGTGAAATCCAGGAAGTAAATTAGGAGTTTATGCAAACTAAAGTTAAACATAGCTATAGTTTTCTCTGCTCAGACTTCTTCTGAATTTAGACTGCTCTTTTTTGGCTTTGTAATGAATGTTTGTGCACATCTTTTTTATAATCAAATAGTTTCAAGTTTCTATTAAAAAAAAGGAACAATTTATAACGGTGGCAATCTCATATCACTGGGAAAAAAATTGAGACTTTTAATGATGGTCATTAAATGTTGCTAACTTATTTCTTTGCCAATGGATTATCGACATCATCAAGTTGTTGTTGTAAGTCATCAATGGTGATGGTATGTGATTTTACCAAAACCTCAAAAAATAGTAATTAAGGTTTTGGTTATTATCAATGTTTAACATTTGAGGCCATTTTCATTGTTATTATTGAAGATATGATGACCATTGTTCTATAATGAAAAGAATGGGTAACTACACAAGGAATTACATTATTGGATTAAATTAGACAGGGAGAAAAATTTCCCAAGGATGATAAGCAACGCACCTTAGAAAAAACCAAGAAGAAGTTTCCTCAACTATGAAGATTGTCATTGGGGACAAAAACCTCTCAAAGTAGGGAGGTTTGGGAACCTCCCAGAGTAGTTTAAATGGTATACCTATGATAGTTTGGGTTTGTGTTTAGGATAAGTTGCATAGGATTTTTGTTTACACATGGAAATACACATAGAGTTAACTCTTGGTTCAAGAAAGCAATTTGCACAAAAGTAAATATCTTATAAGGTCACACAAAATAATCAACAACCTCGCATAGTTTGAGTCATAGACAATGATATGATGTAAAATTTCCTTAAAGTTATAAGGGAACATTATATCATTGTGACCAAATCATGCTCGACGAAGATTGTCATGCTAACACTTTGTAAATACGTTGGTTGTTGTCATTTTTAGCTGCTTCAAGTTATTCATATAACATATACATTCTCTATTTATGAAATTTAGATTTTAGTTGTTTCTTAAATAATTGCTTCAATGTCTATGTGATGTTTGATTCATTTGATTCATAATTTATCATCATTGTATCATAATCTTAATTGTGTATAGTATGAAACTTCTTATGATTGGTGTTGAGGTCATGCAACCCATAACATTACTTCCATTTTGGTTGATTAAGCCATATTTGATAATTAAGTGGGTAATGAATCCCAAGTTTTTAGGGATTTGGTTGGAGTGGCCCTTCATGCAATTTATTACAGTAAAATGAGTATATTGATTTATGCATGGTTGTTAAATTAATTCATATAAAGATTAGTTTTCTACATACAAATATTGCAATGCTTTATTTAAAAGGGTTGGATTCATTAGTGAACTATACAGATATTTTTAGTAATGACTAAGATTCAATTCTTATGAGGTTTTTTTAGAGTCACAGGATTCCATTGTCTTGAGGTAGTGATTAAATCTATTGTTACACCCAAACATATTATATTAAATAAGTTAGGTAACCATTCTACCTGCGTGAAACCATCTCGGTAGCTTTTTTGCCTTCCCACCATTCAGCTTTCCTTAAACCGACTTAGCAACTTCCATTTTTTGCCTTCCCACCATTCAGTTTTCCTTAAACTATCCAGGCTTAGTAAAATGGGTTTTAGCTGAACCTTTACTTCACTTTCCTCTTGAAATATCTGGTTTGATAAGCCTTTGCATTTTGTCATCTACGAATTATTTAAGAAATCATATCTTTAAATATTCTTCGTTCCTACAAATATTCGAGGATAAATGCATTGTGAGTGTTTTATTCCGAGCGCAACAATCTCATTTTTAATGGACTTGATGTGAGAAAGATTTCATGAAAACTATAAAAAAACATAATTTGGGAATAAATGTGTAGTGTATGAAACTGAAGATAAATGTACATAGTTACAAGTAAATTGGTTGGTGAACATTGAAAGACACATCTAGCCACTTAGTTTTGTGAAAATGGTTGGTTGTTAAACAAAGACTAAAAATTAAACTAATTATCAAATAAACATTAAATTGATTAATATAAACATAAAACAAATACTATTTAATAATAAAAAAACCATTATTGCTACCCTTTCTTTAACCACCCCTTAAGTAAAGCTTATTAAATTGATAAGCATTTTTACGTCGATAGACCTTTTTATTTGAGATTTGGGTTAGACTATGGCCTATGCTTTTTCATCTACGGACGAGGATGAGACAAGTGTACTATCGAGATTGATTCTATGGCAGTCATTCAAAATTCGAAATAAACAATGTACACAATGCAAGAAATGCAAGCTCTCTATAAGGGGTAAAGGTCTCAACATTATAAGAACTATCACATGTTTTGTTTGTGGACGACATTTTGTTGTTAGGTGAACCTACCGAGAATAACATCTAGTCCTTTATATCGATTTTAGATCTTTACAAGAAGGCAACGGGAATGCATATCAACATCGACAAATCCAATCTTTCCTACAACAAAATATTAGATAAAGAGGTAATCATATTAAAGGAAGTATCTCCCTTCCCCCTTAAATCGCTGCAAGAAGAATTAAAATACCTGGGGTCCTAAATCCCAACTCATACTCCTTCAATGACGGGTTGTGGTTATACAAGAAAGTGGATATGAGACTCTCTTGCTATAAAAATCAGTTTCTCTCTAGAGGTGGCAAGCTTGTTCTACTCAAAGTAGTATTCGAGAGCACACTTGTTTATTGGGCCTCAATAACTTACATACCAAAAGGTATCTTGAAGAAACTAAGGAAGAAATTATTCTTCTTTCTCTGGACAACCAACAAGTAGGATGAAGGCATCCCCCTGATTAAATGGTCTATGCTATCAAACCCCAAGGAATTGGGAGGGTGGGGATTCAAGAATTTGGATCTATTTTGTAGATTCTTAGCAGCTAAATCACTATGGATATTAGCATAGTCCCCTTTGTCTCTATGGGGAAAGGTAATGAGATCCAAATAATGTCAAGAATCCTCTATTACTGAATGGTTCAGGGAACCCGAAAAATCATATAAAAATGACTCAATTGGATGGATGGATTTGGTACTCTCCTTCCCCTTAGTGGGGCATTGGACAACATGGAATATAGGGGATGGAAAGCATATCAGAATAGGAAGTGGCCCTTGGGAAGGAGTAGCAAATAATTTTGCTCTCTCTGAGGCCACATTAAATCACTTAAAGTAGCACATAATAGAGGTACTAGAAGATGCTCAGGCACAAAACCCTCAAGAGTGGGGAAGAAATGGATGGCTATCAACTCAAGTTTTAGAAATGAGAGGGAAAATAGCAGCAAAACGGTCTTTATTTATAAACAAGTTAGTGGCAGGATCTATACATTTGGATATTTTTGTCCCAAATAGCCTTGTATGGACTAAGAAGTCAGTCAATGGATATTATTCAGTGAAAGCGGGATATGAGGCTTTCCTATATTAATCTTTCAAAGGAGAAAAGAAGTGGTGGTGGCATTCTATATGGAAAATCTCATGTTTGCTAAAATCAAAGATTACTCTCTAGCTGGCTTTCTGTAACAAGTTGTTATCTAGGGATAACCTGCAGAAAAAGGGGATGGCAAGGCACGAGCATCTAGTTTTTTTGCAAAGCATATTATGAGATGGTCTCTCATATTTTTTTCTATTTTTCTTATGCAAATGGGGTATGGAACACAACTACAAAGAAGCTATACACAGGATACTTATGCAACAATTCCACGATGGGGCAAATATTCAAGCAGTGGTGGTAGAATCCTATGGTGAGATAATATGCTGAATTTCCCCCATCTTTCATCTATGAAATTTCATGGGTCATGAATTCAGCCATTTTCTAAAATCGATGGATCCATCCTAAAGTTGTGATCTCTCATATTTTGAAGTGGACAACTGAACACAAGGTTACTCCAAATCTTGCTAAAATAAGAACTATGGTGAATCCGAAAATCGATAAGAGGATTTCGTGGGATTTATTCGACTGGGTAAGCCAAGGTGAACCTCCTCTAGGAGGTTCAAGGGTTATATTATTCTTGTTAGACAAACACAAATTTAGAATTAAGTACGCTCCAGGACAATGCTCCAACAACAAAGCAGATCTCGTAGCATAGTGGGAAGTCCTAAAAGTGTCCCAGTCAAAGCAGAGTTTCCACCTATAGTTATTAGGAGACTCAAATATGGTAACTTATTGGGCTACCAATAAAATCCGGATTGCGGCTCCTCATTTGCATAAGTTGCTCTTAGCAATCCAAACCTTGATTCAGGGTTTTGTGGCCACCTCCTTTGCTCATGTTTTTAGAGAAACCAGCACAGAAGCATATGAACTTTCTAAACAAGCTTTCGTTGTGATCCCAAGAGTCATAGAGATTTAGGAAGACAGAGAAGGCATAGGCAACAAGACTATTTTGCTAACATAAATATTTGAAGGTGCTTACGAAGAATAGAAGAGAATGGAAATCTAGGGATTAGTCTTTTTTATGCCAGAATTTAAGAGTACCGAAGACTATTAATGATCGGTTTGTAAATTTTATGAAGCGGTGAAATGTGAGTATTTGTGGGATAGACTGTTTGAGACAGCCAGATGGTGTTTTATCAGGAAAGATAACAAATATTTTGTATGTAATTCTATTTGGATAGTTCATGTTTATTCGAAAATAATAATAATAAATATTCTATGGGAATACACACACACACATGTGTGTGTGTGTGTGTATCTATACACACACACACGTATGTGTGTGTGTGTGTGTGTAATGTGGGTAGGAAGAAGGAGAAGTTGAAACTTCAAATATTGGAAATTTAAGCCTTGAGTAAATGTTCCCTAAGAGAGCAAATTGTGATTAAATATATTTTACATTAAAAAGTTCAAATAATTAAAAAATATAAGCAATTTAGAAATTCCAATTTTTAAATCCAATCTAAAATAAAATAGATTAGTAAAAAATTGTTATTATAAATACAATATGGTTAAGTCTACATATGGTTAATTAAAATATAAATAATTTATACTTAAATACAAATATTCTAGAAATTCAATACTTGTGTAAATCCAACGTTATCCCGAAACAAATGCAAACCAAATGAACTCACAAAGCTTACCCTCAACCTTGTACCTTTAAAGGTAATGGCATGCTTTCAATATTGCCCTCCTCATGACAAGTATCACCTCACCTCTCACTAAAGGACCATACTTCATCATCATAAATTCCTCCTATCGGAAACTTTATAATAACAAGTGAAAATAGCAGCAAAGATGCTTATACCTACCCGCCTTAAGAAATGGTTTAATTCAATAATTTAAAAATGTTTTAATTTAATATTTTTAAATACCTAGATTTAATTTAATAATTAAATGTTATAATAGTTATTTATAACCCAAATTTAATCTCATAATTTAGAAATGTTTTGATCTAATAGTTATATATAGGCCAAAGTTAAAGTTATAGTTTGGCATGAAAATAATTGGATAATAAATAAGAAGTCATAAGAAAATGTCATTGTCATTTAGAAAAATCAAAATTGTGTAGAGATTTTATAAAATTTGCATTTCTTTACTAACAAAATTTTACCAAAACAAATTATAATTTTTTCTATTAACACTAAAAATGTTAAATAAAATATTAAACATTGATAAATCTCTAGTATAATGTCAACTTATTAAAATATTAATCATTTAATTTGTTTGAATAAACCAATAAATATTATTTTAGAAATAAATAAATAAAGTAGAGATGTCTCCTATGGAGCGACGGCTTGAACAACGACTTTAAAGGCCTGAAGTTGGTTGTGAATATCCATAATCAGAGGAAGAAGCCGCAACCAACAAACACTCACGGAAAACTGCACAGAAGTAGGATAGCACTGCGTAGAAGTTCAAGGAAGCAGGCAGGAGTCCTTCGGGCAGTAGCCTGATCACAGGGGCAGGCAAGCAGCCTGAACATCGTCAAGGGGAAGACGCAGGCCAAGGGAGGCAGCTAGGGAAGCCCTAGTAACTCTTTAGAGAATCAGATCCATCCAAAACTTTTCACTCATCGTGATATTTTATTAATATTATTATTATTATATTTTTATATCATTATTATACTAATGAATATAAAATTTTGCTCATACCAAAATTTTTATGTTCAATTTGAATGTTTTAGCTTACTTTGAACCAACCCATAAATTTTATGAGTTAGAAAACTACCTATATGTCATTTTCTCCTTACATACATACTCTATGAACTATATATATGTATGCATGTAAGGAGGAAATGACAGATATATAATTTGAATGCTCTTCTTGTTACGCCGTAAGGCGTTTTTCTCACAGAATTTTGGTTTTCGAACACTGTAGCATCATCGTCCCTTTGCCCAGCCAACGTTCACCAACTGTCGTGTGTGTTGTTCCAACCAATGTTCGCCATGTGCCTCATGTGTTGTTGAATATCTACTTTTTGCTGAAGATTTTGCATGTTGAAAGCGTATATGCTTTCTGTGGTTACCTGTTCTGTAAGTTTGCTGCATCTTCGTTGGTTCTCTCTATTGTGTAACTTGCGCATCTACTTCTCTTCATCTGTCGTGTACATGGATTGGCTGTGTTGTACAGATTGATGCACATGGCATACATGCAGGATCAAAGGGTATGCCTTGCCTACCTTGGAAGCTCACATTCATTCCATTTTCTTGGCAATTAAAGGTTTCATCAAGATAAGGACAAGAACTAGGTTGGTAAAAGGATATGAAGTATCCCCTACCCACTTCCTTGAAAATATATTGCACATTTTTCTCTATTTTCAGTACCCTAGAAATTGTTGATATCCACTAATTTGTTGAGTTTCAAGCTTTCTTTTTTTCTTTGGAACCTTGACAAACGTTATGCTCAGTTGTAGGATTCCTTCAGTCTTCTACTCTGAATCGAATAAAACCTAGGGTTTCTTCATCATCTTTATCATGGATTGCAGTGGTTTCAATGCTCAGTGCATTATACGAGGGAAAACTACACCTATTCAACATCCGCTTCACTCTTGATAATTTCATATTTATGAACAAATCTTGTATTCTGATCATCAGATGTAGCATCCAGAGAAATATCTTCTACGGAATTCAGTACTATTGTTCTTACCTTAGGGTTTTTAGGGTTTTCAAAGGCAAAAGATAAAGAGGGGAAGCAAGACAAAGCTCATTGTGGAGGAAAGAATCAAGTTTCACAACATATTTTTTCACAATAAAGAGGCAGGTGAATAACAAAAAGAACAGAGCTTTCAAGGGAGAAAATGAGTATTTTAGATTGGATATGTTAGGTGAAATTTTGACCAACTGGGTATTCGATTTTCAGTTTTTATGACTATCACAATGCATAACCGCAACAACCATGGATTTCTACTATTTTTAGGTTTGAACCTCTATTCCCTGCTTTTGCTTTATCTTTTCCATTTGCATTTTATTTTGAAGTGCTCTATTTAGTGCCCATTTTTATCTTAATGTACTTGGTAGACGAACTAGCCACAATCATTGTTGAAGTTAGGAGACTCGATTCTAGATTTTTCTGTAATATTTGAACATTTTAATTATGTGTTAAGGATACTTACCAAATGATTGATGAACGCATGAACTGGACATTCTTTTGAACATGATTATTTTCATTTCAATTTCAGTGCTACAATAGCTAACTACTGGGATATTCTTGCTCTGTAGGAAATAAATTGATTAGTACCCAGGAAAAAATATGACAGACAAGTTTATGAAGATAAGCTCAAGAAGGGTACCAAAAATTCCAAGCATGTGACAAAAATGAAACAATGTGAAAGGGTTATAGTAAAAGGCTTATAAATTACAGTCTATTGTCTCCAGGTTATAGAAACCATATGTAATATGATATAAATATTTGTTAGTTTGCTATTTTTTTTTATCGGGTACCATAACCATATTCTCTTTGATATAGCATCAGGGTCATGGCCACTCATGGCCACTGAGAAAACAATACATTCCAAGTCTTCCATGAATGAGGCGGGGCAAAACGTTAGTTTGCTATTTTTTTTATCGGGTACCATAACCATATTCTCTTTGATATAGCATCAGGGTCATGGCCACTCATGGCCACTGAGAAAACAATATGTTCCAAATCTTCCATGAATGAGGCGGGGAAAAACATTTACCACCATGGAGGGGTGGGGTTTTGCATATATTGCTTTGAATTCATAATTTATTGCCTATTGGTGAAGCATATTCATGTCTTTTCAAACAGTGATAACACTATTCACATCTCTGATATTTTGGCCAACACAAATAGTTTTAAGCATTTGGCCTTAAAATTTTGGAGTTCGTGAACTTTCTGGATAGTACAGTTAAACACTAAATAGTTAACACGACATTACTAGGTGGCTTGCTTGGGATATCCAATATAGGGAAAATGATTGTGAAAATTTTGGTCTTTTATTGCAAGGAAATCAAGTGTTATTATGAGAAAACCCTAATAAGGCTTATTTGCATGCTTTTTCATTAATGACATTGAAATGATAGCTAATGCCAATATCTGATATAGATTATACCCTATACTAATAACCTTTCGTAATATTGTAAATTAAGGCATCTTGTGGGCCAAACAATTCAAGCCTTGAGGTATAGGTTTTAAGGCACTAAGACCATACATACAGGCGGCATTTTCCCACTCTCTGGTAGAGTCTTTCAAAGTAGTTATGGCTTCAACATATGGTGGAATCTTGCTTTTTTTTCTAGAGAAATGTTATTATGTGTGAGTTTGTGAAAGATTATACTATTGCAGAGCAATCATGATTAACTTGAAGCAAAATTATTCAAGGAAAGAGCAGCATTGGAAGCTAAATATCAGAAGTTGTATGAAACATTATATTCGAAGGTACTCTCTTCTCATTGCATGACTATTGTTTGAAATCTTAGCATACTGCATCATAATCTCTTGTGGTACTGTGATTGCTAGTTGTTTTAAGTTCTCTAGGGTTATGTTTTCATATGGTGCAACCCTTTTATACCTTATTGATTTGGTTCTACAACGATTTGAAATTGTGAAGGGTATAACTGATGTTGAAAGTAAGGATGAGCCTCAAAATGATGCATCAACTGATGAGAACAATGAATAAGGTAAACATATACTAGAAATGATGTATTTTTCTTAGTCATTCCAATAGTTATTTAATCCTATGATGAAGCCTAGGTAAGGTAACATCTGAAGATATTTGTAGTGTAATTTGAATGCTATAGCTTGTTGTTTAGATCATTCCTGCATTTTGACATGCTTACTTTTTCCAGAGAAAGGAGTTCCAGAGTTTTGGATCACTGCAATGAAAACGAATGAAGTGCTTTTTGTACAGGTGATAATTTTGGCCTTTTGTCTGTCCTGATTTGATTTTTTATGTTCTGTTTAATGTAGAAAATATTGAAAGAACTTGGGCCTTTTTCTAATTCAAACTTTTACAGTATATCCAAAGAACATTGTTTTCAAATGAATAAATTGCATTGTTATGTTTATGTGGCTTGTAATTGATTTTCAGAAAACAGACCATGATGAAGGTGCTCTCAAGTATCTAAAGGATATTAAGTGGTGTAGAATTTATAACCCCAAGGGTTTCAAGATTGATTTTTATTTTGACATAAATCCCTTTTTTAACAATTCTGTGGTAATAATCTAAGTAAAGGGACAACTAAATTTTTTTAATCAATATTATACTCAATGTTTTGTCCTTCCACGAGACGTTTGTAAATGAATATGTTTTTTACTTGCAAATAACTCCTGTAGTTGGCAAAGACTTACCACATATTGATGATAACGAACCCATTTTGGAGCGGGCAATGGGGTAAGATGAAATAGTCATTCTTTTGAACATGATTATTTTCATTTTTTTTTTAAGTGCGACAATATCTAACTACTGGGATATTCTCACTCTATAGGATAGAGATTGATTGGTATCCGGGAAAAAATGTGACACAAAAGCTTATGAAGAAGAAGCCAAAGAAGGGAGCCAAAATGCCGAGCCTGTGACACAAATGGAAAAATGTGAAAGCTTCTTTAATTTCTTTAGTCCACCACAAGTTCCAGATGATGATGAGGAGCTTGATGAAGAAACTGTAAGTGGTTAGCAGTTTTCGAGATTGAGCTTTACATGTGACTTGTTGTAAAGGGAGTTATCTGTTAGACAGTGTTTTTGCTGATATTGAAGTCATGGGTATCTTGATTTTCATATGTTTGGTCATTTTCCTTGGATTTTACATGGGCTATGTAAGCTAATTTGGTTTTACTTTGATCAGTGACTATGGCGGATTCATATTCATCGATTGGTTATGCCATGGTCATATAAAATTATGGCTTGAATCTGGGCATCATGTTTGTTTTGTAAACATATGTGCAATTGGGATAGTGATAGGATTGAACCCATATAAGTTTTCCCTTGGAATATTGCTTATTCATGGATACTTAGACTTTTTACTATAGGGGTTCATTTGGATTAAAACCTTAAGTTTTTATAGATTCCTTATACATATTTAGAAGCTTTCTTGTTGCTCATGTGATCACATGGAACCCAAGAGAATCATAACCTACATTGTGTATGTAGCTGACCTTTATAGGTTTTGGATATAAGGTATTCTTGTCATAAAACAATCCAAAAATTTTACATCCTTGCTTTTCTTTTAGGTAGAAAAGAAGCATGGTGGAAAAGAAGCATGGAGATTGACTTACTGGATGTCTTGTAGTTGTCTGTTGTTGAGAGGCCAACATTATAGGTTTTGAGAATCAGAACATACCTCCTTGAAGTTGTAAAATGATCCAATAGTATTATCTCATTAATTGTTGTTCTAGTGTTAGGTGAATTTAGATGTTTCAAGGATGTTTTAGGAAGATAGTAATTGTTTGGGGTCGTATATATCACATAAATGATCAATTAATGGAAGATAATAGTATTTTTAGTTGGGTGCAGTTCATGAGTTATTCGAGTTGCAAGGTTTTGGGCTATGTTTTAGAATTTTAAGACTTTAGGGTTAGGGTTTTAACTTTGTTGAGTTATGGTTTTCTTCGCAAGCCTCATTTGCTTTCGACTATTCATGTTTAGGGTTTGTTTATTCTCACAAAACCGTGGTCATATGAGGGGGAGAATTGGGGACGATATTGTGATTTTCAATGTACTAATGATTCAATGGTAATTTAGTGAACATGTTGAGATCCTTCATGGTATTGAACATGGAGTAGTGTTTCCCAGGATCTGGACCTACAAGCAGATTGTCGATATTGCAAACAACGTCGTCTTTGAGGTATTGAAGGAGAAGGACCTGGCGCTTTCGTCGGCTCAGCCCCGATGGAAGAGGCTCACTATGGGTAGTCTTGCTTATTACAAGACCACTTTTTGATTGTGCTCTTGTCTTTCTTGGGGATTTCTCCTCACGGTGTTGTGGATGTGCATGAAATTTTGTTCGACGTTGCAGATTATCTCACCAGTGGTTGGGTAACAAGCATTTTTACCCCCATGCATCTCATGATCTGTTGAAATCCGTTGCAATAGAACCAAGAATCTACTGAAAACAATGAATAAGGCCATGCAAGGCATTGAAAAATACCACGGGATATTAGGGTATTGGGGATTTCGTGGGGTGGACTATGACTGTTAAATGTATGGGAATTGGTCATAGATCTAGTTTTGATTTGAGCATTCTCCAAGCTTTTGTTGGCATTGTACGATACCTTAGCTCATGGACTCGAAGCAAACAAACACCATGTTGTTGTTGTTGGATTCTAATTTGTGCTTCCTCTTTAGTTTTCTTTGCCTTTTTTAATTATTGTTTCATAGGAAGTTCATGACAATTTTATTATTGATGAGACATCCAGTTGATATCGATCATGAGATTGAGTTGGTACGGTGCTCATTCTAGTTACTTTTGTCATGTCTTTTTAATCTTTATTATAATAGGGACATGCCTACAAATACTTTAGAGCACTATTTCACTGTTTTAGGTAAGGGATATTTTTAATTTTATTCTTTTGTTTTCCCCACTCTCATTAAATTAAATACTTTGCAATCTTGTGGCAAATTCGATGGTTTATTTCTTTTAAAAGTGTTATATATATATATATAATTTTATTCTTTTGTTTTCCCCACTCTCATTAAATTAAATACTTTGCAATCTTGTGGCAAATTCGATGGTTTATTTCTTTTAAAAGTGTTATATATATATATATATATATATATATATCCAAAACATAGTTTCATATTTATTGTATAATATAGTTCTTTACTTTTGTAATTTTCATTACCATTTGTTTTGGTAGACTTTTTATGTTGCGCAATGGATTCTAATTTTCCTCTCGACATTTGTCGAGTTAGCTAATTTTTTAACCTGGTTCGACAAGTTTTCCTTTAGTGAAAGAATTTGAGCATCAAGGAAGAAATGCATTTCAAACTTTTCTAAACTCTTCTTAGACAAAAACTAAAACAAAGAGAGAACCTTTGTGGATTATGTATAATGATGTTGAGGACTAGAATTTTTTACATGTTAGTTAACCATATCTTCAACTGATGGTATATGAGCAACATATTCTTCTTTCCACCAAGACTATCCCATAGGCCTGCTATATCTTGACAATATTGTTTCATGTGGCCAAGACTATAAAATTGAATGTGGAGAAGGAAAAATGCCATGGCAAGAGGGTGATATGATAGAAAATTCCATTTTTCTGCTCGATGAGTGAAGATGTGTAATTTAATGATGAATATTTGAATAGTGCGAGAATTGAAGATGAATCTGGTGTCTTCCTTCTACGCCATCACAAAAACTTCATCAAATCTATAGCATTAAAACACTCAGTAACATGAAAGAACCTACAACATTTTTGCTGCAGTCTGTTGGTGGATTCTTACTATATATTAATGCACATTGCTATCAATTTGGTTTAGAATAATTGCTTCATATTGTTGTGTTAAATTCGTTGATTAAAGGTGCTACTTGGTGGACTTCTTGTTGTTAATCTTGTGTCTATTTTTTATGCCATTTATGAATATTATGATTTCTTTTTGTGCTAATACTGAGGTGAGAACCTATAATATATTTATGAATATTGATATTGTTTTTATTGTATAATTTGCTACATCTTTCCTTCAATTATTTGAACCTATCCTCATTAATTCAATCTAGAATTCAATTTTCTTGAAGTATTTTGATGTTGATGTTGTAATAGTCAGTAATTAGCTCTTCAAAGATTGTTGAGGGTTAGCCACTCTTCCCACAACAAAAACCTTGAGGCCTAAAGCAAACTATTGAATTTCTTAGCATAGCTTAGTGACAACATCCTACCATTTCTAAGTAATTTCAATTTCAAAGTAATTACATTGTTTGATGGTTTGGGGCACAACTTAATAAAGCCCTTATTTTCTTACTGTGCCTGTAAAAGGGTCATTGGCTCTTGTAATATTTCACGGGATTTATCACATTTCTAGACTTATCGATTTGAGACTCGAATGTAAAGAAATGTTTGTTTTTTACCTTTAATATTTGTTTGACTTTTTATTTACTACGGAGATTCCATAATTTTTTTAATTGTTTATTTGATGGTTTGGTATGAATTCTCATATGTTCATGCACATAGGGATTTCATGGCTTCAACCAAGGGTTTTACCCTTCTCCCTATCATGGATAGGATTTTCTGCATAGAAGTTTTCTTCTCTGTAACCCTCTTACCCCATGGGAGAAAACATGTGCAGATATATTTACAATAATCATCGAGCACAACCAAGGTCGATCACATAATTCATTGAACCCGGTTCATTGTCTCAAGTTCAAGACACCCTCTTTAGAACCTTCTCTTGCTCAGAAGGTGATCAGATAGTGTTCATCGCCAAACTCAAGAAAAACTTAATGTAGCCCAAAGGCAAAGCATGACAAGCCCCACATATATAAAGACAAAAGGGTCCTACAGATTCGATCTTGATCAGAAGATAGCAAGAGAGGCGTTCAGAGCAAAAGTAGAAGTATAAACATACTTCTTTCTAGACATAAGATCACAGATTCTAGCATCTCTAGCCATGGAAGAGAGATATCAAAAGTTCCAGTGGACAGATTACATCCTTGGTTTCTTCCAAGTTCCAAGAATGCTTGGTGACTTTTATAGCATAGGCTATTATTGTTTGTTTGTCCTCGCCTAAATTCATCAAATTCTGAGGGGCAACAACTACACTTCACATGCCTAGGACGTGCAAATTTCACTTAGAAGTAATCCATCTCTTGTTCTAAGGATATGCTTTAGTAAGTTTCGTGATATTTTCCCTTTTCTTCTATTTTCTTCTTTTATTTTTTTCAATTTTAATTGGCCAAAAATAGTTTTCTATGCATCAGGCACCCTCTTGCTTGATGTACCTTACATGCTTAGATCTCATCCAATCCCATTGACCATTTTTTGGTCACTTAAGAGCATTAATAGAATTTGCATTTCATTTTAAGAGGGATGTATTTGTCTTG
This sequence comes from Pseudotsuga menziesii, assembly GCA_001517045.1. Lineage (NCBI taxonomy): Eukaryota > Viridiplantae > Streptophyta > Pinopsida > Pinales > Pinaceae > Pseudotsuga > Pseudotsuga menziesii. Next base: position 88,115 of record LPNX010969243.1, read on the forward strand.
AACATCACTGCTAGAAACTGAAAATCATAAAAAACAACAGGTATGTCATAGAACTGGCACCCACGACACATTGTCAATTGGCAGAAACATAATAGAACATGAAGAGAGACTGGACAATGGAGACAAATGTTTATCACCTGAAAAGGATGCAAATAAATGGTATTATGGGCCTTGGGGTTGAAATGAAATAACAACTCAACAATTGGACACTTACCACTGCGCCTATAATTCAGGATTCCTTGGTAAATATTTCATGACATTACCATTAAAAGGTGCAAATCTAATCAGCTTTATTTTCGAAGGGCATAAAATTTAAAATTATAAGCAACAGACATGGTTGGGTGTTTTTCTGTCTAGGTATTGAATGTATCCATGAGAATCTACAGAGCAAATACTACAGTTAAGGAGAAACATTTTAAGTCTTTATAGAAAACTTCCCCAACACGAAGAAATGCCATAAGATTGGTTCACATTTATAGCATTCTTGTCAAACAAAGTTTGATTTCTAATAGGAAGGTTATAGGTTCCAAACCAAAACAACTTTTCGGCTAACTAGCCTAGGTGGTCCCTATATTTATTTTCCAAGTAATTGGCTCTTGTAATAATTCACAGGCTTGATTACATTTCTATAATTATTGATTTGAGAGTCGAATGTAAAGAAACGTTTGGTTTTTGCCCTCAATATCTTTTTTCCTTTTTATTTACTATGGAAATTCCATTTCGTTTCCTTTTTATTTACTATGGAAATTCCATGATTTCCATTACATTCTTCTCTAGAATATATATCATTCTTTAAAACTTTCTTTCCTATCTTCAGGTTTCCATTTCCTTTTTGTAGTGATGTGGGTGCATGCTGCAATGCCTTCAAACTCAAGGATTTCATGGTAAGATACACTCATTGATTTTGGTAGAATTTTTTTGTACATAACCATTTCTTATTAGAATTACGTATGGGATACATCATCATTTTCATTATATGTACATATGCTCATACAATTCAATACATGTTAAATTCATGTTTTCTTTCTAAAATTTTCTTGAACTGATGGTTGTCCTGTTATCTTCATTTGCTCAGGTGAAGTACACATTTTTACCAAATGCTTGCACGATTCCATCAAAGAATTGTAGCATACTGTGAATAAATGTATTTTGAAGGTCATGTATACACTCTCAACAATTTGTCCTACAACAATCTCAATGGGTTAGTCCCAAACATTCATGCCAAGACCTTCAAGTAAGAGCAACTCTGCCAAATAAGCCATGTTTAATGTATTGCATATTGTGGATCATTGTGTCCTGAACTGAAATAGGTCAAATGACATAAATTCCAAACATAAATACTGATTGCTGAGCATTTGTATTTCAATTAGTGTCAGAGGAAACCCTCTTCTATGTGGGTCATGTGTTGCACATATTTACCTTGGAGCAGCTCCAACACCCATGTCTTTCACTGCTAATACATCATAATGTAAGTTTTTCTCTCTATTCATTTACAATCATGCCATGCTAAATTTCATTTTTGAAGTAGAGTAACATGATAGAATAAGTGCACATTGGTATTTGTTTTGCAGTTCCTATGCTGCCCTCTGGAGTTTATAAAAAAAACATTGTGACTTTAGTTTTTTTCCCTAGTCTTGTTCTGCTGTGTACAATTGCCTTCATAATTGGAAAATTCATTTAGTTAAGACAGAGACACAATCAACATTTTTTTGTTTGATGTCAATGGTATCTATGCAATATCCTTGGATGGTCACTTTACTATTCTTCTTCTCGGTGTTATATACTTTTGTTTATCAACTATTTTTGTTTTATGTGTAAAATCTTAGCAGTTTTCTTATTTCATTTATGATTTTTATGGTATACTTATAGAGCATCATAATCCACAATTTGATTGGGACATTTTAAAGAGATTCCATTTCAAAGAGCTTCAGGTTTCCACTGTCAATTTAAGTAGCAAGACTATTCTAGGTTCAGGAAATTTTGAGAATTTTCAATGGTATGTATGCAATCACCCTGGATGGTCAATTCCCTCCTTCTCTATCAGTTCCCCCCACCGTAAGGGCCAAGGCCTTTGTGCCTCTCTTAATCATGATTGCAAAGTTTATACACTTTCCTATCCAATAAATTTAAAGATGGTAAGTGGGTTGATAAATAGGGAACTATATCAGCGATTACTTACTATGGACCTGTATTGTATCTTAAATTTTTAGTATTGATTTTTCTTGCTTCAGGAAATATAGGTCTTACTTGCTTTGGGTAGGTTTGGGGTTGACATATTAGAAGAGGGATGGTTCATGTGGGATTGGATTCCTTTCACTAATGAAGAAGGTTGTGCCTTTATGTGCCTTTGTATTTGTGTATTGATAGTTAAAACATGGCTCTGGTTTATTTTCTTTAAGATGTTGTTAGATATAAAGGATTTTGCAGCTGCACTATTGCTTTTTTACAATCTTGACTAATAGGGTTGGATGGAGAATTCCTCTCACTTCGGAGATTGTTTCTTTCAAGTTATAGCTTGAAAAATTCACTCATTGTTGTAAACTTTCTCAAATCAATATATGACATTTTGTCTTATCATCGTTCAGATATAGCTGGGAGGAAGTGTCTTTTGTTTCGGTCCTTAGAACTATGAGTTCTTTCTTTTCCTTTCTGCAATATGTTTTCTATTTTATGTGGTAGAGTTACTATGTCACACATTGTTATTATCAATGTAGCTGGATTTCCTTTTACCATCCTGCACTCATATCATTGTGAAATTAGAGAAGATTAGAGTTTGTTCACTTTATCTGAGGGGAATTTTAGTCTCCTCTCTTTATGAAATTGTCTACAACAGTACTAGGAATCTCTGTGTATTTATGATTTTATTGTGATATGTGTGTGTGTGTGTGTGTGCGTGCGCGCGCTTTGCTCAGTTGAATTGTGTTTCCTTTTTTGTGCTTGAGATTATATATTTCTTTGTGTACATAATAGTAAACTGGATACTTTTTCTATCTCAATTTTAAATTCAAAATACTTTATGGCATTTTTCTCATCTGGTTTTGTAGGATTACCATGGATCAGATATGTGAGATCCTTTAGTAAGTGAATGTGGGTCTATTCATTTGTTTATCATGTCAAGGATCATCCATGTCAGGTTTGTTGGTTTAATGTGCTTCTTAATTCTATAATGTTATTTGTTATGTTTCGAAAATGATTCTCTATCAATATTTGTGACATGGCATTATGATGGTTTTTCATATTCTTATGTTTTGAAATTCAGCTTGTGGTATAGCTATGTATGTTAACTATATTTTGGTATGTTTACTCTTGCATCCTATTCCTTGGTCTCCTATCAATATTCTTTAACTTGTTTGCCTTTGGCTTGCCTGCGTTGTATTGTCCTGACAAGATTCTAAATAATCTATTCATCCCCATAAAGGCACCTTTTGTGAGGTCTGAATTTCAAGAGTGTCTTGATTTCTTCTTTATTAACATCTTGTAATGATTTCTAATTAACTCTATTACATGTTATGTTATTGATTGCTGCTGGGGATGAAATGTTTGTCTTACAATCGAGATATGGATGCTCGAGAAGTTCTACATGAGGGGAGAGAAGCTACCAGTTCATCAAAGGTTTCCTATGAATGGGATAGCTTAGATTCTTTTCTCCTAGCTGGAAAAAGCATTGCAGCATGGCTCTCTGAGCTTGACATTTTAGCAAAACAAGTTGAAGCAGAGTTAGTATCAAAATAAATTGGGTTCCATTTGGTTCAAGTTTTGGAGGCGGTGAATTTTGTTCTTTTTTATGTAAGAGGCTTTACGAGGTCATCTTGGTAACAATCCAAAAGCAGTCATACTTGCATTAAGTGATAAGTTTTGTTTTCCTTGTTTATATATGTGGAAATTACTTAGATGTGAATGATGTCAATATTGAGAAGTGAGCAATGAATATTTAAATGATAATTTATATTTTTATTGCAATTGACATTCTGCATTTTCATTTTAAAGGATTATTGTCCATGAATATTCATGTATTAAAACTAGATTTTGTATGATGAAATTGATGCTTTAAAATTAGGAGTGGAATGGTTAGCACGAATAATGCTAAGCATAATATATATTGAATTTTTCCGAAGACTTGGAGTTACTATTGTAGGAGCACGCGTTGGGGAATATTTTTTGATATGGCCCAAAACTGAATACACTGAGGTTTTTATAATTTGATATAATGCCTATTTGGCTTGTGATTTAAATAGTCTGGACTGCGAATATGTTGTTACTTTTTCACAAACATCTATAATAATGTTTTGTTGATGTCTATATCTCAACGGAATCATTATTACTGAATTTTTTTTTGTAGAAGTTCGTGTCTTTAATTATTGCAGAATTTAAATATGATCACTACTCTTTGCTGATCCCGATTCCTTTTAGATTGGTAACAGGGCATGTTTTTGGTAATTTTTGTTATGGTAGATCATGATTAGATATATTGAATCATGGAAAATATATGCAATCCTTCTTGTCTTCTTCCTTTTAGAACATCGCAAATAATTGAACTCAAAATTACATATGGTGTAATTATGAAATGTATGCAAGACTTCTTTTTTCTTTTTAGACTGTCCCAAATCATTAATCAAATGAGCATGATTCTCAGGGAAATTTCTTATGGAATGGAGTTACATTGGGTTTATTATTTTTGGAACATGCACTATGATCACAGAAATATTATCTTGCACCCTTTAATATCACTGCTATGCAAACATTGATGCCTTGTAAGACATGATGTTGTCATACATAAATGCTGATTTCGTTTCTCTTGTTTAGATTTAGCATGGCAAACCGTGTTATGTGTATGCTAGAGATAATTGATACATGTGAAGAATTAGTTCTTTATTAAAACACTTAAAACAAATTATAATGATGTTCTCGAACTTATTTGTTAATAATATTTTAGATTATTCATTTTCAAGAGATTTTTCAACTGACTGAAGGGGAAAGCTGGTTTGCTAAAGTAAATGGTGGTTTTGTTAAACATCCTGGATCCAAGGATTTTGATTTGAAAAGTAAATCACTCCCAAGTATTGAACTTGGATCAAACAGAGACATAGTTGCAATTGCTTTGGAAAATCTGAAAGTAAGTCCACGTGTAGTGTCATTTGTTCAATGGAGGGTCTGAAATGTGGATAGCAGATAGGTTGTCTGAGTTACATGTTTTCCAAGGCATTGACACTTTCTACAATTTAATTGACACTTTCTGTAGTGTTACACAATTTTTTTTATCAACTATTTGGCTTTTGTGTGAAATCTAAGTAGTTTTATTATTTCGTTTATGGGTTATATGATGCATTCCTTGCAGAGCAACGTGGTCCAAAATATTCCATTTTCAAATAGCTTTAGGTTGCCACTCACATTTCAACTTCAGCATGAATTTGTTCCATTCTTATGATTTATTTAATTCCTTTTTTGAAGAACATAAATGCAAACTAATCATTGTAAGGAGATTGCACTATGTTTGAAATTAATTATAACCTCCGTACTATTCATGCTTCATATTGCATGAATGTTATTCCTCCAAATTCTTTGGTTGTCCTTTCACTTTTACGTGGAACTATGTATCCCTTAGAGATTCTATACTTTGCTCAATCTCAGGTACATCTCAACATCTTCCAATGTCAAATGGTTTTATGTTTTGTTCTTTCAGTAGTGTATTCCTTTTTTGTTTGTTTTAGTTTCCATTATCTAGTTAAACATTCAGATTTTTAGCCCTGTGGATTAGGGTTTTATCTTAAAACTTACTAGCACACGAAGGCTTTTGGTATGTTCAATTTGATTGGAATTCTTTTAGTCACTTCTTGTAAATTGGGGGTGCCTGAATCAAATCTTAAGCTTTTTCTCTCTAGGCTCTTGCAGATCGATTACATCCTTGGAGACAATCCAAGAGCCACAAGTTACATGGTCAGCTATGGTAGCAAATACCCTTGTCAAGTACACCAGAGAGATTCATCTATCATATCTTACAAAGTAAATCCATCATTCATGAGCTATAGAGGGGGCTATTCCACTTGGTTTAGCAACAAGGGAAGTGATCCCAATGTTTTGCATGGTGCTCTTGTTGGAGGCCCTGATCAAAATGACAATTTTTCATATGAGAGGGATAACTATGAACAAACAGAGCCAACCACATACAAAAACGCCCCTGTGGTGGGTGTCTTGGCCAGGCTTCATGTTGGTGGCATCTTAAACTAGTTCTTCCAGGTATGTTTTTGTAACATCAAAGTTTAGGTCAATACAGGGAGCTTCAATCTAATTTGGTATCTGATGTATAATATATGTATGGTTGATCAAAAATACATTTGAGACAAATCAAGCTTTGATTCTAACCAATCCAAAATACTCTTTGACCAATCTAAACATGGAGAGCAAAAATTCTTTGGTTTTATATCATGCAACTAATGGTTTGTTTGAATTGACAGTTGTTATTCCTGCACCTATAACCAAACCCAAACCATCACCCACTCCAGTCCAATCCTCTCCTCCAGTAGCACCTTTGGGCCTTTAATGTTCTTCAAGGTATGAGTAGTGTCTCTTACCTCCATTTAAATTAGTTTCCCCTTGTCATTTTCTATGTATATGGTGCCCTCATGGAGATGAACACTAGACCTTCTCATCATTTCGGTCTTCAAGAATTCTGTTGTTTCCTTTTGCATTCGTGTACTGTATCATTTTCTATACTCCAGGAATTTATGCCATCTTAGAGTTTCGTTGTTCCAGATATTTTAGATGTCTTCATATTATCTTTATATTCTGCCATTATATTTGGCTCCTTTGTTTTGAAGAGGATGCACTTAGGTTTTCAAAGTCCGTGAATCACATTTTAAATGCTTTATGGGCTTGATAAAGTTTGGGTTTTTCTCTTATCCATGAGTTTTATATCAAAGCTGTTGTTGATGTCTATTTTATTTCATTCCATGACTTATATCTTCGATTAACCCTTATTGAAATGAGATCTCTGAATGCTTAAAGGATGAATGGTAAAGGTTCAGGACAATTTATAAGAAGTTAGGATCCCTACCCACCCACCATTGGGAGATCAAAGGGTTGTTTTGATTTCCATTAATTGTAAATCTAAACAGGTATATTTTATTGAAGTTTTTCTTGCTCATCTCTTGTATTTTACAATAAAGAATCACTGTTGTATCTTTTTCTGAATGGTCATTCAGCTCATGACAGGTTATATATGTAATCATCATTCAAGAATAAGTTTTATATCTAATTTTAATTTTCTTTATATTCTGGACAGCCTTGAAATTTTGAAATATATACAAAATATAGTTTTCTCATCCATATAATTAGTTAGTATCAATTGTAGTAATTTAGTGCAAGGTTATGCTTTGTCGTTTAATCAAATATGGAATTTGGAGTATGCATTAATTTCTTTTTAAATTTTCATTAGTACAGCCTCTATGAGTCTCTGAAAATGTGATTATTTTGTGGATGGAGATTTGTTATTTTTGAATGGACATCATTATTGTCACTGGACACTTGCAGTCGAAAATGCAGTTAGTGATGGTGTAGGTTGTGATGTGAATGATGATGAACCAAGAATTCTGATTAGCAGATAAAGAGCTCTACATAATTTTTTTTTCTTCTAGAAAAAATGCTCAAGTATAACACACTTGACAAAAAAAGGTCTGGAACGTTATCTGTATGAATAGTCGTGTTTGACTAGAATAGAAATTGTACAATTTGCAGGAAGAATGCTATCCTTATCAGGAACTATGTTTAACATGAATATAAATTGTAAAATTTGTAGGAAGAATCTGAGGAGCTGTGCAATGTTTCATCTTCAGAGGATGGTATCTCTAATTGTCAGCCCTTGGAACAAATGGAAAACTTAGTGAGACAATCAGGGGAATCAAATATCTTTGGAAATGTACGCATGATTGCAAAAATTCCAAAGCTGTAGGAGGCTCAGAGTAAAGACCAAATCCCAATGCCATTTTCCAGTTCTCCAGTTAGTGATGCTAGATCACTAAAAGAACGTCCTTTCCTTGAACCAGATGAATTGCAAAAATCCCAAGAAGAGCTAGAAGAAGAGGAGAGGGAAAGGATGCATGATTCACCTTACACAAAAATGCTAAGAGGATTTTCGAAATTTACATCATCCATATAGTGGAACTCTTTGTATGTTTTAAAATGTGTTCTATTTTGTCAGTGTTGTCACCACCAACGGGTCATTTGTAATATACAAGAAGTAAGCCTTTGCTTTCATTTGATCATGATCTTGGCCCACTCGGTTTCCTTTATATTCCCAAGTTCCCAGTGTTGTTTGAGAGGAAGAAAGTAGTTGATTGCAGTTTCCTAAGAGTTTTCACTTTTAAGTTTTTATGCTCATCCAGGGCTATTATAAAAATTATGTATGCGATGCAAATTTTCCTATATGTGATGTGTGTTCAACCAGGAATGGAGTAGAGCCTATTTTCATGCTATTTCATACAACACATTGGTGTCTTTTCTTCATCATAGAAATTTCTCCGATGCAATGCCATGTTCACTGTATAATGTGATGTTATTTGAAACCCCTTTTTGCTATTCTGTAAAACTGATAATTCACTAAACTTGTTATCTATTCTGAGTTGGTCTATTCTCTAACTTTTGTTATTAAAGTGTTCCATTTTTTTGTGGTATTAATTGCAATATTCTACTACCTCATTTTAATGTTACATTTTATGTCTTCTTTTACCCTCTAACAACAACCTTATCGGTATATTATTGCACCTCCATGGGGCAATTGCTAGTTTTATGGCTTTCTTCCTATAAGGTGGAATCTTATTTAATATGTATTAAATAAGAGTTACCTTATGAGGAGAAAGTCTTAAAATAACTAAGTATGTTAACTCTTGAAGCTCTTATATATGCATATATGTATATATGTATATATGTATAAACATACATGTACATACATATATGTATATGTATATGTATGTAGATATATCTATCTATCTATCTATCTATAGATAGATAGATAGATAGATAGATATACATAAATACGTGTGCGTGCGTGTGTGTGTGTGTGTGTGTGTGTTAGAGTCTTCTCTCATGAACAACTAGAGGCCTTAACAAGGGAGGAAACCAAAAGAAAATCCCATAGTAGATCTCTCTCGATAGTCGAAGGAGACAATAATACAAAAACAATTCACCATTTCTCATCCCATAGGAAAAATATCAACACTACATTATAGATTCAAGATTCCAATGGGAATATGGTCTCTTCATTCAAGGAAAAGGCAGATGTAGGGGTTTCTAATTTTCGATATCTGTTTACCGATCCAGAAGGGTGCCCTACACAAGATATTCTACAGGTACTTACGATTTTCTCTTGTTCAATTTCTAATGAAATGAATGATGTCCGCTTAGAGGACATAACATAGAACGAAGTTTTTAATATTCTCCATTCCTTTCAAAAATGGAAAATCCCTAGCCCTAATGGATTCATTGTAGAATTGTTCATTGGATTCTATGAAACAATTAAGGAATATTTAAAGAAAGTGGTATGTGATGACTATAGATACGAGAAGGTATTAGGATCTATGAATTCCACCTTTCTGGCCTTGGTCCCAAAAAAGAAAAAGGCCACATCATTCACGACTTTAGGTCGATCTCTTTCTGCAATGTGATTTACAAACTGATAGCTAAAATCATAGCACAGAGACTAAAACCCATATTGAGCAAAATTATCTTTGAAAAAAAATATGATTTCCTTTTCTAAGAGACAAATCCATGATGCAGTCTTGCTATCATAGGAAGTTATCCATTCAATCAACAAAAATAAACTCAAGGCCTTCTCTCTAAAACTTGATCTTTCTAAGGCATATAATAGAGGTAGTTTGAATTTTATGCAACTGCTAATGATACAGATTGTTCTTTTGATAGAAGTTGCCAGCTGGATAATAGGATGTGTTCAATCAACCTCCTTTGTAGTAATGATAAATGGGTCTCCTTCTTCCTTTCTCCACCCTTCACGACGATTAAGACAGGGATGCCCATTATCTCCCTTCTTATTCTTACTGGTGGCAGACGCACTTAGTAGGATGGTACACAATGCAAGAGAGACAAGATCTCTAGAAGGGATAAAGGTCTCAGCATTATAAGAACTATCACATGTTTTGTTTATGGACGACGTTTTGTTGGTAGGTGAAGCTACTAAGAATAACATCTAGTCCTTTATGTCAATTTTAGATTTTCACAAGAAGGAAATGAGAATGCAAATCAATATCAACAAATCCAATCTTTTCTACAACAAAATCTTAGATGAAGAGGTAATCCTATTAAAGGAAGTATCTCCCTTCCCCCTTAAATCGCTCTAAAAAGTATTAAAATACTGTTGGTACCCCAATAACTCCCCTTTATTTGTGCAAAATAAAGGGAACCCTCCATTAGAATTTTGTAAGTATCTACTTTTTGTTTTCCTTCATCTTATCTTCCCTGATTTGGTAGGTAGTTTCTTGGCTTTCTTTCTTTGATCCTCCGCTTTCTATAGTGCTTGTTCTTTGGCTTGGCTTTCATTGTATAAGGATTTGGTGATTTGGATACCTTTGTCGTTGGCATCTTTTGGCCCTTTAGTCAATGAACAACATCTACTCAATCTTACTTGAGCTTATTTGAGCTTATCGTATTCTTCGGTTTGGCTAAGTTGAATTTATATGATGCTTCGACAATTGTAACAACTTTTGGTTTGTCAGGGCATTTGCGAATTAACGACCATTTTGGTAGATCATAATTAATCAACTAAAATCTCAATTTTAATACTTCTGATTTACGTCTTGAAAGAGTTTATATCAAATAATGGGTTCCAACTATTGGTTTTAAATTTAAACAATCTATCAAAATTTACAAGCCTTGAAATTTTTATAAATTTTATAATCCTAAATAAATTCTAAATAATGAAGGCTTGTTCATAAACAACTCATATTTTATTTTAAATAACTATATACCAAAGTTTCATTTATTTGATATGTTCTATAAAGATTCACACTTCTCCATCATTTATATATATGCCTATATTTCTTTAATTAGTTTTTCATAAAATTATTTTCACTTCATTCTCGAGGCATACTATTTATGATGCAAATATATTTTAATAGAGATGTGCCAAAATTGCTGAAATAATATTATAAGAAACATATTTAATGGAAAGTATTAAATCTATGATTCTTTTTCAATACTTTCATATTTTATTCATTGGTGACAAACATTTATGTGTCTCTAATGATGATTATTTATCTCGATGATGAAGTAAAGTTTCCATGTGCATGTGCAAAAGAAAGAAGTCTGACTTATTAAAAACGAATTGCACACCTGTCAGAGAGATGATTTTGCGTGGAGTATTGTGAGCAAACCGTGAAGAATTAGCTCACACGGTTGAAAACCCACTTCCCAAATTGGATCCGTTATCCTTAATCGCAAATGATTTTGAAAATATATCAACAAATTGGGAGAAATTCATTCCCAAACAAAGGTGTATTTTCTAGAAATTTGTTGTGGTCGGTTTTTTATCCATTTGGATGAATCGAAGTTTTTTAGGTTGGATTCTAGCTTTCCCATGGCTCTTCACTTCTATAAATTCGACCTAAGCGGTCTGAGGAGGGGGGAGGAGTCTTTGAGAGGAGAGACTTGGATTTCTTCTTCTTCTATTTGTTCCCTTTGGGAGGAGGACTCTCTACAGGGCTGAAGAATCATTATTTTTATGTGCTATGTGTTTCTCTTTGTTCCATTTGTATGTGAGAGTAGGGAGTGAGATATTCTACGAAAAGTGGTTCCTGGATATGCAAAAACATGTGTGCCTTTTATCATACAGAGATATTTTTAACCAGAGATTGCTAATGTTCTAAGACTCATTCAACTGTCTTAGTAACACTGCATTTTATTATTGTTCTTTCCTCATCTGACTGGATTTAATTTAAATACATTTTCTTTGTTCATTCTTGCATTTAGTCTTTGTGTTTATGTGTCTTGAATGATTAATTTTATTGTGTTTAATTGGCTTGAACAATCACATGTCTGATGTAATGAACAATTTGAATCAATAGTTATTTTGTTAATTACTTGTTTTGCAATATTGATGTGCTTAAAGAATTATATTTTATTTTAAATTTCTTTAAAGTAATTTGTAATTAAATCTTACATCTCATGTTATATTAACCATGCTCCTATATAGGATAGTTTAGGAAATAGATTAGATAGAGATAGTTTTCAAATTAGATTTTTTAGTTTTATTTAATGCTTGAAAGCTACAGTTTAGCAACTGCTAAATATGTGTGTTTTAGCAGTTGTTAAATCTATTTGTTTCAAGATATTGAAATTTGTATCATAAATTAGTTTTTTATTTCATACTAGTTATTTAAAATGCATATCATTTAGTTGTGAGACTCTCTTGTGAAGAGAAAACCCGTATAGGCAGCGAGGCATTTGTTCCCGCGAGAGTTAGCTATTTCAAACACATCGGGGGTTGTGTTAAGTGCCTTGTGTGGGATTTCTCTTCATTTTGGACATAGTTAAAAATTCTGGCCAACAAATACTTGAGTTTTGTCCTAAATCCCAACTCATACTCCTTCAATGACTGGCTGTGGTTATACAAGAAAGTGGAGACGATACTCTCTTGATGAACAAATTGGTTTCTATCTAGAGCTGGCAAGCTTGTTCTACTCAAAGAATTCTTCCACAACATAACCATTTATTGGGCCTCAATAGATTACATACCAAAAGGTATCTTAAAGAAACTAAGGAAGAAATTATTCTTCTTTCTCTGGACAACCAACAAACATGAAGAAGGCATCCCCCTGGTTAAATGGTTTGTGCTATCAAACCCTAAGGAACTAGGAGGGTGGGGAATCAAGAATTTGGATCTATTATGTAGATACTTAGCAGCTAAATTACTATGGATATTAGCATAGTCCCCTTTCTCTCTATGGGTAAAGGCAATGAGATCCAAATATTGCTGAGAATCCTCTATTGCTGAATGGTTCAGGAAACCGGAAAAATCATATAAAAATGACTCAATTGGCTGGATGGATTTGGTACTCACCTTCCCCTTAGCGGGGAACTGGAAAACGTGGAATGTAGGAGATGGAAAGCATATTAGAATAGGAAGGGACCCCTGGGAAAGATTAGGAAATAATTTTTCTCTCTTTGAGGCCACGTTAAATCACTTAAAATAGCACATAATAGAGGTACTAGCAGATTCTTAGCCACAGAACCCTGAAGAGTGGGGAATAAATGGATGGCTATCACCTTAAGTTTTAGAAATGAGAGGGGAAGTAGCAGAAAAATGGTGTCAATTTATAAACAAGTTACTGGCAGGATTTTCACATTTGGATATTTTTTTCCGAAATAGCCTTGTATTGACTAAGAAGTCAGCCAATGGATATTATTCATTGAAAGCAGGATATGAGGCTTTCCTATATGAATCTTTCATGGGATAAAAGAAGTGGTGGTGGCATTCTATATGGAAAATCTCGTGTTCACTGAAATCCAAGAGTACTCTCTAGTTGGATTTTTGTAACAAGTTGTTATCTAGGGATAACCTACAAAGAAAGGGGATGGCAAGGCCCGAGCATCTATTTTTTTGGAAAGAAGATTGTGATATGGTCTCTCATCTTTTTTTCTCATATTCTTATGCATATGAGGTATGGAACATAGCTAAAAACAAGCTATACACATGATACGTACACACCAATTCCATGATGTAACAAAGATTCAAGCAGTGGTGGTAGAATCCTGCGGTGAGTGAATATTCTGCCTTTCCCCCATATTTCATCTATGGAATTTGGTGGGCCAGGAATTCAACCATTTTCTAAAATCAATGGATCCATCCTAAAGTTGTGATCTCTCATATTCTTCAATGGACAATTGAACACAAGGTCACTCCAAAGCCTGCTAAAATAAGAACTATGGTGGATCCGAAAATCGACAAGAGGATTTCATGGGCTTTCTTTGACTGGGTGAGCCAAGGTGAACCCCCTCTAGGAGGCTTAGGGGTTATATTATTCTTGTTAAACAAACACAAATTTAGAATTAAGTATGCTCCAGGACAGTGCTCCAACAACAAAGTAGATCTTGCAGTGTAGTGGGAAGTCCTAAAAGTGGCCCAGTCAAAGTAGAGTTTACACCTATAGTTATTTGGAGACTCAAAGATGGTAACTGATTGGGCATGAATAAAATCTGGATTGCGGCTCCTCATTTGTAGAACTTGCTCTTAGCAATCCAGACCTTGCTTCAGGGTTTTGCAGCCACCTCCTTTGCTCATGTTTATAAAGAACTCAACACAAAAATATATGAACTTTCTAAACAAACTTTCGATGCGATCCCAGGAGTCATAGAGATATAGGAAAACAGAGAAGGCATGGACAATGAGATTATTTTTCTAACATAGATATTTGAAGGTGCTTACGAAGAATAGAAGAGAATGGAAATCTAAGGATTAGTCTTTTATGCCAGAATTTAAGAGTACCGAAGACTATTGATGGTCAATTTGTAAAACTTATGAAGCAGTGAAATGTAAGTATTTGTGGGACAGACTGTTTGAGATAGCTAGATGGTGTTGTATCAAGCAAGCTAACAAAGTTTTTTTTAATGTAAGTCTATTTGGATAGTTCATGTTTATTTGAAAAAAATAAAAATAATATTCTATGGGAATATATATATATATATATAATGTGGGTGGGAAGAAGGAGAAGTTGAAACTTCAAATATTGGAAATTTAAATCTTGAATAAATGCTCACAAAGAAAGCAAATTGTGATTAAATAAATTTTACATTAAAAAGTTCAAATAATTAAAGAAATATAAATAATTTAGAAATTCCAATTTTTAAACCCACAAAGCTTACCCTCAACATTATCCCTTTAAAGGTAATAGGTAATGGCATGCTTTCAATATTTACCTCCTCATGACAAGTATCACCTCACCTCTCGCTAAAGGACCATACTTCGTCATCCTAAATTCGTCCTTTACGAAACTTTATAATAAAAAAATCAAAAGCTTTACCATTGATGTAGACATATACTGCGAATGTTTGAAGTCTAGGTGATATTGATCTATAATCATAATTTAGGTAACGAGGTATATATCTAGTTTTGTGCAAAGAATCTATTCATAGATCTTTTGTAAAAGAAGCTTAAGTGGACCCCTTGCAAAGGAAGCATTGAGTCAATGATCCTCTATGGAAAGTTCTTGAATGGTATAGGGATGAGTAAAGTTTTTTTAATTGTACATGGAATTGCATAGAGATGGACTTAAATAAAGAGTATACCAAAAACAATTATAACGGGAGTAAGCTATCTAATCGACCATTTGCACCGGGGCCCACTCGACGCGATCGAGTGATAGCTTACTCTATTATCCTTCCGTGAGACCAAGACTTATAGGACTCTGTTTCTTCTCCTGTGTTAGCCCAACTGCTTCTATCAACTGTAAACTAAGATCAGGGACAAATATTTATTTTTGCAGTTTTCCTTTGAGTTTAGAATAAATATTTTCTCCCCTTCTCATTTTCTTGTTTAAATGGTTTGCCATGTCCGGCTCTCCACTGTAATCAAATCACTCAATGACTGCAATGTAAGAGTAAAGGGTAACTCTTTTTAACTATTTTAATTTTAATAAATAGTAAGAGTAAAGGATAAGGAGAAAATTCTTCTTTGATCGGTGCTTTCTTTTTAACTATTTAAATTTTAAGAAATAGTAAGAGTAAAGGGTAAGGAGAAAAATCTTCTTTGATGGTTGCTAGGCGAATTCAATGAGAGTTTAATATTATTGTTTTAATGGAACTTTGTCTCACCTCTTTTTATGCTTTGTTTTCATAACTTCGTAGATTAACCTTCATTATACTAGTCAAAATTTGATTACGATAGAGCAACATTGCAGTCATTGAGCGATTTGATTACACTAGAGAGCAGGACATGGAAAACCGTTTAAACAAGAAGATTCCAAGCGAAGAAAGTATTTATTTCAAACTCAAAGGAAAATTGCAAAAAGAAAAATGTGTCCGTGATCTTAGTCTACAGTTGATAAAAGCAGTTGGGTTTAACACGAATCATGTAAATCTCTGTCTCACGGAAAGGTAAAGGAGTAAGCTATCACTTGACGGCAACCAATGGGCCCAGTGCAAATCGTTGGTTAGATAGCTTACTCAGGTTTTATTGGACATGACATTTAGACTCTCAAAATAATTATAATTAATTCATATAAAGCTTAGTTTTCTACATACAAATATTGTAATGCTTTATCTAAAAGGGTGGGATCCATTAGTGATATGTAAAGATATTTTAGTAACGAGTAAGATTTAATTCTTACGAGGTGTTTTTAGAGTCAAAAGATTTCATTCCTTTGAGGTAGTGATTAAATGTATTGTTACACTCAAAGATATTATATTAAATAAGTTAGGTAACCATTTTACCTGCACGAAACTAGTTTAGCAGCTATTTTTCCTTCCTACTATTTAGTTTTTCTTAAACCAGCTTAGCAACTTCCATTCTGCCTACCCGTTTTTTCTGTTTTCCTTAAACCAGTCAGGCTTAGTAAAATGGGTTTTAGTTGAACCTTTACTTCACGTGTCCACTGAAATATCTGGTTTGATAAGCCTTTGCATTTTGTCATCTACGAATTATTTAAGAAACCATATCTTTAAATATTCTTCGTTCCTACAAATATTCAGGGATGAAGGCATTGTGAGTGTTTTATTCTGAGCGCATGAATCTCATTTTTAATGGGATCCATGTGAGAAAGATTTCATGAAAACTCGAATAAATTCATCATTTGGAAATAAATGTGTAGTGTATGAAACTGAAGAGAAATGTATAGAGCTACAAGTAAAGTGGCTGGTAAATGTCGAAGGCATGGCTAGCCACTTAGTTTTCTAAAAATGGTTGGTTGTTAAACAAAGACTAAAAATTAAACCAATTATCAAATAAACATTAAATTGAGTAATATAAACATAAAACAAATACTATTTAATAATAAAAAAATGTTATTTCTACCCTTTCTTTAACCACCACTTACGTAAAGCTTATTACATTGATAGGCATTTTTACGTCGATAGATGTTTTTATTTGAGATTCCAGGGGTGCACTGCAACCTATGCTTTTTCATCTACGGATGAGGATGAGACAAGTGTAATGTCAAGATTGATTCTATGGGATTTATTCAAAATTCAAAATAAACTGTTGATGTATTTGTAACTTCATAATGTATTAACTTGTATATTTCTTATTGTATTATATTTCTTATACACACACTCACTCAACAGTAGCGCATGAGTGAGAGAGAAGTAGCTCGCACACATGAGAGGGAGAATAGTTGTCAGAGATCATCTTTGTGTCTTTGGGTTTTACTTTTGCATTTGGTGCTCATTCTATCTCTGAGGAAGTTGCGGGGTTTTCTCCTTTATGGTTTCCCCAAGGAAAAATATTTGTGTCTCTTGTCTCTTGTGATTATTGTTGTGCATGTTATTCCTTTAGATAAGATCCTAGATCATATTGATTAAATGATAAAAATCTAACATGGTATCAGAGCTAACCTGAGAAGAAGAAACTGTGCATCTGCAGAAGCTATGGATTCTTACTTTTTGGGTCTCTCTCCATAAATCATCAGCAAAAGAAGGATAGTCTAACTCTCCATTGAAAGGCGCATCTTTTTGTCAAAGCAAATTTTGATTCCGAGCATTTTTAGTTTTTGACCTGTCACTACTACGAGATATTAGGGCTTTTCACATAAGAGGAATTTTTTAGTGTTCCCGGTATAGGATTTCTCTCCTCCTCAAAATCGAAATTTAGAGACCAAGATCGAAGTTTTTGGTTGGTTAGAACTCTCGGAAAGTCAAACCCTAATTTGAAAACCCTAAAAGACTAAAACTAGTCATTTTGGTGCATTCACTATATCTCGAGATTGGAGAAGGATTAGGAGATGAAAAGCTTACATGACAAATATAAATTTTTGATGAACTATGTGTAAAATTTTCAGCCTCATATTCGCAATATTCTAGGAGATATGATTCCTCTAGTTCAAGGTTCCAACCTCTCCCAGGATTCTGCCTTAAACATGTGACCTACGGAAAATTGCTATATCTTGGGATACAAAGGTCCAAATGAAATTTTCAAAATTTTCCAGATAGGGAACGGAATTTATTTTTTGTGGTAAAATTTTCAGACCCCAAAGGTGAAATAGTGACACGTGGTAGTCCGTACAAGTTCGCTATTCTGAACAGTCCTGAAGTAAGTCACCTTGGGAAAAAGCGCATAAGTCCCAATTGGTGAAACCAATTCTACTATAATATACGGTGTTAGAAATAAGACAGACAAGGCTACCTCGGTGAGAATTTTCAGACATATAGGAGTACTAATTTCATAGATACCGCAGAAACAATATCAGGAATTTCTATAGAAGAAATTGGAAAACTAGGGATACATGTTCCGAGAGCTTCCCTCCACTGTTTTCAGAAAAGGAGTACATTGGAAAACTCTCCTTCAAGAGGCTCGTATTTCTATCCAATCAAAGTTTTGAAATTCCAAGTTTTGAAAATTAGGGTTTCTCTTACAAACCCTAGATCAACTAGCTCTGGAACCAGGACAGACACCTCAAATCAGTAAGATCTAATTTTTGCGAGCTTGATGACAATCTTGGTGAAGCTGACAACTTTCGAGTATGGAAGTATAGGACCTCTGTGATCCTTGAAGAAATTTACTTGGATCAGGCTAAGGATAGAGCCAAGAGAACCATTGCACATTCTATTAAAGATCATCTCATCCCTCATGTGTCATCCTTGAACACACCAAAATGAAGTGTTTGTTGCTATGACAAAGCAATCAAAGAAGAACAATATATTGTTATAAACACCTTGAATGGCCTCCCAAGATCATGGGATTCATTTATTCAAGGAATGCATGCTAGAAGGAAGTGATTTCCTTCAGCAGACTCTACAAAGAGTGCACACAAGAAGAAGCTCGACTCATAATAAGAGAAGAGAAGATGGGAGAAACTAAAGATCAATTTTTCACGATTCGAAGAAGATCCCTCAAGCAATGTGGAATATGAAAGATTCAATTCTTGAAGAACCTCGTATCCATCTTAGCATTTGGATAAGAAATGATGATGTCATGAATGAAGAAGATGATAAAGCTGAAGGCGCAAGAAGGAGTCTACCCATGAAACAAATAAAGATAAGTATTTGAATTGTATTTTTCTATATATCTAGTTGTTTATATGAGATTGTTTAGTTGTGAAATGTATTATGCATGATAGAATAATGAACATTATACTACTAATATACACATGATGGGTAAGTAGCCCATGGTGCTATGCAACACTCCATTGCTACTTATTTAGAATGAAACCTCTTTGCTGACGTATTGGATTAGTGCACAATCTCAATGATGTCATGGTAGAGATGGAAGGCATCTAGAAAGTTTCCGTGAGATATGGATGAATGTTGTATTGGCTAAAATAGTTGCATGATTATATCTTTATAAAGAACTCAACGCAGAAGCATATGAACTTTCTAAACAAGCTTTCGAAACTTCAAATATTGGAAACTTCAAAGCTTTCGAAACTTTGAAGAAGGAGAAGTTGAAACTTCAAAATTTGGAAATTTAAGTCTTGAGTAAATGTTCACCAAGAGAGAAAATGGTGATTAAATAAATGTTACATTAAAAAGTTCAAATAATTAAAAATATATAAGTAATTTAAAAACTCCAAGTTTTAAATAAAATATGAAATAAAGTAGATTAGTAAAAAATTAGTATTATAAATACAATCCAACCAATTTACATATTGTTAATTAAAATATAAATAATTTAATACTAAAAAAACAAATATTCTAGACATTCAATACTTTTATAAATTGAACGTTATCCCAAAACAAATGCAAACCAAATGAACCCACAAATATTACCCTAAACCTTATCCCTTTAAAGTTAATAGGTAATGGCATTGGGCGACGCCAATACTATATTTTTTCACCAGTTTACCAGTGCCCGCAGGAATTCTAACTCGATTTGGGACCTGTTGGATTGTAATGGAAACCCCATTTGTGGGGATGATGCTCTAAGAAGGGAAGGGAAAAAACATTTCAAATATGCTTTCCATGATGATGAACCTACCTATATTCATCAAAATATGGAGGTGCTCGAACTTTATCCTAGATGCTTCAGCAATGAGGATGCGACTCACATTGGAAGGACTATTTTACTGATTGAAATTGACGGGGTACTCTGGGGATTTGCTATGGATAAGGCGCCTGGACCAGATGGCTGTCCAGTTGAATTCTACCTTACATTCTTCGACCTCGTGGGTGAAGACATTTTGAAAGCGGTTGAATTCAGTAGGATTCATGGTTGTGTTCCACAGGAATTGAACGCCACCCACATCACTTTGATCCCCAAATGTGACAAGTCGCACCATTTCGGGGACTTCTGTCCTATTTATTTGTGTAACCTTATTTACAAGGTGATCACCAAGATACTCTCGGATAGGATTAAACCCTTCCTGATGGACTACCTTTCCCAGGAGTAGTTCGGGTTTCTTAAAAAGCGACAAATCCATGATGTGGTTGGCATTACCCAGGAAGTGCTCCACTCTGTCTGGAGCAAACGATTGGAAGCACTTATACTCAAAATGGACTTGATCAAAGCCTACAACTGGGTGAACTGGACATTCTTGGGGCTGATATTGTTGCATACTAGTTTATCGGTGGAGGTGGTCAACTGGATCATGGAATGCTTTTCTACAACAAATTTTGCAGTGCTAATAAATGGAAGCCCTACATCTTTATTCTCAGCAAGCTGCGGGCTTAGGCAGAGGTGCCCTTTATCTCCATTGTTGTTTTTATTAATGGTGTAGGGCCTTAGTCTTATCATCCACAGACAGAAACTTTGTGGGAGGATAAAGGGAATTAATCTGTCTTCCACTCTGTTGATTAGCCACTTATTTTTTGTTGATGATGTTCTATTATTTGGTTTTGGGTCATGTGATGAATGGGCGCTTTACAGGAACATCATGGATCTCTTCTCAGTAGCCATGGGTATGGCTATGAGTTCTACAAAATCTACTTTTTTAATTAATAATGTTTCATCTGATGTTATGTCACAGATTAAGGTCTTTCTACCTTATAGAATGGACAACATTCAGCTGGGATTCCATTATTTGGGATATTGGCTCAAACAAGTAAGCTATAGGGTATTGGACTAGACCTGGCTCATTAAACGGTTTGAATATAGGATTTGTCACTAGACCTATCGTTTCCTCTCACACGGGGGTCATCTCATCCTCTACGGTCTATTTTATGTGCTTTTCCGGTATATTGGTTCTCGTTAATGAGAATCCCTAGCACTATATTGCGTAACCTATAGAGACTGATGGAAAATTTCTTATGGGGTGGATGTCTAACTTGGAAGAGATTGCACTTGGAAAAATGGGAACTCTTATCCTAGCCATATGAGATGGGGGGATGGAATATCAAAGACCTCTAGGGTTTCAACGATGCATTGAGGGTTAAAAGCATGTGGAAGGCCATCACGGGAAATGGAATATGGAATCGTGTTTTGATGGTGAAATATGTCAATAAGCACTCAATCTTAGATTGGCTGAGACTGGAATCCCATTCTGTTCAGAACACGTCCATTATATGGAACGTATTCCTTAGGATTCTCGTATGGATTTTTAAATCGTTATGCTAGAAAGTTGGCACTGAGGACGCGGCGAGGATTGGTATCGATCCACTGGATGGGATGGAGGATTCATCCTTTTTGTCATGGGAGCTACTTTTATATTTACATGACTATGGGCTCGTCACCCTGAATTAGATTTATCTTCCCAGTATAAACAATGGTTCCAGTTCACATTGGATGTCTGCTGATGACCTGGATCTGGGACGACCTTAGAAATTGGAATGGGATGCCTACACGACTGCACTGGGCTCTTTGGGTTTGACTTTATCTGATTGCCCTGATATCTTGCTATGGTCATACAATAAATCAGATGAACAAGTTACGACATGTCTTGCATACAATTACATTGTTGAATCCTCTTGGGATTTCAATTACTGTTGGTGCTAGTCAGACCTATGGAAGGGACAATGTCCAAACAAAATTAAATGTTTTTCTTGGCTTTGCATCAACAATAGGATAAGCACTTGGGATAATTTGATGAGAAAATGTTGGTCTGGCCCAAATTGTTGTCCACTGTGTCGACGGGATGGAGAATCTGTTCAACATTTGTTTGTGGACTGTGGCTTTGGAAGGGATGTTCGTAGAATACTTTTATGATTCTGGGAATTTCCCACTGAAATGAGTCTTTTGTTTTGCTGGATATGTTAGCATAATGGATGAAGGATGGTAAGGGACACTACTATTTAATTTTTTCTGTAACTGGATCATATGGTTTTGCAGGAATGACTTGGTATTCAATGATAGACACCCAACCACTCAGTTTGTAGTACTAAAGGTACTAGATCTGGTCGAGAGCTACCCTATGAAACATCACATTTCCAAATGCAGTAATATTGGTAGGGGACCCAAAGTGCATGCAGCCATGGGTTTCTTTGATGGCGCCGCATCATCACAAATTGGGGGTGCGGTAGTAGCATTATACCTTGACAGTGAATCTCATTATTTTCTAATTCAGTTGGTGTGCGGCCACATCACCAACTCCAGAGCTGAGCTGCTGGCTATATATGGACTTTTATTTGTGGCAAATACCATGGGTTTACTTGAGCTTCGGGTTTTTGGAGATTCAAAGATGGTGGTGGATCGAATCAATGGAAGTAATAAATTACATGTACTCAATCTTGATCACTAGTGTAGTAGGATCGATATTGTCGTAAAGGGGTTCTTGTCCTTCAACTGCCAACACATCTATCGTTAGCACAATCAGTTGGCGGACAGTCTTTCCAAGAGGGCACTGGATCTACATGCTGGTCATCTCATCATGCAAGAATTTGAGGGTGGTATACTATGCCATGAAACTATTGTTAACATCTTTACTAATTAGGCTAAATACTATAGAGGTTTATTGACTGTTAGATCTGATTTGATACAATCTTTACAAATTAGTGTTGCTAGAACTTGAAACAACTTTTATGCTTGTGGGGTTTTAGAGGCCTATTGACTATATTGGCATGTTTTGGGTCTATCTTATTGGAGTATGTCTTGTATCCTCCTAGACTTATTTTGATATGATGTTGAGCTACTATTATGCAACTATGAATGGATGATATCCTCATCATTTTGTACCAAGTCCTTTATATAATAAAAAAGGGTGGAAATTTTTCTCATGCTGAAAAAAAGGTAATGGCATGCTTTCAATGTTTCCCTCCTCATGACAAGTATCACCACACCTCTCGCTAAAGGACCATACTTCATCATCCTAAATTCATCCTTTAGGAAACTTTATAATAAAAAAATCAAAAGCTATACCATTGATGTAGACATATGCTGTGAATGTTTGAAGTCTAGGTGGTATTGATCTATAATCATAAGTTAGGTAACGAGGTATATATCTAGTTTTGTGCAAAGAATATATTCACAGATCTTCTTTGTAAAAGAAGCTTAAGTGGATCCCTTGCAAAGGAAGAAATGAGTCAATGAAAAAATCCCCTTAGGATTCATATACAGTTGTCCCCACTAAAATCATGGTATACCCCTTCATATGGCATGTTTCAAAATCAAGGTACCCCCTACTACTAGATGCCAAAAGTTGATAAGATGCATGGTAGTGGTCTTATAGAGACTATTAAAATTTCTTGAATTGTATAGGGATGAGAAAGTTTTTTGAATTGTAGATGGACTTAAATAAAGAGCATACCAAAAATAGGTACAACTATGTACTGCACCAAAGTCTTATTAGACCTTATTGGACATGACATTTAGACTCTCAAAACCACAGTTATAACTATGTATTGCACCAAAGTCTTATTGGACCTTATTGGACATGACATTTAGACTCTCAAAAACATTATTTATTATTATTAGTATTTAGGTATAGTATTTGTCTGGGCAGGAATCCTATGATGGTAGTAGCTTACCTGCAAATGGGTTTTAAATAGACGAGAAACCCAAAATTTATCATTTCCCTCTTATCAATTTCAAGTGCCTTTATCAAATATAGAGTTATAATAAAAAACTCGTAATGAGTACTCCATGAACTTTGTCTTAAAAAAAATATAAGCGATATGGTCCAGCAAAAGGTTTTAGAAATGATATTCAAGATAGAATAAATTCGAATAGTTTAAAAATCCAAATTTTTATTATTCAAACACTTCAAAATAAATACCTTTCAATTTCATACTTCCTAATTCAATTTTATAGAAATAAAAATATGCCAAAGAAAATAAATATGCAAATATAATAACAACACTAGATTTATCGTGGAAAACTCTTAGAGAAAAACCAACCATCAATAATATATCTATTACAAAGGATACTTGCAAGCCTAAAAATCTTGTTCTTTACATGCAAATACAACTAGCAAGAAACTATAGGCTGCCAAAACCATGCGCCCAAAACCACTTACATCCTTGCTCATTCTTCATTCAAGGTTAACCCTAACACAATTTAAACATTAATTAATTAATTCCAAATGTAAGTAGTGGTAAATACTTATTTACTTTGTTCTTAAAATAGTTAATAACTAAGAGTTTTCTCTCTTACACTAACTGCATTATATTTTTGTTTTATTCAAGAGTAATTTTGCTTATATAAAATATGTTTAAAAAAAAGAATGATTTTTTTTTTAAGTTTAAAATTGAATGATTGATATTTTATATTCATTAATATTTCATTAAAATAGTTGTATATTTAATTAAAAATATTTTATATAAGAGGTCTACTTCCGTATTTTATTCGTATAGATTTTTCGTTACGTATTTTTTCCATATCGAATCGTATTTGTATCTATATTCGTATTCAAATTATACTATATCACAACCTAGCCTCAAGGCTTAAACCAATTCATTGAGTCATCTATCTAAGGCATATTGTCGATGGAAAGGCTCTAGGTGACTTGTTTAAATACGATCAAGTCCTTTAGAATTACCAACTTTTATTGTATATAGTGGTCAAATCATCCTCTATTAATTTTTATTTTTCTAGCAAGGTGAATTGGGAACTAGTGTGGGCTTGTACTCGCGTGACATGGGATCAATTCCCCCCCACTGTCATTATAGCCCTAAATGCACCCACACTACCCCTACTCAAATTCACAAACTATTCGAAATTTAGACCCATATCATTAAAAAAAATACCTTAACAATAAAACCTATCAACAACTAATCTACACTATATTTAAATTTTCAAAAAAAAAACACAACCCATAATTAAAACTTAAAACATACAACTTATTCTATTAAAATTATATCCATCTCACGAAGTTACCCAAAACAACTCACAATAAAATACTTCAATTTAAAATATCCACTATTATGATTTCGATGCCATGTAACTACTTTAAATCTTAAAAATCATTATATTTATTATATTTTCAATGTAATGATGCCATGTAAATACTTTAAATCTTACTAATCATTATATTTATTACATTTCCAATGTAATATAGAATCTTCAAGTATACACAATTATTTGTTGATCTATTTTTTTATTATATTAATCCAATATATGAAAATATTATATAATAATTAATAGTCATATATTACCCTGAATGTGGGTGCCAATGATACTAACAGATGGCATGCAGCACCTCAGTCCAAGAGCCCTACGCGTGGCACCTTGCATGCAGAAACGACGTCCATTAATCCCATGACCACAGCTTCTACAACTTCCAGATCTTGTGCTCGCGTGCAAAGGGAGAAGGTCGTCATTTCCAGGCCTGCGATGTAGGTTGGCGACATTATGTCCTCCTCCTGTGCATTCATGGCAGATCAAGCGAGTTTAATGCAGGCTGGTACACAGTCGAGATTCAGTCAAGGTGGTGATTTGAAGCACATCACCATGAAATTATCACGGTATTGTCTTTGTTGGGTGCTATCTTTCTCTGTCTCGGATAGTTGGATGCATTGCACGTATAGAAGCCTGGTCTTACCTTTGCCACTTCAGGAGAAAGGGTAGTGTTGGAAGTTGATGCGCTTAGTTGTTCTTGCTTGGAATTATCCACTGGTATGTCACTATTCAAGGCATCGGTTTTATGGTAGGCTTCTGTAATGTGGGAATCACCCACCATTTTGCTCCCTCTCTACGCAACGTTCGATCGTCCCTGCAGCACCCAGGAATTCGGCTAACAACCATGTCTAGGAAAAGGGGTATGCCTCGTCGTGTCACCATGGGAAGAGAGAAATCCCAAAGGGGGTTCAGTTTGCAGACAGAGGAAGGCTATCAAAATCATATCACAAAACCGGTTTGTATCCTCATAGATGATTGGGAAGGCATGGTGTTGAACCAATGACTCACTACCGGGAAAGGAGGGAGCCAAATCAACCACTATTGGCTCGTTAAAAACATGCTAGGAAATCTTGTAGAAGACATGCTCAGCAATTGGTTAGAAGCGCGAGACAATGTTCTTGTTGTGAAAGCGAATATGATGGAAATGGACGCACAACTTACTAGTTTAGACAACACCTTCGCCTAGAGCTGCATGAGTGACAAGGATGGGCAAGATGGCCATGTGGACAGTGGTTGTGGGAGCACAACTAGAGGCAGGTCTCGGGATGCTAGCTCAGTTCTGGCACCACAGATGGTACAGGTTCCTCATTTCCCCATTCCCATCACCTTGGACCCTCTGTTCAAACGACTGATGGAAGCGGATGGACTGACCACTGCTTTTCCATAGACAGCTTTGGAAACCACTACCAACACTACCATGATTTCGTAGGAGGAAGGTTGGGGATGCACCATCATTGAGGAAAACCCACCCTCTTGAAGCATGCACAAAAGTCTTCAAAAACGGACTGTCGTTTCAGGTTTTTTTGTTATCAATGTCTAGTTTTGTTATCTCTCTGTTTATTTTTTCTAAAGAACTCTATAATTATGTTACATACCATACATTATGATTGCCTTACAGTTTTGAATAGTTTCTGTAATAATTTTTTCAGAAGGCCCTCCATTTTTTAGAGGATTGGGTGGTGGTTTCACCACCTGAGGCCTCCTCTAGTCAGGGCTATTTTTTTTAACATTGTTTTTGTCGATTAATAGAATTTTGCAGCGTTACAAAAAAAAACTAATAGTCATATATTATATTAATCCAATATATGAAAATATTATATAATAACTAATAGTCATATGTTTATATTTAAGTAGTCATATTCATTGTGGTTATACACAATTATTTTTGCATTTATTTTTTATTATATTAATTTGATATATGAAAATATTATATAATAACTAATAGTCATATGTTTATATTTAAGTATTCATATTCATTATGGTTAAGTTGATATTTGATTTCTTTGACCATATCCCATGTTGGGTAATGGTTAAGAATGGTTGTCAATAGCCATAATCAACACATATAGGGAAAATAACAAAATAATATTAAACTTGGTCAGTTATCAAAAATTGGCTTCCGACAGTTGGAAAACATTTGGATGTGATTGGACATTCATGAGAAAAATATCACAGAATATGATTATGAGCCCATCCCTTTCTGAGACTATGGGGATATATAGTCTTCCCATGTTTTAGATGCTCATTGTTTTTATTTGCAAATATATTCACTTAGTTTAATTAGATACATACATAGAGCCACTTCTTTGTGAAAGTTTGTCTATACATATGCCCATATGGGTAGACTATCATATATTATGTGATCATCATGAACTGACTATATTTCATTTTTGGAAAGATCTATGTGCAAATAGGAAAACATTTGTTTATGTAGGACTATATTGTCTTTTTCCAATAACTAGATTTGGCTATCTAATAGCCCTTATTCAATGTATTTTTTTATAATCATAATGAAATGCACCATTTTTTCAAGGAAAAAAATAGCCATAATTATTGGTGATGGTTAATGGTTGTTTCCAAGGTGGTCTTTAGTGATTGTTTCTTATTGTTGGTAAAGTTGGTAAGGAACAATTTATAATGGTAAGGGGAGGTAGGTGCGAGAGGGATAATTTTTTATCTTGGAGGAAAAATTGTTAATTATTTTGCTCGGGGTCTGGGAATAAAATCAAACAATGAGGTAGAATGGATAGCACTTTATCACGGTCTTGAAATAACTTCGACTTTAAGCATCTCCAAGCTAATGGTCTTGGGTGATTCCAAGCAGGTGATTCAGAAGATGAGCTACGGGTAAGAAAATGGAACCTCTAGATGTAAAAGGATTTACAATAGGATATTCCATCTTAATAAACTTTCAAAAGATTCATATTTCCATGTCCTACAGGAGAACAATGATCTTGCTGACAAATTAGAAAACCAAGAGGCAAGGACAAAGCAAGGAGTGGTGTCTTATGCAAGCGGAGATAAGAAGGTTAAATAAGTACCTTGGCATATGAAATTGTTTGTTTCTAAGAAACATTAAAAGGTTGAACTTAAACCAAAATGTTTGGTTCCCTTTCTCTTAGATGGGGGGGACACGTGGGCCTTTGCATGGTGGGTGAATTCCTCCTATGATCGACCACATGTGCATTAAAGGATCCTTTACTACATCCGTCCTCTTGATCCTCGAAGGAGGTGTTTACACATGTGAAATGGAAGGGATGTCAATTAAATAGGATGGAAGTATCTCAAATTTTCCCATTCATTCGGTGGAAGTAGAAGCATAGAGAAGATTGCAAGGAGGTGCGGTGAATCAAGAATTTCGTGACTTGTTCAAAGCTTTTACCCTTTGGACCGTGGGTGAATTCCCCTCTCAGAAAATGGTGAAGGATGCATCGGATGGCCAGGAAAATTGTTATGCAAGCTTGAAGAATATAATCGAAGACTTCAAACTCTATTTACGTAGAAAGTTCGAAGATGTTAGAAAAGGGCTTCAGGAGAGTAGAGAGGCAACATCTGATGTTATGTATATTTCAAGCCATATTTATTTCCAACACTCTAGAATTTATGAACTTGAAAGAAACTTGAAGGAACTCATGGGCACGGTTGTATTAATATTTCACGGTAATCTAGGGACTAAAACACAGTCTCATAAGAGATTTCAGACAATTAAGCATGAAAATGGCATAACGGTGGTGCAATAGAATGTTACAGCTCTGTATAATCAATAAAATAATGATAGTACAATACAATGGTCATGCAAGGTGCATGAATTCCAAGAAAATTCAAATTCCCAAGGAGGTCATTCGAATTGAATGAATGGGTGTAGCTTAACTGAATGTCAGCCATAATTGACACACATAGTTAACCATTGAGCTAATCAATAACTAACTCTCACACTAAGTTCTAACTGAATCAGAGTGCAATAGATGACTGAGTCTAACTGAAAGTGACTCATCACATGTAATTGCATGTCTAACTGAAGGAGGTAGTGCATCCATAACTCCAAGTAGCTCCGATGGAGTTAACTGAAGTGACACATGTCATCAGAAGTGGTTGTAGGCGCCAGTGTTAGCTCCAGTTCATAAATAATGACCAAAAATAATCAAATAATGAATGGATGCACCTTCACAACTCAGCTTAACTGATTGTAACAATAAGTTAGCAATTAGGTGCATTTATGACACTCAGATCACCCCAAAAATGCTCCCTGTTTGAAGGTGGAAGCCCATTTAGCCTCCCCGAATGAAGGAGAAGGCTTAGTTGGCCTCCTTAA
This sequence comes from Pseudotsuga menziesii, assembly GCA_001517045.1. Taxonomy (NCBI): domain Eukaryota; kingdom Viridiplantae; phylum Streptophyta; class Pinopsida; order Pinales; family Pinaceae; genus Pseudotsuga; species Pseudotsuga menziesii. Next base: position 117,844 of record LPNX010969243.1, read on the forward strand.
CTGAAGGAGGGTGTGGGTGAGCTCATGCTGATGTCATACTATGCTCATCTGATTCCAGGTAAGTCAATTAAACTTAGGATAGTGGGTAAATAGGCCAAAATTGACCAAATAAGTGTGCATGTTGGGTAAAGGACTCCAACGACCGCCCTTAAGCTATACTCGGGAGGAGTAAAAAAAATGCATGAAATGCTAGGGCCCCAGAAACAAAGGCCATAGGTCACCCTGTAGAATAATGTAACTCAAAACAATGCTCAAAAATAAATCTAAGTGAGGAAAGAGGGAAAACCCAGTGTGAAAAACCCCCCCTCAAGATGAAAACTGGAGAAGTAATCTGATCACCATGATGAACTCACCCCCAACAGTGAAGAGAGGTAAGTGAACTTCTTCTCTAAAAATATATTGGTGAAGATGTCTGCAATATGCTCATCAGTAGGGAATTATTGCAAAATGATGGTCCTGTCATGCACCAATTCCCTGATATAGTGCATGTGTATCTCTACATGCTTGGTAATATGCCTGGTAACTGGATCTATGGAGATCTTAATAGCACTTTGATTGTCACAAAAGAGGATAGTGGACAAATTACTACCAAAATCAAACTCTGAAAGAATGCCTTGCAACCAAATAGCTTGGATGCAAGCATTCACTGCTCCTCGGTACTCGGCCTCTACTGAAGACAATGCAATGGTGGCTGCTTTTTGCTAGACCAAAAAATGAGGCCACCACCAGACATGAATACATATCTGCAAGTAGAATTCTGATCAATAGAATCTCCCGCCCAATCTGAATCTATGTAACCAACCAACTCTAGCTCAGAGTCTGCAGCATAGTGAATGTCATAGGTCCTGGTGCCCTGAATATATTGAAGGATCCTCTTGGATTCCTTCCAATGAAGATCATGAAACTGCTGCATGTATCTTGATATAGAATTCATGGCATAGAATTTATCAGGCAGAGAATGAGTCAAGTAAAGCAAGCTACCAATCAGTTGGCGGTAGATTGTGCAATCCATGGGTGGAGTGCTTTTTCCTTCTTCAAGGCTGATCCCTAAAAGGAAAGGGAATGGAGAAACCTTACATTCAGCCATGTTAAAATTAACTAAATGGTCTAATATTTATTGAGACTGAGTGACCATTATCCCATCAAAAGTTTGTGCAATTTCAAGCCCCAGAAATTGCTTCAAGAGCCCCAAATCGCTCATCTCAAATGCATCATGGAGGGCAGTTTTTATGACTGAAATGGAAGCAACAGTGCTACCAGTAATCAATATATCATCAACATATAAAACAATAATAAGAAAATTACCATCATACTACTATATATACACATTCATATCTTATTTACACCTTTGGAAGTTTTGCGAGAGAAGGAAGGCATCCATCTTGGAATACCACTCTCTTAGGGCATGTTTTAACCCGTATAGTGACTTCTTTAATTTGCAAAAAAAATATGAATATAAAATGTAGCCCTCATGTTGCTTCATGTATATCTCTTCATGAATATCTCCATGTAGAAAGGAAGACTTAACATCCATATGATGCACTTCCCAGTGCTTGGATGCTGCAATTGTCAAAACTAGGTGGATGGAGTCCATTTTTGTAACCGGTGCAAAGGTCTCATGATAGTCCACACCTTGGACTTGGGAGAACAATTTTGCTACCAGCCTTGCATTATATTCTTAGGTGCTTCCATCAGCAGCAACCTTTGTCCAAAATACCCACTTGCATTGAACTAATTTCCTCCCCAGAGGAAGAGAAACTAGCTCCCAAGTAGCATTCTTTTGAAGAGAATTCATCTCTTCGCCCATGGAAGCTTGCCATCTCGGATCTTTCCGATCATGGTAGTAAGACTTAGGATCTAAACTTATCATTAAATAACAAGTTTCAGACAGAAAATATTCATGACAAGAGAGTGCAATACCTGCTCTTTGGAAATCGGACCGGGTTCTTCTTGGATCATCAGGATTTCCAATGTTGTCACTGGGAAAGAAAGTGTTTGTCTGGCCCAAGCCGGGAGATGTGTTTGCACTTCAGGTTCTGAACTTCAAATTGATGCTTTCTGGTCACTAATATCAGATATCAGAGGTTCCAAATAAGGTTCCAAATCAAGGTCATTACCCACAATTTCATCATCCATATATTCAGTAGAATAGGAAGGAAATTCAACAGTTTTCTCCTTTACTAGTTCTACCTCTTGAAGAGGCTCATTGAACCGAACACTTCTTTCAATGTTGATTTGTTTTGTTTTGATATCCAACATCTTGAAACCTTTAGATTCATCAGGATATCCAATAAGCAAACATTCAACACTTTGCGGTTGCAAATCTTTCCTCTTATCATGCAGAATTCAGGCCCATGTAGTGGACCCAAACACTCTGAGATTCGACACATCCGGGTTGTGTCTGAAGTAGCATTCAAAAGGGGTATTCCCTTTCACAGATGAGTGAGGCACTCTATTCTGAATGTATACAGCAGCATTCATGGCCTCAGCCCACAAATTTGCAGCCAACTTCTTGGCTTCCAGCATGCAAGTGGTCATCTCCTTGAGAGACTGATTCTTTCTCTCCGCTACACCGTTCTGCTGGGGAGTGTAGGGAACTAAATGTTGGATCTGAATTCCACTATCAAAACATAGTTGCAGAAAATAATTACTCACACATTCCCTGCCATGATCAGATCTCAAAGTTTTGATCTTTTTCCTTGATGCATTCTCAATCAGTTCTTTTAATTCAATGAATTTTTCTAAGACATCTGACTTTTTCTTGATGAAGAAGGCCCATATATATCTATAAAAATAATAACATACCAAGATCCATTCAAGGATATGATGGGAATTGGTATGCTGATATCAGAATGAATCAACCCCAAAATTTCTGATGCTCGACTTGCCTTCCCTCGATCAAACTTATGCTTAGGATGCTTGCCCAAAATACAGCCTTTGCAAATTTCGGTGGTAGATTTGATGACCAGGAGGCCTTCAACCATGGAATTTTTCTGTAATTGCTGCAAGCACTTGAAGTTTAGGTGGCTAAACCTCTCATTCCAGAGCCTACTAACCTCATTTCCATGAGTCAACAGAGCTGTGGGCTTTGCATCTTCCACAAAATGGGAAAACTCATAGGCTTTTGCATGATGATTTGCATATCCTTTTGCAACAAGTTTCTCGGATGCAAGTTTTGTTAGTTTTTCAACATTTAAGCTAGCATTATATTAAGATCTTTTCACTGAGATAATAACAAGCACAACAATAACATAAGCACATCACATGAGACAAGAGACACAAAGAGTTTTGGGAGGGGAAACCATAAATGGAGAAAACCCCTCAACTTCCTCTAAGATAGTATCACCACAAGATGTGAACCCAAAACAGTAAGATGACCTCCCAACACAATAGCAACCTTCTGTCTTCTGTCAAGCCCAAGAATTTCCTTCTCCAAAGGTGCGCCACACTTGAGAGAGCAAGTGATGTAATTCACAAGTGATAAATAGAGAGACACACACTCTCTATTTATATTAGTCCGTTGACTTGAAGTGCACTTCAACCATGTAGGCTTAACTTACAATTACTTACTCAAGACTACACCTTAATTAGTGTATAATAACCCAAGTGCCCCGAAACTGTGGGGACTTACCTAATGACTTGAAAAGACTTGTTTACATTAATAATCCTCCCGATCGGAACATCGGGGTAAGACAATATGACTCAAATACATAATAGAAACATCCCGGAATAAACATCGGGTTACAATATATAAAATACATACAAGAATACATTCCGAAGTTACATATACATCAACACTCCCTCTTAACTAGGAAGGTATTCTTTCGACACAATTTTTCAGCACTGGTCTTCTTCTCTGCATCAACTGGATCATCTGAGTCATCTTCATCAAGTCTTCTTTGTCTTCAAGTCATCGTCATCTTCAAGTCATCTGGATCTGGATCATCTCTCGATCTGGATCATCATAGGACATCATCACAGGATCTAGATCATCACTCGATCTGGATCATCATCATTGGGCTGGATCTGGATCATCACTCGATCTGGATCATCTCTCTGGACTGGATCTGGATCATCACTCGATCTGGATCATCACTTCTAGATCTGGATCATCACTCGATCTGGATCTCTCGGAGTCAACATAACTAGATCTGGATCATAGCTCAATCTGGATCTCCTCTGGCCATCATCATGTGTATACTATCTCGTCATAGGAAGTTCTACAGAGCCAGCCCTATTTCATGCTGGTTGTAGGCCTACTCTCATGTAGGTCTTCGCCCAGCACTTACATCTGACCTGCTCGTCAGAAAGGCCCAGCACTCACATTCACCAGCATGATAGGACATCACATCACTAACATCTGTGAAATGGCTCTGCACTTATATCTGACCTACTTGTCAGAAAGGCACAATCCCATCCAACGATGGAAGACTCTCAACTCCAACGAGGAGAGATTTCTGCCCTTACATCCGACCATGGAAGGAACCTAATCCTCTCACCATGTTGGAATGGCTCTGCCCTTACATCTGACCTGCTCGTCAAAATGGCACAATCCCACCTAATGATGGAAGACTCTCAACTCCAACGAGGAGATATTTCTGCCCTTACATCTGCCATGGAAGGAACTAAATCCTTTAGCCATGCACATAATGGCTCTGCCCTTACATTTGACCTGCCCATCAGAATGGCACAATCCCATCTAACGATGGAAGACTCTCAACTCCAACGAGGAGAGATTTCTACCCTTACATCCGACCATGGAAGGAACCTAATCCTCTCACCATGTTGGAATGGCTCTGCCCTTACATCTGACCTGCTCGTCAGAATGGCACAATCCCACCTAATGATGGAAGACTCTCAACTCCAACGAGGAGAGATTTATGTCCTTACATCTGCCATGGAAGGAACTAAATCCTTTAGCCATGCACAGAATGGCTCTGCCCTTACATCTGACCTGCCCGTCAGAATGGCATAATCCCACCTAATGATGGAAGACTCTCAACTCCAACGAGGAGAGATTTCTGCCCTTACATCTGCCATGGAAGGAACTAAATCCTTTAGCCATGCACAGAA